>JAOTON010002072.1:15000-335968 GCA_034440635.1 Lepas anatifera | reverse complement strand
TTTGGGAAAGCCATTTAAGGTCAGAATTGCCATCTTACGGTGCACTGTGCTTCTGAATGGGCGGTGGGGATTTTCGCCACAGAACGAGGCCCTGACAAATAATATTTTCAGTCCATTGTACCTTTTCGAGAGTCTAGCTGGTCTGCGGAAAATGACTTTGTGCCTGATTTAAATTTTGGTTCCGCCTGTTGTACTCTATCAGTGTGTATTCTAAACAGGACCTTTATTTGGGATTTGTTGCGGGATCATTAATCTGAGCTTTAGTTTCTATACAAAATGGTATCGTCCTTGATTCTTCTGCAAAAACTACTGGTGTTCGGCTGCTAATTATGATAAACATAGCAAATAAATTTCCAACATTCTCTTTTCAATTTCTACGGTCGTAGTTATGATGGGGCAGTGAGCAAAAGGGATGATCGACGGTAATCCAACGTCTGTGGAGTGTTGCTGGTATTTATCGCCATACTTTCCCACGTTGATATATTATTGAGCACAATGTCGTCCTTAGCGTAAACCCACCCGCCCTGTTTTGAGAAGCCCCCAACTCTTTGCATGTCCCCGTCCACGGTACCACTATTGAAAAAGCTGTATTATTTGGCTTTTCGCCTGACATAGTTTTGTTATGCGGACAGAGGGATTTAGACATTAGTTCATTATTATTTTGTTGGTTTTCACAGGGATGCGACCCTTGGTTTCACGGGAGGGGAATACATTTAGTGGAGAGGCCCCCAGGGTTACCTTGCCCAGAGCGCGGTGAATTCCATCGGCTGTCCCTGCATAGCTGGGATATGTTGATGGGCTGTGTTCTGGAAAATTTCCCCTATCTACCCCCCCACCGGTACAGAAAAATAGGGTGGAGTTCGTAATCTCCGCCCGGCCGATCCAGTGGGTAAATCTTGCCAATTCCTATCATCCTTACCGCCAGCTGGGCCCGGTATGATTGTCTACCCACCGTTAGAATGTTTTAAAGGGGGGGCTAACAGGTTCCCCGTCCCCGATTTCAAAGGGGACTTTGTCTCGCTGATGATCATAACTATATTCACCCGGTAGATATAAATTACTGTTTGATGGAGGGACATACAATTCGGTCGTACACATGATGCATGGGTCCATCCCGTCTCACGTGGAAATTATATCCATCGCTGGCCCAAAGAATAAACAATATTTGTATGGAACGATCGGGGATAGGGATCTAATTGGGGATATCATAAGGGGAACCCGGACTCATACGGAACCGCAAAATATCCATAGTTTCTGCCATTCTGATACCACTACTGGTGAAAAGGAAAACTTTTGCTGTCTGAGGCTTGCAGTCGGAAGGGGGCACCTTCCCTCTGGCGTTTCAGCGATTATTGTGCTGGGCGCCCGGTTTCTGCATTTATCTCATGACCGGCCGGCGCGCCGCGGCGCGGCGCCGCCGTCAGCGGAAGGAGAGAGAGCGAGAGAGGGGAAGAGCAGCGAGAGGAAAGGCAAACGCAGTCGGATTAATGGGGGACGCCGAAAGTGAAAGCGGAAGACCAACGTATCAACGGATGCATCCGATATTTTTCTAAACCTCATTGAGTCACCGAACTAAGGGGTGAGTATAATTGAAATATGCTACAATTACAATATGCTACAATAGGCGAGATGCTTCAATTTAGTGGGTCCAATGCGTGCACATGCGTGGGTAGAGCCGTAATGTGGATTGGGGGTGGGGGCCCATTTGCCCCGGGTTAAATGATGCACGTTGAAAACGCAGACGGCTTAATACGAAATTCCGCCGGTCATGGAGGTTGAGTTTCAACGAGCCTATCAATTTTAGCAAAATATGCGGAGACGCTGAATATATATCTGGCGAACATTACAGGTCACTTCCCTTTGCAGCCTAGTAAATTACAACAACCAAAAAAAATTGAGAATAAATGGTTCGATACATTGGTGCTATTTAGTACAGTAGGTCGGGTCTCTGGATGGGAGAAATATTGGTCTCTACAGCAATGGAAACATATGCCCCCAATTGAGCCTCCAATATTGTGCCTTGCAAAGTTATACAAAATTGAGAGTACATGGTTTGATATATTTGTGCTATTTAGTGCAGTAGGCGGCTTGATCTCAATCTCTCCCAAGCAATGCAAACATATCCCCAAAGTTAACCTCCAATATTGTGCCAAGCAAATTAGTTATTAAATAGGGCATTATGTTGCCCTTGGATGTTAGGCCGGTGATGCCGCGTCCGCCAAGGTAGAGCACGGCGCGCATGCTCAATGCGTTGGATTCAGTATTATTAGACATACCATATAAGCAACGGTGTTAAAAAGCAGGGAGGGGGAACAAGGCGTATCATTAATCCTGGAGACGATGTATAGAGGACTCGACGACTAAAGGAGGGTATATGAGCGATGGCACCTTTATCAGCCACGGCGGGTGCCCCGTTCATGCTGGGTATGACGGACCCAGCGGCGTCTATTCGACAGCCCTCGTGAGGCACGGTTACCGAGAGGGACCAGGTGGCGATTCCGGTGTCAGACCCTGAACTTTCCCCCTTGTTGCCGCTCATTCTTTGGAAAACCCTTGTTGCTTCTCACGAATTTCCGTAAGCCCCTTTTTACACCGTTTGGCCATACTAATAGTGACTATAAGAATTTTCTAGTAATTTATCATTATTATAAATCCGACCTTTTCGAGTTTGAGACCGATCGGAACCGGGCAAAGTTTTCTGACAGAGGGAGGAATGCCAAGGGCCACATTACTTTCACCGGAGGGTTGGGAAAACATTCAAAACTCCAGGGATCCGACTATTCGGCCGTTATTGGGTTGGGGATGAATACATGAAGTATAAAAGAAGACTGCTTGAGACGAATGCATGTGGACGAGAATGCTCTAACATAAGGACCGGTGGACATCCTGTCGGAGGATGATTAGGATGGGCCCGGGGCGGGACCGTGTCACCCCGAGTAAGGGAGCTACATTGGCCGGGAAACAAAACGGGGGCCTCGAAGGGGGGAAGGGACAGGCTCATGACACTGATAGCCCATGCCTCGAGTTACCGGCTGCGTAGTGCCTCCGATTGTATTGCTACAATTCACTTACGCCGTCCAGCCGACGAACCGTACAGACGGGAAATCCCCCGGTTGGTTACTGGGCCTGAGTGGTTCCAGTCTTTGATCGGTCCTTGGAGGAGGACCGTGGGATGCGCCATGGGGCCTTAGCGCATCCATTGGTGCGGGTTCAATTTGGTACTGTCGGCCAGGGAGAGTCGAGGGTCAATTCGAAAAACGAACTGGCCCTGGTCCAGGGAGAGACCGCAGTTAATTTGGTACTGTCGGCCAGGGAGAGCCGAGGGGACAGTTCGACTGATGAACTAACCCTGGTCCAGGAGAGACCGCAGTCAATTTGGTGCTGTCGGCCAGGGAGAGCCGAGGGACAATTCGAGAAACGAACTGACCCTGGTCCAGGGAGAGACCGCAGCTAATTTGGTACTGTCGGCCAGGGAGAGCCGAGGGGACAGTTCGACTGATGAACTAACCCTGGTCCAGGAGAGACCGCAGTCAATTTGATGCTGTCGGCCAGGGAGAGTCGGGGGGCAGTTCGAAAAACGAACTGGCCCTGGTCCAGGGAGAGACCGCAGTTAATTTGGTGCTGTTCGGCCAGGGAGAGCCGAGGGGTCAGTTCGGCTGACTGACCCTGGTCCAGGGAGAGGCCGCAGTCAATTTGGTGCTGTCGGCCAGGGAGAGCCGAGGGACAATTCGAGAAACGAACTTACCCTGGTCCAGGGAGAGACCGCAGCTAATTTGGTACTGTCGGCCAGGGAGAGCCGAGGGGACAGTTCGACTGATGAACTAACCCTGGTCCAGGGAGAGACCGCAGTCAATTTGGTGCTGTCGGCCAGGGGAGAGTCGGGGGGCAGTTCGAAAAACGAACTGGCCCTGGTCCAGGGAGAGACCTCAGTTAATTTGGTGCTGTTCGGCCAGGGAAGAAGCCGAAGAGACAGTTTATGCTCCAGGTTCGGGGGCGTTAGGTTGGCCAGAGACGGACGCGTCCTAGGTCTTCCTCTCGCGTCGACGGGCCGATGAGGTCGCCGAAATGACCTTATTCCCGGGAGGGGTCCAGGGGCGACCTGCGCTCCTCTGACCCCTATGCTCGGCGGCGCCCGCGTGGCACCGCCGGCCGCGGCGACGTTCCATCAGGACCGTCGTTAGATTTCCGGGCGGTTAGGTGCGAAGGTCCAGAGGTAGAATGCACCTTTGACACCCCCACGCCTGATGGATCCGAATGGTGTCGCTGGCCATAGGAAAACGGGTGGGGTCAGGAGAGGGGGCGCGCCCCGATTATTACAAGCGATACATTGTCTGTAGAGAGCCACCGGCCGTGGAAATATTAATCAAAGGCCAAAGAAAGGGAACAAATTATCGAGGTCATAAGTTTTTGTTTATCGCGAACTTATCAAGTCTATTGGGATATAACACGTGCAGTTTTGAACGCAAATTGTGTCATTTGTAAGGGTCTGGGAGCATCAGGAGGTCAAAGCCGTAAGGTTGGATAATGTTAGGAGTCAAACAACAAAAAAGGGGATTAAGACAGTCCCTGGTGCCGCTTTTATGTGGATTAGTCGAGGGAAGAGATTGGGCGGGGAGGCAGGAGACTTGCATGCACGCTGGAACAAAATTATATCCCTCTGCCTTCATATGCAGTGTGTCTCGGCTCATGTTGAGTGCTTGCTTGTTCTGTATGTGCGCATGCCCCGCCCCATCTCGTACGCCTGCGTTCGCCACACTGTAATCCCCAAACAAATATGAGTGTGAGGGCATGGGGAAGGTGGCAAGGGCAGCCCGCCGCCAGCTACACGGTGGCGCGGCTGCCGCGCGAGACGCGCAAACGCCGCCGCCGTTCCCGACGCAGGAGCGCGCCTGCGCGCGCACCCGACACCCGGCCAGCGCGCGCGCCCGTCCCACATTTCCATTGTGACAGGTTTCGGGCAGGTCACTGGATAGAATGTGGCATATTTATAATGGGATTTGAAATGAGATCCAAGATCTCAGCATTCGTCCGCCAGATTTCCAAAAAGTAAAAGTGGGATCGGTTGTCTCATGCTGAACTCCATTTAAAAAAATCGCAATCTAGAAAACACGAGGGGTGGGCAGAATCCGCCCCTGATAGGAGTAGGGTTAAAACCCAATGCCGTATATTAGAGCTGTTTCTTTTTCGCTTTGCAAGCTTTGCTTCAGCTTGGATTGCTGCGCGTCTCTGTCGGGTATCCAAAGAACATTGTATCAACTTTAATCCTGATATGAGCATGAAACCAAATTCTAGGGTCAAGAAAACAATCATGACTCTTTCACAGCACTGAGAGCTGTCAAGAGTGAGGAATCATTAGTGCACTCAGGATGGAGCTACTTTTTTGGGGGAAGGGGGAGTGGGAGGAGGGAGTCATGATCAAGCAATAGGGGGATGGTTAGTAAAGGCCTCACGAAGAAATACATATAGGGGGTTGAAAACCGATATTTACGGTGCACAATTAACGAGGGGGTGGGAAAGAGGGCACTTAAGTTCCGCTAGCATTACTCCGGAGCAAACACGAAGCGCAATCAGAAGCCATTTCATCTACACTTCCTGCGTCAAAGGAGCAAATCTTCAACCAGAACATGCACCAGCCGACCGGTGAAGGAAGTCCGACCCATCCGCGCACAGAGGGCAGCAGTGTCGCCCTCCTTTCCTACCGGCGTCTGCAGCGACCAGCGGTGGGTCCGGTCCCATCTTCTCGAAGTTGATGACCACGCCCGACTGGATCTTCTGCACCAGCGACTCCACACACTGCATCAGCATGCGGTGCGACGTGATGGCGTAGGAGCGGCCTGCCGACGCCGCCACACAAGTCAGCGCGGTCCGACCGGCCCCTCTGGATGCAGCCTCACGGCACAACGACGTCGGAGGGAACGCTGCGTTCGGGGAGGGGAGTGGGATCAACTTGGCCACGGCAGGTACCAGTTGACTTCATGATGGCGGGAATGAGTTTGGGACCCCTTGGAACGGTGCCGAGCTCGCACAGGACGAGTAAAGACAGCTAGGACAAGGTTTAAATATCATCAAAAGAACAAATATGCTTGACCAACCACCAAAAGGCACTACACCATACCATATAAGCCTTCAACCCGCTGGGAGGTATTTTTGAACCCCCCAAATGTTTCCGAGTTGAGTAGAAAACAACGGCGTACTTGGTGCAGCTGTTCCTTGGTCCTTCTTGGCCGCCAGAATTATTTTTTCTCCGAGTTTAGGTCAAGGTCTGGTCATGAGCTAGTCAGGTCAAAGTCAGGTCGTGAGCCTGTGTTAGGTGACCTCGCCTTAAAAAGGTTAGGCTTGCACTGCTTCTACAAATTTCAACTGAATAATCCGAAACCCAATGAACGTCATAAGGGTAGCTTATACAAAACTATGGTTCCGGGATTTGTTCTTCTTAATACCCACAGCCCATATAATATGCAGGCAGGAGTGTTCTGCGTCACCAGTACAGCCAGGCCCAAAAATGTGTCCATCAAACCCCGCAATCTATGCCAGTTCACTTATGTTGATTGGCGGCCACTCCTCGCTATTGTTTCTCTTCTTATTTTGTTTATCTACCAAGTGCATATTGTTACTATCCTGTTAGTGGGTAAGGTGCATTACTGAGCCAGCTGTCCGGCCACACGGGGTCTCACCTCCGGTGGCGTCGCAGAGTTTTCCGATGCCGCTGGTGTCGCTGTCCACCAGGCCTGTGCCGTCCCGCTCGTAAGGCGGCGTGCCCGTCAGCCTCAGCACCAGACTGAACAGCCGCTGGTCCCACCGGTACACGTCCTTGGTCAGCTCGGTGCCCGGCACCCGGGCGTCCCGCGGGATCTTAAGCTGTGGCACGGAAACGGGCGTCCCGGTAATCAACACCTGCTGTCTACAGACAACACGACACTGCCTGTTCTGACAGACGACACTGACAGTTTGATACTAGCGTACGGAGGAAGGCGCGTGCTTCTAAAGAACGATGGCACGTGCTTGACAAGCTGCCAGATGATAGATGTGCAATCCGGTCGACAAAGTTGTAAGCGTGTGAATGTTTTGCGGTAAGGATAGAAAGGGGCACGCAACGGGAGATTGAGTCAGATGCATGCGCAAACTGGTTTTACATTGGCATTCGCTAATCAAGGTCGAGGTCGAGGTTCCGAAGCAGATATAAAAGAATTGGGAGTGAAAAGAAACGCCAATGAGTGGGCCGCCACGACGGTAATACCAGGCAGACGGTGGGATGATACATACTGGCACAACCGGAGTAGTACTCAGTCTCCCACTCACTTCTGAAAGTAAACTTTATACTGATTCTACACTTTTATTTTGCTGAAACCGACTCTATTGGCCAGGTCCACAACATCCATCTGCAGCTTCTTTGGAAGTGAGGCCACTGGTATTGGTCAGTGGGAATGTTTGAATGTTTGACGTACTTATCGGCAGACTGAAAATAATAATTCTAGCGCACATGAAATCCGATGACGCCATTGCTTGCTTGATGCGAATGTCGATCAGGCAAACCACACCAGAATGAAAATTCTCGAAGATATAATTTAGAGAAAAGCTATCTGCTCTCTCAATCATAAAAGCAAAAAAATGATCCGCCATATCAACCAACTTTCTGGTTCGAAAGTCCGAAGAGTATAAAATAATATCACTTTGCGGCAATCATCGAAAGAATTCCAGTTTTTTTCCTACAGAGAACAAACATCAATATTCTTAAGTTAAGCAAATATTCCGAAGGTGAGATTCTGCAGCGTTGCAACCAGCAACATCTTTATAATTATCAGTCGTAGAATTAATCGCGACCTTGAATTCAATGCATGACCTTAAATTCAAGGTTACGGCACATGCGATCACTAAGAATTTCTCCAGCGATCTTTTACCTACACAAAATTTCAATGAGGGATGTGTCCGAAAATAGAACCACATTGGATTTGCTTCATTTTGCATCCCAGCTTCGAGGTGATCAGCCAAAGATAATCTTACCAACCCAAACCAGAATTCTTACAAGCTTGAGATACAATTTGTTTCAGTTGATGGAAATAGATAATAGAGTATTTAAGCACACGCTTTCAGCACAAATCTCCACAATCCACCAAAACCGGCAACACAGCGACCGAAGAAAGCATAAAAAAGCGCAGTCAACACGTTGAACTGCCGTTTGTGATGTCAGAATCCCGACTATTAGCGCGCCGAACCCACCTCGTCCATAATGCAGCTGTTGGGCCCCGTGAGCCTGCCGCCGTCGGTGATGCAGACGATGATGGAGGGCTCCAGGAAGAATGGACACCGGCCCTGACCGTACATGTCGATACCTGGCCACACAGGTTAGGCGCGTGAGGATAAGTCACGGCATTCGGGTTCTGCGGCCTAGTAAAACGGGCCATATTTCGGCGGCAGTCGGAGGCACGGTCTCTCACTCAAGCACTGGGTAAGCCATGAAAGACTGACATGTTGACACCACAAAAAGGTAGCCCCTTCCGTGCGCCTGTTACGTGATCTTCAGGTATTCACACGCGCATTGACGGGGGCGGGTACCGCCCCCTCGGGTTTTTCGGAGATAGCAGAAAAACGGCGGCGCGTAGCGCCACCGTACTTGGCATTCCTTTTCCTTCATCATTTTTACAGATTCTGTGAAAATTTTAAGGTTAGGTCATCTCAGGTCAGGTCACCAGTACAGGTCAAGTGACCCGACCTCAAAAATAAGTTTACGATAGCATAAGTCAGAGCAGGGTGAACTTATCCGATTAAAACTCATATCACATAATGGCCCCACCGAGTTCTCTAAAATATGTTCCGGTATTTTTGATATCGATGACCTAAGGTCAGGTACGAGGCATGACCTCTCCGTTGGGAATACATGGGAAAAATGGTTTTTACGGAATAACTCAGTAACAGATGGTGATAGAGCATTTATTTTAGCTGCATTAGACTCGCCTGGGCTTTGCGGTTCTAATGATATGCATTTTATATAATTTGACCCTGACCTGACCTCAGGTCAGGTCAAATCCTTGATTTGACCTAGCAAGGTCAAATTATATATCATTCGATTCGGCTTGCTGAGAGATTCATATAGTTCAAGTCGTTTTGCTATATCTTTACTTGTTCAGATGTAATGGCCGAAAAGCTTAATTTACATGTTATCCCTATGACGGCATGTTTTGACCTCTCGTGACCTTAAATGTGACCTGACAAAAAAATGGTTCAAATATTTTCGATGGAGAAGTAGATGGGTAACCCAACGCCGTTTACCGTTTTTCTCTACCTACCGTAGTTCTCGAGATCTTAGGGGGGGGGTACCCGCCCCCTCGTCAAAGCGAAGGTGGCTCAGACCCCCGTCAATGCGCGTGGTAATTGTGGAAAGTAACAGCGGAACTGTGACGTACGTCCAACAATCGAACTGGAGCCTCAGCTTTGAAATAAACGAGGAAGGACCAAATATAAATCTCCTTGAATAATTTACAAGTTACAATGTATCTGAGTATGCAGGGTAAGAATTTGCATACCTTTGAAACTTTCAACCCATTTTTTGGGTCAGATACTCCCATCTACCCTTAATATAGACTTTGGCGGTTTCTCGCAATAGGTAAGTGATACAAGTGAAATGGGAGCGATATATAATTTTGTCAGCTTACACTCCACTTTCTAGTTTCAAAGACAGAAAAATCCAGCACACTCATGTGTTCCGCATCACTCTGTTTGTTACGTGGCGGGTTCCGGCATGATCCCAGCCCCTCAACACCAGTTCCGGTCTGGATCCCACGTTGAGTCACGGCGTCGGGGCCACCAAACCATCAAGTACCACATCTATTTCTTACTCATTGGGTCCAGTGTGGATATGAAGGAATAAATTACCTATTGTCACAAAAGGGCAACATGACATCTTCGAGAACAGCCGGTTCTCAAAAACGGCCATCACTTAATTTTTCTTGAAATATACCACCGATTTGGCACACATTTTCAAAAATTTAAATGTTGAGTCGACTCAACTCTGGCTCATGGCTTGATGGTCGATTCCGATACTCACTCAACTCAACTTGTCGAGCAATTGAGTCGACTCTGGCTCAACCCAAATCCAGAAGTGGGTCGACTCTACTCTGACTCGAGAAAAAACCAAGTCGCCTCAGGTTCGGCAATGACTCTGATTCACGAATCAACTAGTTGGTTGGTTATAGAGACAAACTGGAATTGGCAGCTCCACTCCAGGAAAGGAACAAGCACAAGCTAATGGCACATTGCAGCTCTAAAAATAACGTATTCGCACATTGTACAAATTGCAAGGCACATGGGTTTTCTAACCCGAAACTTAGTTTAAACCAGTATCAACAAATAAGATAAGTATGCATATTTTGTCCTACGCCTGAAAAGAAACCATTCAGCCACAGTATAGCACGCCCACCTGACTGCATCCGGTTGAGGTTCAACACATCAAAGGTGTTTTTGATGGCGGTGCCCATGTGAGTCATTCCGAATGCCTGCAGGTTCTTCAGCTCCTGCGTGAACGTCTGCAGGTTCTCCTTCCAGCCGGCCTGCGATAGTGTTAACATCAGATCAGCTAGTAACTCAGCCATCAATACTTAGTAATTACAGAGAAGCGGTCTTGCTCGCACCTAACTCGGCACGAATTCAGTTTCTCAGCGGAGATTGGACATCATCAAGAGATTCAAGCCTCGCTTTATTAGTGTTTAGTTCGATCGTAACCGATCGTGAAAGACCTATAGTTTAGCCCGGTTCTTTACTGCATAGATCATCATTTAAAGCCCCAAAGGTCGGCCCAGTTCACCCGAAGTTAGTGATACGACCTTACGTTGACCTCAGGCCTTCAACATAAGTGGCATGCCAAGTCGAGGTTATCAATGGCGTTATAACCGAGCGGCGCGAAGCGTACGCGAGGTCTACCTCTAACGTACCAGAAAAAAATACAAACGACCCGGCTCCAACAAGCCCGACCCGTCCATGCAAACGACTTTGGTGACCTTTTAACTCTGCGAGTAACTGTCGCAAGGCAATGAAACTGGCACAGCCGGGAAGCTGCGCCGAATCAATTAAATGTGTCAAATGCTCAAGCAAGACCGTCAACATACCAGAAATTCCAAAAGGATTACACTCTGCTCCAATTATATTCAAGCCGACTTGGATATTGTCGCATATCCCTTTCCCCCTGTGTTGTTTGTGTGACAGTGCCTACATGCAGTTCCAAAAATACCCAGGAGCCATCTGAAAAAGTTTAGACTATCCTTCCTTCGTCATTTTGAAACAGAGACGACCGCTCCGTTATCTCCAATAACGCCGACTTACTGGTGCCCAATACTGCAAGTAAATACTGGGTCGTTCCATGCCAACTCGACACACCAAGTGTCAATTTTTACACGGCACCATCCGGATCTGTATGTTGTTTTGCATACAGGGATATCGTGGGCTGAGAACACGAATATGAGAATATTAGGATCCTAGCCACATATTTTCGGATATATGATGTTAATATTTGCAATATATTGTTGCATTCCCGTCTAAGCCATACTATAACCTCAAAACAACAAATATTTGCATTCTGCAAGCTGTTCATTAAAATGAAGGTGTGTCGTTAAAAATATATGTGATGTGTAACCTTGAATCAGAAACGTTTATTTTTATCGGTGTACCATCTTATGATTTTCTTCATTTTCACATATATTATAGAGTATTATTTTGCGTGGTTAACAATTATGTTTACAGTGGGATCTCTGCCACTAAGCCACCAGGAAAATTACAAAGATAGGCAGTATGGTCCGGCGCGGCCCGCCCCTCCCCGCCCCGCTGCGGCGCGGCGCGGCTCGGCGACGTGTCGGCGCGCGAATGCCGGCCGGAAACGGGGCTCTCGTCATTCTTGTTTGATTTTATGTCGGCGTAGTAGCAAAGATCCCAGTCTAAAAATCATTGCTTATGGTGCATAATGAAAGGCTCTATAAGATGTGTAAAATATAGAAAATCAAAGATAGTACATAGCTCCAAAATCACCGTTTTCAAATTCAATGTAACATAAAACATATATTTTTGACAACAATTTTCAACAAAAAATACAGGAAGCATATATTTATACCTTTATTTTAAAGAGCATCTTGCAGAATGCAAATATTTGAAACCATTTTAAAGTTATAGCTTTATAAAGAAAGGAATGCAAGAATATTTGGCGAATGATGACATCATAAAAGAGCTGTAAAGAAGTAGGGGTCTAATTTTCCCAGAATCGAGCTTCTGGCCTAAAATAGCCCTCATAACAAAAAAATCGAGCAAATCTGAGGTTCCCTCGCCTTGAACCCGGGTGGGCCGGGCAGGAAACGAACTGCTTAAAGGGAATGTGGCACCTTGGTCGAATCCCGGAATTTGGTATGATTATGGGTATTTTTAGCCTAAAACCATGAAAACGTTCATCATTTCTTTGAAAGATGTACAATAAGCTCAATATCTTGAGTTCTAAAATGCTCCTCTAGGGTAAGAAATAAACCTGTCTGTGGGAGATGTCATGACATGGCAACCACTACCATATTCAATAGGCTTCAAGGGCTCCAATAGGCTGACTACTCACCGTGACGTCAACATGTCGTCACGCCAACAGCTGACAACTGTGGCCAGCCGCTTGGGTACATTTTGGGTACGTTTCAAGCAGGTTTTTAGCTTTGCTCTACAAAAATTTTGAGTTTTAACACAAATTATATATTAAGTACCGGGTTTTCCGGCATGCTCAACAACTTGGTTAAAATCACGTTATAAAGGTGCCACATTCCCTCTAATCACTACATCCCAGCGGGCCTCTTCTGCGATACACGTATGGCCGTGCGTCAGAAGCCGTTGACGACGCAGTAAGCATAACGGCCTCTAATCTGGCATCTGGAGTTGAGAAGACTCCTCTCATCTTCCCCCTCTGATTTCAGCGCGATTAGCCTCCACAACGCTGACCGGATTCCAACCTCCGGAAGAAATACTGAACAAATACTGATCCCCAATTTATCCCTCCAAAAGGTTTTGGGATTGCAGTATCACATGAACTCAGCCGTTGGTGCGTCGGAAATACCTAATTCTTTTTCTTAAACCGGTTCGTGGTCCTTCCTTTAACACTTGTTGCTACATGGGGCACGGTATTTTACTTGCTAATCCTTTTTGGCAGCTATGCGCGGGGTAAGCCTGGAGGACAAAGCGCCCTGCTAAGAGGCCCCCGCTGTGGCATATGTCCTGACTATGTATCTGCTGTGCCAACTCAACATTGACTTCTCTTCAGTGACCCCGCGCAGCAAAACGCTGTTTCTACAGTTCTTTTTACGGAAGGATACAATCTGCAGCATTTCAGAGTTTTCATAACAATTATATCGGCAACGGGCTCGTTCTTGTAAGTGTGGGAGCCGAGGGGGAAAGGGGCTATAAGCGTTCACCGAGAGCGTCTAGAACATCTGTGCGCCACCTATCGATCAGTTTCCCCGTTGGCTCTACCACTGCCGAGTTGGGTACAGTTTGCGACATCTGTGTGCTGCGATACACGCCACAATAAGCAGCTAGTTGGTATCCAGGTGGAGTTTTTACCTGCCACTCAGCACCAGACGCTGAGGTCTCCAGTCTCGGGGCGATCGCCATTTTCATCTCGAGCGAATTACGACGCAAAAAGTAGGCGCAACGTCATATTGTCCCACCACGAATAAAACAGAGCACAACGTCAGTTTGCCTCGAAAACAACGGGCGAAAACGCAGTATGGGTCACACCACATCAAAGAGCACAGAAATGGTCACTTTTGAGACCAGTCCCCTTTGATTTTGTATCTTTCGCGAATGCTTCTCATCAAATCTAGTCACTAGATTTGTGCAATGTTTGGATAATTCTGTGATTCTCCGAAAACTGTATCCAAGGGACACAAAATAATTGAATGTAGAAAATAACATAAAAGACATTCACAAGACACAGAATATATCTTATGAATGTAAGCAAACCTGCAAGGTTATCTTTGCCTGGTAAATTCAAACCAAATTCAAGGAGGAACAAGACAATACATGTGTAATTCGACGTGATAGAAGGTGGAACAGAAAACGATTTAGAGAAACTGAACAGTGTTCCGCATTTTCATGAATAGTCCGTTATTTACCTTTATGTGATGAGGGTGATCTTCAAAGGTCAACAGCATATATCTGTCTCCCTTGCTCTCCAAAGACCGTTGCCTGATCTGAAACAGCGCACGATTATTGTCAGTACATATCGTCCCATTGCGAGACCCTTGGCTGAGCTTCCATCCCCTTAGTTCGGTTTGCAGAGTACAGGGCTTCAGTGCACCGATCAGAAATCGCAGTGACTGCATGGAAAGTGAGCACAGACATCATCTTACTTTAGTTAGAATTATACGAAAAGTTTGAAGGGTATCTACATTCTGTTCGTCCAGAATGATACAAAAACACAAAAGAAAGGCTACTCAGAGTGTTGTTTCCTGGACGCTTAATTAGTGGTAGATATTTGAGAGGGCATAACTGGAGGAGGACAAACAGCACTGCCGGCAAGGTTGAAATCCATATGCCTTGTTGTCACATGCAAACACTTCAGACACATATCTCAGTTTAACGTCCATGGTTTTAATAAAGGTCATAGAATTTAGTGTAATCACTTTTAGCCGAAAATAATTAAACCATTAATAATTTCTCTGAAAAACGTGCAATAAGCTCAATATTTGTATTTTTAAAATACTCCTCTAGGAAAAGAAATAAATATCTGACTGTGGATGATGTCATGATCTGGCAACCACTACCATACTTGAAACGCTCCAAGGGCTTCGATTGGCTGATACTCACTGTGACGTCAGCATATGTCGTCACACCAACAGCCATGACAACTGTGGCCTGCTGCTACGGGTACATGAGGGGTACATTGCAGGTAGGTTTTAGCTTTTTTCTATGGAAATCTCGAGTTCCAAGACAAATGATATATTGAGAACCGGGTTTTCCGACTTGCTTTACAGCTTGGCTATCTCAGTTAAAATCACGTTATGAAGGTGCCACATACGGTTGAGTTTTTGAGACGTGAAGAGGATAACCGACAGAAGGGGAATCAGGTTAGAGACGCTTCAGCAGGGCACCAGATCGGTAGCACAGCGGCACTGCTACCAGAGGCGCATCCAGCAGCTGCAGGGCTCATCCTCCACACACGGCTACCGAAATCTCAGCTCCACTGAGTTCCTGAGTCGGTGTGCTGGACCCACCAGGGCCAGCACACCGACTCAGGGCCAAAAACCCACCAGGGCCATGAGCGCATCCAGGGTATTGGCGGAAGACGATGAAGAGAGTACTGTACAGAGCAGAAGAGCGCCTCGTTTTTACGGTGTGGTGGAACCAGACGGAGCTGAATCATCCAGGATTTCCGATCGGGAGGTGGGGCATTTGATTAGGGGAGGGGCGGGGAAATTTTCAGCGGCGACTATTAACCCTTGCCCCGGTGGCGGGTACGAGCCACCTTCGCCTTGGTGGGTGTAAAAAACGACCCCCCCACGATCCCAAAAACTAAGAGAGCTAGAAAAAGCGCAAAACGGGAATCAAAAAGCTCTTCAAACACGATATCGGAAATACTTGTCATTTTTTTCGCCAGGTCAATATCAAGGTCACCAAAGGTCATAATCGCTCATATGAGATGTACTAAGAAAACCTGATATATCTAAAAAACTAAGATAGCTAGAAACATTTTTTAACACCATTCGAAAGCTTCGAGTTGATCTTTCATTAACCTGGCAATTATTTTCGTGTCAGGTCAAAGCCAAGGGAGCTGCAGGTCACTGAACATTGGGATTGTTCTTGGGAATGTCCATAGCCACCCATGCATAAGGGCGTTTCCTTTTTCGCTAATAACTTCCAAACCAAGCAAGATACAGCAATAGTTGATGCACCATTGCAATTCTCTCCTCAATACGAATCGAATGATTCTCTTTCTTTTTAGTATTTACAGCTCTGATTGGTACAGACAGGTGCCCATATCAACCGCATCTGCATGTGTGCTGATAATCGATGGGGGGAGGGGACATGTGCCCACACCAACTAGTCTGCATGTGCGCCAATAGTCGATGGGGAGGGGGACATGTGCCCATATAAACTGGTCTGCATGTGAGCCAATAATCGATGCGGAGGGGAGACATGTGCCCATATAAACTGGTCTGCATGTGCGCCAATAATCGATCAGGAGGGGGAGGCGCCGTCCTTTTTCTTCCCCATACCCGCATCCACCAATAACCATCCCGTAATCCAATCGGATTCCAAGGGAAGAAGATGCATTTACACCCTCCCCCCCCCGACGAGTAACGCCAACCCATTCCACGAAACCCGGAATAAGGGGATCAAGGACTTGAAAGCGTGGGGAGGGCTTTGTCAGGGGCACCACTCGGGCCGCGGGACAATATTTTTTTAAATCTGGTGGGAGGAGGGCATACCGCACGCTCGCCAATATACCAGCATCTTGGGGGTGGGGTGGAAAGTAACTATTCAGGGGACGCCGACGTGAGTTCAGACAGCGTTTGACAGGATCGGGGTTTTTGCCATAAAACGAAACTTCCTGTCACCAGACGGCTTTGAACGGTAAAAACTGGCAAAAAGTGGCAATAACTATGGGAGGTACATGCTGCCAGGTACACTATATTCTTGGTACCCTCAAAATATCATTTCGTATTCTATATTCTGCCCTAGCTCAAGGGCAGTAAAAACATCGTGGATCGCCCACAGTTTAGTAGCTAATCCCTCATAATAGCTGAATCAAACTGTGGCTGATTCTGATGTCTGGTAGACAGTCTACGTAAACATATTTTTATATTTCTTATTTTACATCTTTATAACACGTTACTTAACCTCTGCCATGATGGCCCCCCAATCCACCTTGGGCCCAGTGAGTGGTTTACCAACACCCCTCTCCCTCGATCTCGGCTCATATGCGGGATAGCGAAAAAAACTAAGAACGATGGTATACGGCCGATGATAACTATTACAACACTTATTAGTCACTTTTTGCCTCATGTCTATATTGCGAACGTGCCAGGGCAAAGAATGTGACAGGTTAGCGAAGGCTTTTCTGCGTCTGGCACCTGGTTGGCTTGCGTTAAAGCCAGCTATCAGGCATCATTCGATTGCTCCCGTTAAATAAAATCGAATAACGCGTACCATATCACACTATGTCAACATTTAAAAGCGGCCTGATCCAATGTCAGGTCAAGGTCACTCTTTGATCTGAAATTGTCATGATGCAGATCAATCAACTCGCAATAACAAGATAAACGTGACTGTATCAAAATGAAAGTTTTTCCTAAGTCAAAGACCCCTGCTTAAGTAATCCCAGAGTTCACAGGTGAAAACGTATGACTTGATCCTGGGGAATTACCAAGATAGTACGATATTTATAAATAGAAGCTATTCTAAGTCGTATCTACGGCGGTAGAGTCTTTTTCGGTCTATTCCGTTTTTTTGGTCTACTCCGTTTTCTCCAGGTATTCCCAGTGGAGAGGTATTGAGACGTACCCGCCCGTGGCCCTTGGCAATCGATATCAACTATCCGGCTACCACAACTTGTGGCACTTGTTGGGGTTACCATGCGATATTACTGACGATTAACATACTAAACGTATTCCTGCTAGTTTCATTAGAAACATTTCTGGAGAGATCACTGGTCCTGACCTGGTAACGTGCAAGGGAATGAACTACATCTAATTTTTTAGACGACGTGTCAAGTTATGCGGTGCTCTGTGGCTCCCTTACTTAGCACCGTCGGTAAAATCCCAGGGGGTTGTTTAACCCTCGCCCCGGTGGGGGGGTGTTTGAGCACCCCCTCGGAGTTTTCCGGCGCCACGACAAAACGGTGACACGAAGCGCCGCCGTACGGGGCTCACCTTATCCTTGATAAATTCCGCAACTTTCCCCAGCATTTTAAGGTTGGGTCATCTCAGGTCAGGTCACCAGTGCAGGTCAAGTGACTCTACTTCCAAAAATGTTTAAGGTGGCATAAGTAGAAATGGGTGAATCTATCAGACTGAAACTTATACCACATAATGAACCCACCGAGGGCTACAACATATGTTCCAGCATTTTTCATATCGATGACCGAGGGTCAAGTGCGGGCCATGACCTCTCCACCGGAAATGCATGGGAAGCAGGAAATGGGCCATTTTTGTGTAGATACAGCTGAGAAAACCTTCGTATTTGCCACATGGTAGTATCTTGGGCCCTTTTCCTGGTTCATGTTGCAATGTTTGACCTGTGACCTCTGAGAGGTCATCTGGGGCTATTAAAGCAATTTTCAGACTTGGGTCAATAACTTTGCAGGAAATGATGATACAGCTTATATTTTGATACCATTACGTTTCGATTGCCATTGCGAGTCGATTGATATGTACATTGACTATACTTGGTTGAAAAGTGACCTTGAACTGACCTGAGGTCAGGTCATTTGTCTTTTGACCAAACATGGTCATATTATACATCATTCAATTCACTGTGACGAAAGGAAGCGAATGGCGCCTAAAAATGGTTCTAACTCAACTCCATCAGACAGTAGAGACCAAAAACACTACCCTAACATGCAACCTTTTTTTACCTGTCATAACACTAATATTGGCCTGAGCCAAAAGGTGACTGAAGCAGTTTCTTCGTGAATTTGTATGAGCTGGATCGATTCAGCCACACCCCCGCCCCCCTCGCGGGACACATCACCGAAGTAGCAGCGTCTGCCTAACAGTGCAATCTCTTCCATCAGAATTGCTGGATCAGTTCAAGATTCCTGCTGAAGCGTCCACTGGAATGGCAGTGACGCAGCTCTAGTGTAATTTCTGATAAGCAGTCAAAATCTGAGGTGTAACAACGGAGAGAAAGCATGTGCGTTGCACTGGAAAACATGAAATCAGCCAGATGAAGTGGAATACGTATCCCCAATGCATCTCAGTGAGCCAAATCCAGACTTTCATGAATTTGACTTGATGATACTTGACCTATGAAGTTTATAACATGGGCTAGTGAACTTTAGCGACCTTGAGGTGACCTCAAGTGAGACTGGCGAACTCCTGCCAATATGTCCGACCGTATAATTTGAAAATTACATAATTTTTGGCCTAATTCAAAGTAGCTAGCACTTACCTTTTTAATTTTCTGATGCCTCACCCTTTAGAGGTCAAACAAGGTCATGGACTAGGGTATTTAGATTTGATAAAATCATGGAAGTAGATTTATTGCGGTCAGTCAACAAGCCTAAATACCTAGAGCAGTTAGTTGGAAAAAATGTCACCAAAGGTCAGCAGCCTCACTAAAGGTTAAACACGGTCACCGACCTTCAACGATCTTCATCACTGTAATCTTCAACCGCGCCCCACCGGGGGGTCCAGCACCACCTTCGCCCCATCGGGGGGGGCATTGATGGCCCCTCTAATTCCGGAAATATGGGGGTTAGCGCAAATCTGCAAAGTGTATTAAAAGTTCGCGTGAATTCAGTAAAAAATTACTTCGCACGTTTAAGCGCTCACGTTAATGGTTTGACCTCCAGAGGTCAAACCATGCATATCGTGACCACCGTTGTTAGGTCACGATAGGCTGTTTTCACTTAAGTATACAATGCTTGAGAAAATTGGGCATAACTCTTATGCCATTAGAGGTATTGCAATCTGGTCAAGTACATTTGATAGGAAAATGTGAGACCTTTTTCCGCTATGTGGAACGTAATGACCTCCCACCAGTGTTTTCACCTCCAGAAGTCACCACGCGACCTGATATGACCTAAGGTCACAAAAGGTCAGAAAGTGACCTTGCCGTATATCAAATGAACGCCAGTGACGAGACATACGCGATGATGTTTGATTCAGCGCATTAGCTGGATTAGGTCAAAAGTTATTGTCCAAATTCTGTTTTTGACCCCTGGTGACCTTGGATGACCTCGGAGAGGTCATAGGGCAAATATCGCCCCTGACATCCGTGAAATTGTGTCCAAGAACACTTTTCTGAGCAAGCTGAGCATTTGCAATTGTTTTTTGTGACTTTTGGATCATAAGACAGCTTTTCCCCATGCTTTTTCAATGGGAGAGGTCACGCCGGGACCTGACCTCAGCTCACGAAATAGAAAAATCCCGGCTATACACTTTGTAGACCCTGGAGGGGTCATGAAGTGTAGGAAGTTTCAAATTGATCGATTAAGAAATGTACCCCTTATAGAGCTTAAAAGTTGAAGTGAGGTGACCTTGGTTGACCTCGCCTGGTGACTTGACCTTGGGTGACCCGGGTTAAAAAATTTCAGGGATAGTGGGGAAAATGATGGGGTGAGAGACAGAGCCCTCAATCGCGGTGCTGCGTCTCGTCGTTTTTCTGCTATCCGAAAAAAACCTTGGGGGGCCATCGATGGCCCCGGTGGGACGAGGGTTAAAACACATGTATGGACATGCTACTAGCATCAGACCCATGTACACGGATGACACTTGACTACATAAGTGAAATTTGATCTTCCCAGGTCAGACCTTCTCAGTGACTTGAAATTACCTCATTCAACATGAAACAGTATGTGCAGAGATATTCAAGTCTATTAACATGCGCATTGACGAGGTCTGACTTCGTTTCGCTTTGACGGGGGGGCGGGCGGGTACCCGCCCCATAAGATCTTAAGAACCACACGAGATAGCAAAAACAGTAAAGGGCGTTGGGTAGCCCATCCACTTCTCTATCACAAATATTCGCATCATTCTTGTCAGGTCATATTTAAGGTCACTAGATCTCAAGACATGCCATCATAGGGATAACATGTAAAAGAAGTTTTTGGCCATTTCATCTGAACAAGTAAGGATACAGTAAAATAATTCTTGTCATTGGAGTCCTCGCAGCAAGCCGAATCGAATAATATATAATATGACCTTGCTAGGTCAAATCAAGGATTTGACCCGACCTGAGATCTGTTCAATGTAAAATTAAGTAAAATGCCTATCATTAGAATCGCAAGACAAGGCAAATCTAATGAAGTCAAAATAAACGCTCCATCACATCTATTACCAAGTTATTCAGTTAAACCATTTTTCCCATGTATTTCCAATGGAGAGGTCATGGCTGGTACCTGACCTTAAGTAATCGATATAAAAAATACCGGAACATATTGTAGAGAATTCGGTTAACCCATTATGTGACATCAGGGGCATCCCAGGACAGATCGACCCAGGCTTTACACCACCATATCTAGAAAAAATCTGAAACTTCGTCTCCGGGGTAGTTTTTGGCCAGAAACACGCCTGTGAGAATCTTAGCCCCCTCCGACCAACGGTGACCGAGTTATAGCCCGAGGCATTTTCGGGAGGTCACATTGTAGACTCATCTTTGATGCTTCATAACTCCAAAACGCATTGCATGATTAACAAATTTTTGCAATCATTGAACTCGTCTTGAACTACACTTTATTTTGAAAATGAAAATGTCAAAATTTGAAAATTTTTGACTTTTAATTTGTTTGACCTTTTCTTCTTTGACCTAGCTTGACCTTTTGGCAGTTGAAATTGCCCTTTTAGACACCTCAAACATTTTCTTCATAAAATATCTTTCGATAGAAAAAATAATAAAAAATCGTTTTTGCTATAGGGTAGAGTGGGGTAAGACGCATACGTTAAGGGAGAATTCGTCTGTAGCGATCCTGTCAGGACGGAATTACTTTATTTTTTCTTTGTTAAGTTCTTTAATCGTTTTTCTACACTCAGGTAAAAAATTTGGGATTCTCACACGATGCAAAGTCTGCGAAATCTATTTTTTCTTGAGACCATGTAAAAAGGCGTTTTACCCCGATAGCGGGGTAAAACGCCCAAGCCCCGGATTAAAAGGCCGTCATAAAACTCCCAGCGTATATTGGACCTTTTGCTTCACGTGAACAAATAGGAATATCATTATACTTACGTTGTAAGACAATTCACTGACAAATTTGGTAGGGTCAGCACATTTACATGGCATAGAGTACAATCGCAACTTTAAGGCAGATTGTTTTTATGTCCGGAGATGCAAAAAGCAACAAATGTTTGCTGAAAAATGCCGGAGTTTACTGGGCGCATCCAATCATGCCCAGGACGGGATCAGAAAGGCCGCTACCAGAAAAAAATATTAGATGGATGCTACAGTTCTTACATCAGCCTGGACATAGGAGTAGGCGTCTTACCCAGGTGGGCGCGTTACCCCACTCTACCCTAAGTTCAAAATTTTTAGCACCCAAGGTAGGTATGAAGATGGTTTTTTCACCACTGCGGTAGTACAGCCTTATGTTTAACGCCACAAACAAAGCGATTGCTTTTGTAATCGGTTGCTTACAAGCATATGACATTGTCTTTACGAAATTTTCATCGTGCAAGTGTCAAAATATATGAGAATTAACACGCGCCCACACAAGGGGGTGCGCAACCGGTCTCTTCAGATTTCCACAGGTAGTAAAAAAACACCTTCGCGCAGCGCCACCGTACTTCATGTACCTCTAACTCGAAATTTTTGCAGCTTCTGGAAACATTTTAGGTCTGGGTCATACCAGGTCAGACCGCCAAACCAGGTCAAGAGGCCTAACCTCGAAAAAAATTTGGGAGGTGCATCAATAATATCAAATTTAGCCTATCTTGGTTAGATTCACATTACATAGTAAGGGCGCCGAACAAGATAATTTTTCGTAGCAGGATTTCTATGTCGATAACCGGGAGCAGGGTCAGGGTCATGATCTTTCCATTAGAAATGCATGGGGCAATTGGTAAATTTTGATAACTTGAGAGAATTGAGAATTGTCAAGAATTGCGATGGGGGTTTTATTTTTACGTTGTCGTGTCTGGCTTGCCACTGCAGTTTAATTGATATTCTTTTTACCATACAGACCTAAGCCTGGCTCTTGGTCAAAGCATGTTAATTTTGACATTTGACTAGGCAATATTACAAGATACATAATCCGTTTGGGCTCAAGAGTGTTCCAATCGTGCTGAACATTTCTTTCTACGGCTCTCCTCTGTCACCTATTATGCCACAAAATTTAGGTTTCCACTTAGTTCCTGTAAGAAATACTGTGACCTCGAGAAACCTCAAAGGTGACACGACCAAACGATTGTATGTAACATATCCGGTAGTGATTAAAACTGGCTATTTAGCGGCATCACTCCCAGTGCACCGTGTCATTATTCATCTGGGATTCTGGGATCCGTGTCAGCTATGAAATGATCACCTTGTAAAAATATCATGAGGCAACCTGTTCAAGTGACAAAGTCGTATGTGTTACAATTTCAGTACATTTTTCGCATATATGAGCAGATTCAAATAACTTTTTGGGAATGAAAGCCTTTCAGACAAGTTTGTTTACATTGCATGAATCCTCTCAAACGTATGCTGTGCTGCACTGGGTCACCTTGTATCGATACTATTTTTCCATCTCCGGAAACGATGTAATTGTGTGAGTTAGTGGTGCTCATATGATAAGTTTTACTTGTTCCAATTATGGATAAAGTCGCAACATCTTTGTAAACTTTCGTTTAAGGCTGAAAGGTCCATTATTAATAAGTTCATTTGCCCTCGTCTACCCCGAAACAATGGATCCCTTTCTATCACTTTTAATGACTGCAATTTTTATTTTTATAAATATTGTCTTAGTTGTTCCCAGTTCAGTTTTAGGAGTAGGTGTCTCACTAGAGTCATCAAGGGACCAACCCCACCACCCAGTCATAGACCCCAACCCCACCACCCAAACGGGCAACTCCCACGATGAAGTTTTAATCAAGGAACCAAAGTTGAAAGTCCCACAAGGCATAACGACGACCGTCTACCTCAGGTCACCCCCTCACCAGTCAGTTGCCAGCTAGCCTTCAGTATTTACAGTGCCTACTACTTCCCAGTTGACCTAAATTACTTTTCCAGAAGTTGAAAAAATGTTGTGGTAGAGGTAGATGGAGTACGGTGACGCTGCGCGAAGGTGATTTGTTTTTTTTTTTAATACCTGTAGAGACCTGAGCAGGCCGGTAGCCCACCCCCTCGGGTGGGCGCGTGTTAATTGTCATAAATTCTGACACTTGCACGATGAAAATTTCGTAAAGACAAAGTAGGATGATTGCTAGCAACCGATTACAAAAGCAATCGCTATGTTTGCGGCGTTAAACATAAGGCTGTACTACCGCAGTGGTCAAAAACCGTCTACATACCTACCTTAGGTGCTAAATATTTGGAACTTATAGCAAAAACGATTTATTGTTTTATTTTTCTATCGGAAGATATTTTATGAAGAAAAATGTTTGAGGTGTCTAAATGGGCAATTTCAACTGCGAAGAGGTCAAGCTAGGTCAAAAAGAAAAGGTCAAACAAATTAAAAGTCAAAAATTTTCAAATTTTGAAGTTTTCTTTTTCAAAATAAGGTATAATTCACGACGAGTTTAATGATATACAAAACTTGTTAATCAGGCTATGCGTTCTTGAGTTATGAAGCATCAAAGATGAGTCTACAAGGTGACCTCCCGGAAATGCCTCGGGCTATAACTCGGTCACCGTTGGTCGGAGGGAGCTAAGATTCACACAGGCGTGTTTCTGGCCCAAAACTACCCCCGGAGACAAAGTTTCAGATTTTTTCTAGACATGGTGGTGTCAAATTACCCGACGTGCATGTCCCAATGTATGTCCCCCATGTGTATGTGTGAAATATATGTATGGATACAAATTGAAATATTTTTGGTTGTTTTGTCCTGGAATGCCCCATCAGTTTCAATTTGATCAATTCACCCTGTTCTGACTTATGCCATCTTAAACTTCTTTTTTAGGTCGGGTCACTTGACCTGTACTGGTGACCTGACCCAAGATAACCAAATCTTAAAATTTTGAACAAGTTTGAAGAATGATTCAAGAAAAGGAATGCCAAGTACGGCGGTGCTACGCGCCACCGTTTTTATCCTGTCTCCAAAAACACCCGAGGGGGGGTCGGGTCAATGCGAGTGTTAACTGCCATTTTACTGATACTGCAGCAAGTACTCAGGCACCCAAGGAGATTAAATCGTAATGGGTTATACAGGGCTCCAAAGGCCATTTGTTGATTTTTTGAGATTTTACACTTTATGTGACCCATGAAAAATATTCAATGATGCCAAAACACACATCTGCAATGTTATACCACTAAATCTTGACTCAAAAGTGAACTGTGGCCTTCTCCATGGTTTCAGCATGTTTGAGTCGTGTATGGGCATTTGTGTGTAAAATTGATCAATAAATGATATTTTTATATCTAACCCAGTCAGATTTCGATAAGACATGGTGCACATGTAGAACCATGTGAAAGAACACCTCACGAAAATGTTTCGTCCAGAGCAGAGCTGGCGGTCGGATCTAGGGATAATCACGCTCAATGTTTTACAAATCCCGCAATGACAGGTTAATCTAGAAACCAAAGTTAAGCATCCCACAAAGCACAGGGAATGCTGTCCTGCTGTCCCTCAGGTCGCCATCTCACCAGTCAGTTGCCATCCAACCTATGTCGAGTAAATATTGAGTCCCAGAACATCTCGGTGGAATTGATGTAAATCCTGCATGCACATTGTCGCTGCATTTTCCTGAGCAGTGGACAGGAGCCCAGCGATCTACAAACTGACCTACCAGCATAGCTACCCAGGGTCCCAGAACTGCTTTTATGCTGGTGCCAAGTGTAAAAAACATAATTGGAAATATAGTCAGTGACTGCAAAATTCCAAGAGTTGCAAGATTCTGATTCAATTAAAACCTTGAAAACCCCTGTATTTGAACTTAAAAATCACATTTTGATAAAAATTGTCCTTAGTTCCATACTTTTACAGAGTTCACACCATTGTCCCAAAACTGGTTTTGCGCTAGGGTGCAAAGTGTAAAATTCATATTGGGAAAAATAGTGAAATATTTCAACATTATACCATTCTGAGAGTCAATTGAAACCTTATTATAACCCTTAACCCTATATTAACCCTATATTAACCCTATAACCCTATATTTATTAACCCCTATAACCCTTTAAAGTTAAGTAATCAATTTTCCATTAAAATGTTCCTAGCTCCTTACTTTTGTGAGCTCATCCAGACAAGGATTACTGAATTATTCTGAAAAGCTCTTCTTAAAGAGTAAGAAATTGTATTAAAAACAACACAGAAGTGGGGGGATGCAGCTTGCCCTGGTGTCACTCTCCACCCAGCATCCTGGGTTTTGGAACACTGCTTCATACACACCCAGATTTTTAATTCTGTTCAAAAGCTCCATTTGATAAGTGAGAGAACAATTGAGTAGAAGTGGAAGGAAAGTGAGAGAAAAATAAAAATAAAAAAATTGTCTTGCTATGCTTGCGTAAATGCAGCATATTAACACAATAGATAATACCTTTGTTTTGAGCTATTAGAAGTGGAAACAAAAGGAGGTTTCCTCATTTTCAGACCTATTTTGTCCATAAACTGTCCTCTTTAAAATTTCAACAAAGTGGACTACTCCCTTTAAGTCATTTACTCTAAACTTTTGACTACTTATAAACTCCAAATGGTAGCAGAACAAAGCCACAGTATCATATTATAAAAAAGACTGGTGGTGGAGTCAAATGAATCTGAAACTGCTACTGCTAGTCAATTACCCCCAAAGAAATTTTTGGGTGGAAATAGATAACTTCTTATGCATCAGAAAACAAAAGGAGAATGAATGAATTTGATTCTTGCTGTAATTATGTGATTTTGTAATAATTATGCAATTTTGTTTGAGTATCTTGGAAGAAGTCTACTAAATTTTGAGGTTTGCAGTACACAGATAAATTTATCTATGATAACAATGAAAAGGAATTTGGGGCAGAACCTTTGAGGAAATTTGCACATTTCATTCTACAATAACAGTAGTAATATCAGAGGAGTGAGAGTCACTTTTGAAGAGAAGAGCTTAAGCGGAAGTAATTTCAACCAGTCAAAGTAGTGGCATTTTAAAACAAAACTTTGCAGCAGGGCCCATTTCTGGATTAAAAACACATACCAGTTATCTCTTACAACCTTCAGAAGCATCAAAACAAGAAACTCACCTTGACAAAAGTTTCAACTGCTCCTTTGGCCACATCCAAAAGGGTCGGATGGCCCCCCGAAAATGCTTGCTGGTTCATTGAAGCAGATGTATCGATAAGAAACACTATAATAGTCATTTTCTTATTACTTCAGCTTTCTCTACATGTTCAAATCAGCATCTGGGGGACAAACATGATCATTAATACAACTAAGAAAGATAACAAGTGTACTAAACTGGGTAGTTTTAAACACGATCTGCTTGCAGCATCCCAGTGCTAACCACACAAAGATGACCAGAGATACCACAGTGGGCTTTTTGGATAAAATAATTAAATATTTAATCATCCACAACCACATAATATTTCCCCGCTTTGCAGTCCCCAATCCGTAAGCCAACGCACAGTACCTCAACTACACAGACCACTCCGTCCCTAATGCATACAACGGCCGACTCGAAATACAAATACGGCGAGCTGCGCCAAATTACACAACAAAAATGAGCCGCCCGGGTAGCTCCCCAAAACTCTACAATTCAGCCGATAGCAATCAAAGAAGCAGGTACCTTCCTTCTTAAAACCTAACGCAATAACCTCAAAGTCTTTTCAAGCAGCTTACTGACCAATCTACGCAGCCATAATCCTACAACCTAAGGAGCTCGGCATACACCCCACCGTCGCTTAAAATATTTTTCGCAATAACGGCGCTGGAGCAAATTCGGATAAGTGCTGCCATCTAATCGGACGTTTCCCAAGATAAACAGATGTCCCTCTTGCCGCGGGGTTTTTGGTCCAGTACTCCTCTCATTTATAAGGTTCAGAACAGAACGCACATAAATTTGATACAAGGCATTCAATGCTGTTATCAAATTGGGCTCACTAACAGCAGTGCTTACTGCGCAGGAGCACGTCCAGGAGCATATCCAGGTAGGCCTGAACACTGGCGGATCTCGGGGAGGGGGGTAGAAAAGGGCATTATACCCCAAACCCTGATTTTCGCTCATTGCCTTAAAAGCACTGTTTTCGAAATTTTTGGCTCCTTGCGTATCAAAGATCTAGTCTAGACCCACCGCACTTAACCTTTAGCCAAGAGCGTTGCTATGCCGGCCATAAAGTTTGGGGCATAGGCGGATGCAGACGCAAGGGGTCACTTAAGTGTGAGGGGCAATTGCCCCCTCACACTTAAATGTCGCTTCTCATCCCTCCAGGATGTGAAAATAGGCGCCCACCGATAGAATTTGGCACCCACTTGATATGTTTTTCCCGTCAAAAGTGGCGCCTCCCCGGTCCGGATGGCGCCCCCCCCGATGAAATGTTCCTCCCCTCCGATTGGTAATCCTGGATCCGCTTATGCTCCACGATTGGATTTGGCACCCACATGATGGATTCTGCCGTCCAAAAGTGGCGTCTCCCTCCCATAGTCCGGATGCCCCCAGGCACAATGGCGCCCCCGAACATGCCCCTCCCCCACGGTTCCTATAGATACGGTTCGGACATGACAGCCAGCTGACTGCCTGATCTGGCAGCACGTTGAGGATATGGTAGTATTTTGAAGGGTTTTGTTCAAGATAACTTTAATTTGGCTGGCAAAAGATAGAATGCAGCGTTTTGATTGGGTAATCGAAACGTTTGAAACAGAATTCTGAAGGAATTAGCATGAAGTTCATCGTGGATTTTTCTTATTATAAAAGCGCTTTAGAGATTAAAAACTGCACCCAAAAGATAGCCTGATCAATTTTACATACCAAAAATAAAAAATATACCCTTAAGCACCACTTACATTTTCCCACTGGCCCGTGCCCCAAACCCCTCCAAACAGTCCCATTGGAATTACATGTTAAATTTTGCTGCCAAAAAACTGTTAGAACCAGAAATGGAACCTTCAAAACCCCCAGAATTCTAGAGAAGTATCTCATGTCCGCCCCCTGCCCTCCCCCTCCAATTGGCAATCCAGGATCCGCCTATCAGGGCAGTCTGAGCGACAGTTTTACTCATTGTGATATACGTACGCATCGGAATCATAGGCGGGGTTACGGGAGAGGGGGGCAGGGGTGGTCTGCCCCTCCCCGAATGGAGCGGAGCATAGGTGCCGATTAGCTCCTTAAAAAAACCCGATAGAGAATAAGGAAAACTACTGTACTTTTTAGGGAAGGGAGGGGAAATTGGGTGTATTGTGCCTACATAATCCTAGGCCCGGTGGGGGTGTTTGAACACCCCCCTTTCGGTTTTTTTCGGCAGCACGAAAAAAACGGCGGTGCTTTGCGCCGCCGTAGGTGAGGATGGAGTCATATGATACAGTTTTCTCGGGATGAGCTGCAACTTCCAAAATATCACTACGATATGTATAAAGCGAGTGTCGTTCGATAGCTTATTCATTTTTTTATCTGATGTTACCAGTTGTTTTCTTTCAGGTTTCAAGAAAAACCTATATTATTGAAAACTTGAACCAAAGTCAAAATTTGCAACATGCCCTCACTACGGGGTAAGTTGTTACTGGTCACGGGGCAAGTCGTTATCCACCAATATTTCCTTATAAGCTAACCAAAAACATGTGCGAAACGTCAAAAATATGTATTCCTTACATTATGACCAAGTAGCGCTAAAGTCTAAGACGTAGCTTCCGAATTTTTGGCATCAGTACAGTGGTTCAAAATATTTTTCAATTAATTGAATGAAATGAAATTTATTTATAATCAATTAAATTAAAAAAACTATGTCAGCCATTCTCTGTTCGTTCGTTACAGCGAATTGAAGCGCCCATTTTCGGGTTGTGACAGTCGACAATCCATGGTTTATTTTGCACGCATGATGAAGGTATTCTGCCAGTTGAGGCTCCATCTCATCTGAAAAAACTTGCTAAGTTCGATTTATCCAAACGTCTGGTAACCATCTTGACCGTCAGCATGGCAGTGTCGCTAGATTGTCATAAATTGAGTCCCATAATCGTCTGCTACTCTCATTTTTTATGTACCGATCCGGACCTGTTTCGTAGCGGCGTTTAAAACGCTGACCGGCGGGGCTCGTCGGGCTGTCTTTCGGACATTGGGCGTACTATCTAACAAAAGGAAAGGATGGTGTTAGGAAATTGGACGTAAGATGAAGGTAAAGCACAAAGCAATTAATTAATAACCATGAATTATTAACTATTATTGGAGCTCTTCATTGGTTTAATCTCTTTTGGATGGACTCGAGTGTTTTTAACACGCGCATTGACGGGGGCGGGTACCCGCCCCCTCCAGTTTTTTTCGGAGATAGCAAAAAACGGCAGCGCTAGCGCCGCTGTACTTGGCATACCTTTTCCCTTATCATTGTTACAACTTTTGTGAAAATTTTAAGGTTAGGTCATCTCAGGTCAGGTCACCAGTACAGGTCAAGTGACCTGACCTCAAAAAAAGTTTAAGACAGCGTAAGTCGGAGCAGGGTGAACTTATCCGATTGAAACTCATATCACATAATGTGCCCATTGAGTTCTCTAAAATATGTTCCGGTATTTTTGATATCGATAACCTAAGGTCGGGTACGAAGCATGGCCTCTCCATTGGAAATACATGGGAAAATGTTTTTTACTGAATAACTCGGTAACGGATAGTGATATAGTGTTCATTTTAGATGCATTAGACTCGCCTTGGCTTTGTGGTTCTAATGATATGCATTTTATATAATTTGACGCTGACCTGACCTCAGGTCAGGTCAAATCCTTGATTTGACCTAGAAAGGTCAAATTATATATCGTTCGATTTGGCTTGCTGCGAGGATTCATATAGTTTAAGTCGTTTTGCTCTATCTTTACTTGTTCAGATGTAATGGCCGAAAAACTTAATTTACATGTTATCCCTATGACAGAATGTTTTGACCTCTCGTGACCTTAAATGCGACCTGACAAAAAAATGGTCAAAATATTTTAGATGGAGAAGTGGATGGGCTACCCAATGCCGTTTACCGTTTTTCGCTACCTACCGTGGTTCTCGAGATCTTAGGGGGGTACCCCCCTCGTCAAAGCGAAGGTGGCTCAGACCCCCGTCAACGCGCGTGTTAAATTACTTACATAACGCTGGTAGAAGTTTCGGTGAAACTGACGATGTATTTGTCAGCATGCAATAGCCCGTTTCGATAGCTTTATGGAATCAGAATTTGTGGCATCATTGGTAAAATATAAATTAAACACAGTTACATACCTATTTTTAAACATTATTAATTAGCTATGTTCACGTGAAATTCCGTTGGGGCAGGTTGATACAGCCAATAAAACGTGCCCCATCCATATTTTGCCGGAAGTGTATTTCATAAAACCAATATGACGGTGATACTGTCAATTTCTCAGCGAATCTAAAGTTATCATCTGAAACATCGATGCCATGGCTTTCTCACAAACGCATAATAACCATACAAGAGCAATTGACACAGGTGTAAATTCTGCAAACATAACATCGCTGAAAATTTACTTTTGACCGAAAAAAACGCTCTGTGTCCGGAGCACCGTAAGCGGCTGCCCGACACGGCTGCTGAAGAGACTGTCGCTGGCTTCCGGTATCAGCTAATCATGGCCAGAGCCCAAAGGCATCTAGTATAATGGTTCGTGAGCTATCGGCGTTGTATCAATTTGCCCCTGTAACAAAACTCCCCCTCCTCACCTACTTTGCGCATATTATCCTTGATCAATTCCACAACTTTCCTCAGCATCGACTTCACCTATAATTGTGTATGTGCCTGTTGGTGATTAATACATATACAGAGATACAGAGATACAGAGCATTTTCAGGTTGCGTCATCTCAGGTCAGGTCACTAGTGCAGGTCAAGTGACCTCACCTCCAAAAATGTTTAAGGTGGCATAGGTAAGAAAAACGTAAATCTATCGAATTGAAACATATATCATATAACGAGCCCACCGAGTAGGTACTGCGAAGCATATTCCGGGATTTTTCATATTGATTACCTAGTGTTATGACCTCTATTGGAAATGCATTGGGAAAACGAAAATTTGCCGAAAAATTGTTCTATTTCTGGAAATACCGCTTGGAATACCTTCGTATTATCTAAATCATAGTATTCTAGCCCTATTTCTGGCAGGGGCTAATATGGCCCCCTTCAGGTTTTTCAAAAATATCTCCGAAACGGCTTGCGATAGAACTTTGAAACTTCCTGACTTTTCCTAAAACTAGCACAGACAGGTTTTCTGAAATTTTCAAGATTATATATTTACCACGGGCGGAGCTATGGCTGGGTTTTTTGGGAGGTTCTATCCACAAACCAAGTATTATCGTATGCTGTGGGTTCTTTGTAAAAGGAAGCCGTCTCTGCTGATCCTGATACCAGTATATGGTTTTATTATATCATTTGTTATGTGAGATGATAGTGCATTCACAATTGTCACTATTTGTATTCATCAGGGGCGGTTACAGCAGTTCAAAATGGGGGCAATGTTATCAAGAAGGACTAAGCGTTAGTAAGTGAAAAGACTGCTTACAGCCGTGCCAGGGCGAATAAAATTGAGTAGATGAAAATGCAAAATAGTTATAACCCAAGTTTAGATTACCAGAGGCGTGTCCAGTCATTATAATGTAGAGTAAATCACAAATATAAAAGCATATGTTTGTTCACTTAGAGCTTTGTGCGAGACTAGCATGCTCTGTATGTATTCAGTTTCAGGAACGACTAAGGAAATATTTCGTCCATAGGCAGATCACGGAGACAACAGCATACGGAACGTGCTACCAATGGCGGAAAATTGTTAGTATTTGAGGGGGTAACATTACATTTTCAAAATATATCTTCCCAGCCAGTATCACCGCCGCGACTCAATATCGTCGTATATTGAAAATGTGTTTCCAATCACCCCCACCCCCACGACGAGAGTCCTGGATCCGCCTATGTCACCCCCTTTCCCAGAGCTGCCATGGGAGGGTAAAAATTATCAGAAATAAATTTAAACTATTCGAGGGACTAATATACTCATGCATACCACTCGCATATTGTTGGTGTATTTTACCCCACTATTTTACCTTACTGCATCTGCCCCTGATGAGTTTTAATTTTTTTCATTTATTTATGTGTCAAAGATGCCAAGCAGTATATGACGGCTTCGAATCCGCGTAACAGAAACTTTTTAGATTGTATATATTTCCCCTCATAGTCCTGGTCCTGGAACTGCCATTGAATTTCGAATTTTTGCGTAACTCGAGCATGTGACAATTTTTAGTCAATTATTTGTAAATCTGAATTAGTTTCGTGAAAATCGTACAACAGAGACAAGGGTTATGGAAAATCTAAAAAATACACAAAAATTGTATATTTTGCACGACCTTCTCCTAAAAATAAAAATTTTGAAATTTTCTTTTTCCAAAATAAAGTTTAGCAGCAGAGGAATCTATGGCACTTTGAATTTTCAAAATCGGCCGGTTAGATTACGAGATCTTAGGGGGGCCGATATTGCCCCCCCTTGCCGGAAATAGGGGTAGCCGGGAGCCTGACGGAAATAGGGCTAGTTCCCTTTATACGTTCTTGCTGCAAGTTTGGACCTGTAAGCTCTGAAAGGTCGTCTGAGGCTATTTAAGCAGGTTTTCAGACATTCGATTTACGGAGACGAGAAGTGAATGGTGCCTAAAAATGATTCTAACTCACTCTGTCAGACAGTTGAACCCAGAAACTCTTCTCTAACATGCCACCGTCTTTGACCTGTCATGGCCTCAATATGGACATGAGCCAAAATGTGACAGATGTAGTTTTCTTCACGAATTTTTACGGGCTATCCACCAGGTTTCTTGTTTTTTCGCTATCACGCATAGGAGTCGAGTTCGAGGGGGAAGGTGTTTGACCCCCTCCCCTCCCCACCGAGGCGAATGTGGCTCGGAGGCCCACCGGGGCGGGTGATAAGAGAGTCGTTTGCTAGACTAATTTCATTTGATGTGGCTAATAGAATTACAAACTCCCTTTGTTTGTCATTTAGAAACACTCTCTCATCTCAACAATCTCTTTGTTTAGATTGAACTCCGATTAAACGAAACTATGCAAAAGGTGCACTTGGCAAAGTGTAAGGGTAATTGCGCCCGGGGAAAAAGGACGCATTTACACGAGCAGTAGTGAGAGGTCTGGCGTCAACGCACAGTGGAGGGTTCCTAAAGTGCCCCTGATCTCGGAAACAAAGAGGGTTATAAAAACGCCCGTCGGGTTGTGGGTAGGAGCGATGGTGATCTACCTTCTCTCAAAGTTTCATTGACCTAGGTCATTATCTTCAATGTCAAATGCGGTCGTAAAGGTCGACACTGGGCCGTGCTGGAGACATATTAGCCGTTTTCACAACGTGAATTAAATCTTGGGTGTCTTTTTGAAACGTTTTTTGGTAGCACTGTAATATTGCTGCCATTTGTCAGAATTTCACAAGAGTCTTGGGAATTTATTGAGTAAATTATCTGGCACATCTGGCAATGCTTCACAGTCGCCGGGCTCCCTGTGTTGAGTGTTGCGGAATTAAAAAGAATGAAATTCAACTTTAATAAGTCGTATAATGAGTGAAATTTGCATCAGTTATGCTCCTGCTACCCAGGCGCTTCAATTTACATGTCGTTTTTCTCTCAGTTTCTATATTAGCTGTGTAATAAGCTCAAAACAAAAGGAGTAGGGATTAGGGTAACGTCTGCTTGTGTAATACTCGGGCAAGTTTCCAATTACATTGAGAAAAAGTGTATTACCTAGGTAACCAACTCGCAAACGAGCAGGGGTGTCCTAAACAAAGGGTGACAGGCAGAGGAATCCCTAAATGTAAATCAGGGTAGATATTATGCCAAATTTTCGGGGTTGAATGATGTTTTAATTGCATTCTCATTACAATTAATGTGTGGATCCACCCAAATTTTTAGACTTGCTAAATTTTTGGCGAATTGTTTGAGCAGTATCATTTGAAGACAAAGAATTTGGTCCAAAATTTTGTCCCACTGCATGTTTTCCCCCTATTTGTAGTCCGAGCATCTCCTCAAATAAAAATTAAGTGGTGATGTCCGGTATCCTTAATTCAGGGTATGGGTGTTGTGACTGTAAGCGGTTTTCACCTTGAAGTGGGCGCTACTGGAAAATTATTATTTATCTTGGTTTCTCAGGTTTGCTTGGGTATATATGCTATGCAACTAGCAATACACTAGCGTGCAAAGTATGACATTTTTGATGATATCTTGTCGGTGCCAGTGCCCTTGGCGACAGGAGCGAGTGGTGCGAATTTTATCAACCTGGTGCAAATTTCTGAGACTGATGTGAGGAAGGTGACACTGAAAACCTAACAAATAATGGCTAAATGGTTATAATGACATAGGAGGGGCCTTATAAAAAGTCCTCAACTAACTACCTAATAAGAGAGGTAGCATTGCATTGTGTGGGTGGGAATGAGTGCGCTTTTCTCCCTGGTATATGGCAGATCGGTGCTAATTTTTGGTGGCTGACAGTGTGAGAATTTTAGGTGGCTGGTGCGACTCATTTGGCCTGCTGCCATACTTTGCTGACTGAGCAATACAAAACACTTTGTTTATTATTGAAATAGAGCTATATCCGCTTTTCAGGCCAGGTCAGGCTTTTCTTGTCATTTTAAGAGGTTTGCTTCAAGGTGGTTCCAAATGAAATACAGGATATGTACAGATTATCCCTGTTTTCAAAATATACCTACAGGCATTAATGCTAATTCACCATAATAAGATGGCGTAGCTTTGTTGGTTGCATTGCTCATTTACCAAAAAGATACTGGGTTTCCTGAGATAAGTAAGAAGTAACTGAAGGAGTTTCCTGATGTTGATCATTTTGTCATGCTCTTGGGATTCATACTTTGATACCTTAAAAGTATCAAGCTCTAAAGTGGTGCAGTATCAGGCTTAAGTTTGGTACCATTTGTGAATTACATGTGTCAGCAAGTCACATGATGCCTCACATCGGCGCCCCTTCCAGTTAGGGGCACCGTTACAGAGTTTTTACAGGGGGGACAGACCCCAGTTGGTGCTGACCTGGGAAGGCGAATTTTGAGCATATTTGGTACCTGACAGCATGAATGGCAATGGACCAAAAATTTGGAGGGGCATCCTTTTGGTTGTCCAACAGGGGAGATGCCCCCCGCTTTTGGCGCCCATGCTTCTAGTGATGTGAACCAAAGTTTGAGGTTGACATGCTGGGTGAATCAACCCCACATGCTTCAGCAAGCTTGGCTTTGCACATTAGACATCTACAGCTGACATTTATTGCGTATTTACTCCAGGAAAATACAGTGGATGGTACGATCCTATGCAAAGGGTGGGAAGTTGAGGTACACTGTTTTTACCATTCTTGTACCATTTTCACATGCCCAGCTGGGGTCTCTTGCATGACGCGCCCCCCTTCGTATCTCGGTCCCCACGAAAACTAAAGAGGAAAATTATGGGTGGTGTTGGAAAGCTCTTGACAAGACAAAGCGATTTTATACGAAGAATTTTCATGTCAAGTCAATATTGAGGTCAGCATAGGTCAAAGAAGATTCCATAGGCTTACAACAGAGCAGTGTACATTTCTCTCTCTCTAGATCTGCCCTCAGGGGAGCTAGAGCAAATATTTATGCATCATTGGATTCCTCTCATCGCTGCGAATCGAATGATGTATAATATGACCTTCCTAGGTCAAATAGTGAAAATGACTTGACCTCGAGCTAGGTCAGGGTCAGAGAGTGACCCGGTATCGTCATGTTGCATATCAATCGACTTCCCGTGACAATATAAGCACAATGCAAGCAAAATGGGAGCTTTATCTCAATTCAATGAGAAGTTATTGGCCGAATAATCACTCTATGCTCCCGTGACCTGATATGACCTTTGGAGGTCAGATGGTTCAAAAATTAACCTAATTTTCAAGATCGTGGTAAGAATAGACGGTTTGAGAATTTTCAGCTTTATCTATGCAATATTTACTGAAAACGAGACCATTCTATTTTTCACCATAGACTTAACCCTCGCCCCACCGGGGAAGGGCCATCGATGGCCCCCCCTAAGGTTTTTCCGGGATAGCAGAAAAACGACGAGGCGCAGCACCGCGGTTGAGGGCTCTACCTCTCACTACATCATTTTCCCATCATCCCTGAAATTTTTTACCCCGGGTCACCCAAGGTCAGGTGACCAGACGAGGTCAACCAAGGTCACCTCACTTCACCTTTAGAGCTCTGTAAGAGCTACATTTCAAAGTCGATCGATTTGAAACTTCCTACACTTCATGACCCCTCTAGGGTCTACAAGGTGTATATCCGGGATTTTTCGATTTCGTGCCCTGAGGTCAGGTCACGAGGCGACCTCTCCCATTGGAAAAGCATGGGGAAAAGCTATTTCATGATATAAAAGCCACAAAAATGATTGCAAATTTTCAGACTGCTCAGAACAACGTTTTTGGACACCCTTTCACGGATCCCAGGGGTCATATTTGCCCTTTGACTTTTCCAAGGTCATCCAAGGTCACCAGAGGTCAAAAACAGTATTTTGACAATAACTTTTGACCTAATTGAGCTAGAGCGGTGAAACAAGCACCATCGTGTTTGTCGTGTCGCTGGCTTTCATTTGATATACGGCAAGGTCACTTTTTGACCTTTCGTGACCTCAGGTCATATTAGGTCACGAGGTGACCTCTGGCGGTCAAACCACTGGCGGGAGGTCTTTACGTTCCACATGGCGGGAAAAGTACGGGCAATTTGCTATCAAATGTACTTTACCAGGCCTCAATAGCTCTAATGACATAAGAGTTATGCCCAGTTTGCTTAATCATTGCATATTTGAATGAAAATAGCCGATCTTGACCTAATTTGACCTCTGGAGGTCAAACCATTGACCTGAGCACTAAAACATGCGAAGTAATTTCTTACTGAATTCACGCGAGCTTTCTATTGCACTTTGCAGATTTGCGCTAACGCCCATATTTTCGGAGTTAGAGGGGGGCCATCGATGGCCCTTCCCGGTGGGGCGAAGGTGGCGCCGGACCCCGGTGGGGCGCGGGTTATAACGGGGTGACCAAGAAATTGACCCCACCTTAGGTAAAAAATATAAAAATTCCGAGATAGCAGATTTTTAGACGTTAATGACTTTATCATATTGTGGAAGTTTCCAAGTGATCAGTCAGTTCGGTGATGTTCCCTGGGCACCGCTTCAAACTCGTAATTTTAGGTTTTGAGGTCGGGTCACTTGACCTTGAATAGCTCCTTGACCAGACATGACCGTAACTCAAAAATTTGGTCAGATGTGTAAAATCGATCAGGAATAAGGTACTGTAAGTTTCGTTGCTCTGCGTCTCTTCGTTTTTTGAGCTATCTGGAAAAAAACCAGGAGGGGCGAATTTCACCCTCCCCTGCGGGGCGCGTGTTAAATTCACAGACGCACACTGCCCATTTCACCATGTTGACCTACAACCCCTATGTATGTTTGGTAAGCTATGGCCGATGGGGTTGCCGCCTACTGGAGATTGCCCGGCAACTTACCGGTCGCCGCATTGTGAGAAGTTATTCGGCGGCGGCGGCTTCCCCACCTGGGCCTGCGGGAACGGTAGTCGCCTGGGTAACTGTGGCCCAACCCGGGCCAGCGGCGGCGACGGCCCAACCCGGGCCTGCGGCGGCTCCTTGGAACAGCGGTGGCCCCCCTCCGATTCAGTCAGTCCTCGACACACTCGTGAACGTGACACCGGCGATATATCAACGGAGGAGATGCCTCAACCGTTTGATGAGCCGATGTGCAGTCTACGGCGTCATGGTCTCCCCACCCACCTCCCCCAACTATCCATCGCCTCACGCCTCACGAACACCTTCACCTCCCGCCTCCGGCCTTGCCAGTGCCGTCACCCCCCGCCTCACCACTGCCGTCACCTCCCACATCACTAGTTCCGTCACCTCGCGTACACGGATCTTGGAGGGGGGGTTAGGATGGACCCTCGGCGCCATCTGAAATGGTCATGGCAACCACCTGAAAGTTGAATGGCGCCCCCTTAAATGTCGCTTCCCACCCCCCCCTAGAATGCGAGAATTGGCGCCCAGCGATAGGGTTTTGCGCCCACCTGAAAAGTTTTGCAGGCAAGAAGTGGTGCCCACTGGAAAGGTGCCCCCGATCGGTAATGTCGGCGCCGTCTATGCCTTCCCGGGGGCGCCATCCGGACCAGGGGGCGCCACCTTGGACCGGCAAAATATTTCAGGCGGGCGCAAAATCCTAACAATGGGCGCCGATTTTCGCATCTTTGGAGAAAAGGTGAAAAACGACATTTCAGGGACGCCATCAACCCTTCAGGTGCCACCGTAACCATCCAGGGCATAGGCAGATCCAGGGGGTGGGGTATGTGTCCCTCCGATTGACGCTCGGGGCCCCTAAAATGGTCACAGCGCTGCCCTGAAATGTTTTCACCCCTACCCTCCCCAGGATGTGAAAATCGGCGCCAACCGATATGATTTGGCACCCACCTCATAGTTTTTTGGTCAAAAGTGGCACCCTTCTGGTCTGGATGGTGCCAACCCAGAAAGGTGTCCCGATCGGCTATCCTGGATCCGCCTATGATTCAGGGCGCAGATGGTCGATAGGAGGGGCACCTGCCCTTTAATTGACCCCCGATCTGTATGGTGATGGGAAAAATGTCTGCCTGACTGCCGCAAAAAATTGGTAACGATCAAATAATTTCAATCAAATATTTAACTTGTGTTCCTAAACACACGTAAAATAACGATCGTAGCTCATATACCGTGAGAAAAGAAACATTAGAAAACAAACTTTTCCCGAGCACGTTCCCCGAACGCGACCTCTCTCTCTAGGGCCTTGAACGCGGCCATGCTGCTCCCAGAATACTGTCCGATGATTGGTTCTTGGCTATGACGTAGGCAGTGACGTCAAGCGGGCAAGTCCTGCATAAATCACCGACCTCAAATTTCGCTCCTGCATATGGAAGCTTTTGAAAAATCCCTCCAGACAAATCTAGAGACCGAAAAGACGGGATCTAGAGGCTTGGGTGTCTTTTGAAAAAACCGACCCTGGAGGCCGGTTTTTTCAAAAAGACGCCCAAGATCTTGGGATATTTCCAAAATATATATCCATTAATCTAGATTTATCTATTGAATTTAATGCCAGGAAAAGCTCAGAATCAAGATATTTAGGGTCATTGCTTTCAATTTTGGGTAAGCATATTTCTCAAACTTCAACAGTTTCACTGAAATGAGCGCTGTTTTTTTTGGCTTGGGAAATGATAAAAGAAACTACCAAAAAGACACCCAAGGTCGATTTCGATTTATTCACGTTGTGAAAACGGCTATTGGGAAACGCCGTGATTATACGGAAAAAGCTGGGAATACACCAAAAACTGACTAAGGTCATAGAGGGAAAGTCCCAAAATTATTTTCCGAAATTTTTAGGTCAAGTTCATTCAAGGTCAATGTCCTATGACGCAACAATATGACATATTCTCAATAATGTACAATATAATTGACGCTATAACAGTCTTAAGGCGGAAAATGAGGGTTTGACAATGAAAAAAGGATTCGACCTTGACTTTTGACCTTGACCTTGGAGTTGCCTTAACTATGAGGTCATGGCATAACATACGTCATACTGAATAATGCTTTGTAACCAGTGTACTGGGGTCAGTGACCTTGACCTTTGACCCTTGACCTTGACCTTTATGTGGGTTGACCTTGACGTATAAACTGATTATACGACGTTATGACGTCACCATTCGGTCTACAGCTCATGCAAACTGGTGCGACCGCAAAATTGCAACGGTCTCAAATTATTGGCCCGTCTTTGAATGCCTATTAGTAAAAAAATTATGCAACCATTTTCAAAATTCCTTCACCAATCGACGTGCTCAATCAAAAATGGCCAAGCAGTGTTTTCCGGCGGCGGACGGTTCTCCAGCCATCCCGGAAAGATAGGTGGGGGCACCTTGGGAACCCCGCCCTCCACTGCTTGTGTTAGCCCGGCACTGCGTGGCAGTGACGGTGGAACGTCCGAATTTAACACGCGCATTGAGGGGGTGGGTACCCGCCCCCTCAAGTTTTTAAAGGTAGTTTTTAAAAACGGGGGCGCGTAGCGCTGCCTTACTTGACATACCTTTTTCTGATCATTTTTACCTTTTTTGTCAAAATTTTAAGGTCATGTCCTCTCAGGTCAGGTCACCAGTACAGGTCAAGTGACCTGACCTAAAAAAAGTTTAAGATAGCGTAAGTCAGAACAGGGTGAACTTATTCGATTAAAACTCATATCATATAATGGTCTTACTGAGTTCTCTAAAATATGTTCCGCTACTTTTGATGTTGATGACCTAAGGTCAGGTACGAGCGAAGACCTCTCCTTTGGAAGCACACGGGAAAAATAATTTTTACTGAATAACTTAATAACGGATGGTGATAGAGTGACTATTTTAACGGCGTTATATTCGGCTTGCCTTTACAGTTCTATTGATACACATTTTGTCTAATTTGACCTTGACTTATCCTGAGGTCAGGTCAAGTCCTTGATTTGACCAAGCAAATATTATATACCATTCGATTCTGCTTGCTGCGAGGATTCATATAGTTTAAATTGTTTTGTTTTATCTCTACTTGTTCAGATGAAATTACCGAAAACCCTCATTTACATGCTATCCCTATGACGGCATGTTCTGACCTCTAGTGACCTTAAATATGACCTGACAAAAATGGTTTAAATATTTTCGACGGAGAAGTAAATGGGGCTACCCAACGCCGTTTACCGTTTTTCGCTACCTAGCGTGGTTCTCGAGAACGGGGGCGGGTACCCGCCCCCCTCGTCAAAGCGAAGGTGGCTCAGACCCCCGTCAATGCGCGTGTTAATCCTTGTATCCTTTACGTGAACTGACTCAACATCTGCTGAGTTTCTGCCTTCCCGTGACTCATTCCCTTCCGGTACAATGTCTACTGACGCAGGCGGTACGGGGCTAGTATCAGCATATGACACACACTGCACCGTTTCCACACTCGACTTCTGGCGGAAACCTGGATTCCTATCTCCGGCACTGATTTCTTCTGGTTGATTATCAGCATCACTGTTTGAGGTATGTGAATCGCTGGCCGTCAGAACACATGTAAGGCGGTGGAGCCGGAGCAGCACGCGTATCGCGAACATGCCGATGAACCCCATCGACCCCGACGTTCTGTTGCGAAATAATGCGGCTCACCGTCCTAAGAGCACCAGGGCCGTCACAACGTCGACTGCGGTCCCGAACCCAGACGCGGTCTCTGGCTTGGCATCTGTTCTGTTGCGACAATATTTTATCGTTCGTAACATGCGAGTCAGGCACCCCAACCTCGTAATTAACCAGCATATTGGCGGGACTAGATTTAGGATCGTCATCACGTGGTATGGTGTTCTATCGGTATACGGCCTCTGCCTCTGAGCACTGCTTTCTCCCCACTGTCGTCTTAACAGTTCTGAGGTTACGCTCCACCATACCATTTCCCGGTGCTCGACTTGCGGCACAGTATCTCACTCTCACACCCCAGCGTCCAAAAATTCTGAGAACACCACACTACGGAAAACCATTGCATTGTGGATCAGGAATCCGCGTGGTGCGCCTCGCTCCAGGAGCACTGGTTGTAGCTGTGCAGTCCCTCTGGCGAAGTCCTGTCTTCAGTGCCCTCCAGATGGCGTAGCGTGACGGACCACTGTTGACGGGCGTCAGGAAGTGTCGTCCGTCGACATGACAGCCGTCCATGCTGATTCTGTCCTAGTTTCTATCGACGCTCAATGGCCCTCGCTACCACGGCTGAGGCGCAGGGTCTATTGACTCGCTGGCCTACACGGGCGAGCCACGCCCCTCAGCTGCGCACGAGTCACAGGACTCGGTCTCTTACACAGCCGCTGCGTACGTCTGATTCCGGAGTGCCTGCTGGTCCCATGCAATGCTGGGATGTCTGACTGTGTTGCCACAGCTGCGCGGTGCACGCGCTGTGTTTGCTTTGTTGTCTGCCGATGGACTAGGACATCTGACTTCACCCCCACCTGCAGGTTATACTCAGTGATGATGGCAGTTCAGGCACACCCGGATGAGGATTTCACTTGCAGCTTCTGTCTTTAACCTTCGCCCCTGTAGCGGGTATGAGCCACCTTTACCCTGGTGAGGGGACCCCTCCTCGAGCTAAGAACGCATAGAAGACGCGGAAGATAGCAATCAAAAGCTCGTCGTAAATGCAGTAGAAGTGACTTTTGTCATTTTTTCGTCACGTCAATATTAAGGCCACTAGAGGCCAAACAAGGTCAAAACTGCTGAAATGAAGGGTACTTACAAAACCTCAAATATCTCAGGAACTAAATCAGCTAGAAACTTTTCTCAACATCAGCTCAAAACGCTTAAATGACACTTTTATTATAGTACCATTCATTTTTGGATTAGGTCAAAGGCTTGGACGGCGGAAGTCACTTAACATATTGCATTTCTCATGTAGTGGGGAGACCGGAGCTAGTTGCATCACGGGTTGAATGCATCAGCGGCTGTAAAGCAAATATTCACTAGACGGCAGCTTAAGCGGGCGCACGAGAAGCTTGCATGTGCCATGAAATGCAATGCAATTATTTTCCAGTGAAAACAAAAATGTGGAAGGCCGTCGGACCATACCGAGTGAGGAGATAAATACAAATTTGTTAGGGTGAAAAAATTTAGCCTTGCCCATTAAGTGTTAAATGAAATACAAGATAACATACACGATGGTCATAAGCCTGCCAGGTTTGAGCATGTTTTCTTTAGTCTTCAATTGAATCAAATACTTTTGACGGGACTACATGGCTTGTGCAATGTTTGGCGCCATGATTACATCAGGATAGGGACGGGGCAAGACGAGTCATTTTTCGCGGGACAGGTTGAAACGTTCCTGCAACATACCCGGTGGCCTATGTTGGCTCATGGGCGAATATTATTATTATTATATTATTAGGTATTATTACTAACATTTTTTGGTGGCGAAAATAAGGAACAATCTTAAACATCTGGGGCTGAGAATACCTGAAGCTGATTCGGAAGGCTCCAAGGGAATGGACGTGGTACCTGGATCATCAGGTAGGGACCAAGAAGTTATTGACTCTCCAACACAATGGCAGGCGCTTCCTAAACCCGGACCACGAAAAACGATCGGAGGAAAACGGCGGCGACGCCCGGCTCTTCTAACAGACACGCCGGTGAAGGAAGCAATAGAGCAAGAGCAAAGCGACGAAATCAAGAAGAGAAGAAAGGCAACACCTTCAGGAGGGAAGAAGCGCAAACCCAGGGAGAAGATTACTTTTGAGGAAGAAGAAGAAACAATTTGCGCTGTTTGTACGGAAAGGATTTAGCCAGAGCAGACCCGAGGAGAAATGTACCAGATGTAAGGCAGCGGCAGCGAGATGTGAGAACTGGGCGCAGGAGGTGTGCAGTGGGGCAAGCAGGTTTTATATTTTCCACCGCTGTGATTTTGACTCGCAGTAGGTAAGCTCGGAAATGTATCGGATAAGCTGCATGGGAAACGTGCCCACTAATCTGCCAATAAAGCTAATCTGAGCTTCAATTGAGTTTCTGTGCATGCATTTCCTCACGATACAAGCTGCCCCGGAGACTGTTGCAACTTGCCCCGGCATCAGGGCTGTTTGCATCAGCTGCAGAGCTGATTTTAGAAGCTTATTGCGGAAGAATCCATCAATTTTAGGAAAAATGGAATGTTTTTTGTGTGGAAGTGAACAACCTTTCATTGGCATGGTATCAAATGAAAGATATACTGGATCAGCGGCTATGGAGGGAAAAGTGAAAATGACTCAACCAGCCCCGGTATCCCCTACGTGTAAGTAGTGTGTCGATACAAATAGGATACCTGAACACGCGCATTGACGAGGGTCTGAGCCACCTTTGCTCTGACGGGGGTGGTACCCCGCACCCTAAGATCTCAAGAATCACGCTAGATAGCATAAAACGCTTAACAGCGTTGGATAGCCCATCCAAATCTCTATCGAAAACATTTAAAGTTTTCAGGTCACATTAAAGGTCAATAGAGGTCGAGGCATGCCACCATAGGGATAACGTGCAAATGAAGGTTTTCAGTCATTGCATCTGAACTAGTAAAGATAGAGCAAAACAATTTAGACCACTAGAATCCTCGCAGCAAGCCGAATCGAATGCTATATAATATGACTTAGGCAGATCAAAACAGGTCAAATCTATGATTTGATCATACATAAGTGACAGCAGCAGGCGAAAGGTTGGGGTTCCAGGTGATTTACCACTTTCTGGCACCAAAAATATCTCACTTCCAGAATCCAAAACTCGCTGGATTAGACCCCCCTTGTGCCTGCAGCATTTTCCCCAGTTTGACTAAGATGAGGGAATTTATTTACGACAAATAGGAGACAGGCTCATTGTGGCCTCCTTATTCTATTATCATGATAACCATCTTTGGTGCTTTATGGCACGCGGACCACTGATGCCATTTTGCGCTCATAACCAATATAAGTAACGGATAAAACACGAGTAAAAAGGATGCAAATCCAGTCAGACTGCGGCAACGTCGTCATTTAGAGGACCAAACGGGTACATAGAATACCAGTTTGGCTTAAAAGAGTGAGAGGGGTGTAATCCTCGTACTCACAGCTCAAGGGCAAGTCAAAAGATGCTTAATGCCTAATAGGCTACGAATAAGAGTAGATGTCATTACAGTCAACGCTGTTCGGAGCATTGCTGGTGATCTCAACAAATAGATCCTCTCCCAGGAGTGTGGGAGGCTCATGTAGATAACGAGTCCTCTCTATCTCAAAGTCCCGGTATTGTGCCAGCACATGTTTCGGGATGGATCTATCAGTATGACACCATGACTGCTCTAGTGGGACCTGACTAGCTAAAATGATATTCTTCGGTTGGGGGGAGAGGTTGAACGACGCACCGACTGCTGAACTGCTGCTGTCGCATGGCGTTGGAGGGTGAAGAGGATTGCGGTAGACTTGTGCTAGATCAGGGCACCAAATCCTAACTCTGGGTTGGAACAAACACGCGACATCCTGCTTATACATAATACCGAAGACCAAGTTGAGCGCGCCCGCTAACCGGCTGTGCCACCCAGACCCCGAATCTAAAAGATAGGCGTGCGAACAGTGAGCGTGTCGCCGTCGTAGGTTACCTCGTCCCTTTCGCAGCCCGCGTTGCTGGACGGCCGCGATCCTAACCGGAGCTTTAACTTCCTTAGTTTATTTCCCCTCGGGTTTTTTAAGACAGAATAAAAACAGCGGTGCGTATAGCCGCCGTACTTTGCATTCCTTTTCTCTGATTGTTTTTACAACTTCTAGCAAAATTGTAAGGTTGGGTCATCTCAAGTCAGGTTACCAGTGCATGTCAAGTGACCTGATCTAAAAAACATTTAAGATAGCATAAGTCAGAGCTGGGTGAACCTATCCAATTGAAACTCCTAATATCGAATAATAGGCCCACCGATTTCTACAAAACATTTTTCTGTATTTGTATATCTATGACCTGAGGTCAGGTAGGAGCCATGACCACTCCATTGGAAATACATGGGAAAGTGGTTTAAACTAAATAACTTGGAAATTGATGGTTGTAGAGAATTTACTTTAACGGCATTAGGTTTGCCTCATCCTTGTGGTTTTAATGATATTAATTTTGACCTAATTTCGCCTTGACCTGACCTCAGGTTTGGTAAAATCCTAAATTTGACCTACCAAGGTCATATAATATATATTTCGATTCGGCTTGCTGCGAGCATTCATATGTCTATATTTTTTTACTTTATCTTTACTAGTTCAGATGTAATGAATGAAACCTTCGTGTACAGTTATCCCTATGGTAGCATGCCTTCACCTCTGGTGACCTTAAATATGACCTGGCCAAAAAAACGGCCCAAATATTTTCTATAGAGATTTGAATGGGCTATCAAACGTCGTTTACCGTTGATCGCTATCTAGCGTGGTTCTCTCAGGGGAGGGTACCCGTACACCCTTCCCCCCGTCAATGCGAAGGCGGCTCAGACCTTCGTCAATGGGCGTGTTAACCCTCGCCCTTGTGGGGGTGTTTGAACACCCCCTCGGGTTCTTTCCGGCGGCACGAAAAAACGCAGCGCGAAGCGAGCCGTACTTGGCACACCTTATCCTTGATCAATTCTGCAACTTTCCTTAAAATATTAAGGTTCAGTCATCTCAGGTCAGGTCACCAGTGCAGGTCAAGTGACCTCACCTCAAACAATGTTTAAGGTGGCATAAATGAGAGATGGGCAAATCTATCGGATTGAAACTTGTACCAAATAATGACCCTACCGAGTGTTACAACATTGCTTCCGGGATTTTTCATATCGATGACCTAAGGTCAAATACGGACCATTACCTCTCCATTGGAAATACATGGGAAAACAGAAATTGGGCTGTTTTTTATGTAGGTACAGCTGAAAATACCTTTATATTCTTAAAATCGTAGTATTCTTGGCCCCTTTCCAGGTTCATGCTGCAATTTTTGACCTGTGACCTCTGAGAGTTCATCTGGGGCTATTGAAGCAGTTTTCAGACTTAGGGCAATAACTTTGCATGACATGGTGACACAGCTTTTTTATATCATTTCGTTCAAATTGCTACTGCGAGTCGATTAATATGCATATTGATTATGCTAGGTTAAAAGTGACATTGACCGGAGGTCAGGTCATTTTTGTGTTTTACCTAGTATGGTCATATTATACATCATTCGATTCGCTGTGACGAGAGGAAGCGAATGGTGCCTACAAAATGATTTTAACTCAACTCTGTCAGATGCTAGAGCCCGAAAACTTTATTCAAAATAAATCCCACTTTCTTTGACCTGTCATGACCTCAATATTGACTTGAGCCGAAAAGTGGCTAATATAGTTTCGTCATGAATTTGTATGAGCTATCCACCAGCCTTCGCATTTTTTCGCTATCCCGCTTAGGGGCCGAGTTTGAAGGGGTGTTCAAACGCACACCCCACCCGGGTGAAGGTGGCTCGGAGCCTCACTGGGACGCAGGTCAAGTGTCGAGCCAATGCCCTTGGAATAACACAGCAGTACCAATTTTTAGAGCACTGGACGTGCCCCGATTTGGGCTCTGTATTTCATGCTGTACTGTTAAACAAAAGAAGCTACAGTTAGAAAATGCAGATTTCAAGAGTATGAAATCCTTCGCGTAAAGCGGGAATTTGTCACGTGAAAAGCCATATTTACCGACTAGATAAGCTATGGTTTACGCCTCCCGTAGGTAAACCATATTGGATCACTGCGCAGCGCAGTCGCCCGGTCTGAATCCAGCCTAGTTCAGCACCGGTCCGGTAGATGTCAGCGTGGTCGGCTTGGACGGCGATGCGTCGCGTCGCGGGAGCTGCTCCAGTACCGTCGAGGGAGGCGAAGTGAGCGTTGGGGATCTGTAACTTGCGTCCGCCCGAGTGGCCAATGACGGCAGACTCGGTGAGCGCGCGCTGTCAGTGAGACCTCGGGCCGGCCCGTCACCTGAACCACTCTGCTGGCCTCAAGCCTCGGTAAAGCGGTGAGATCTCGGGCCGGGCCCTCTGCTGGCCCCAGGCCACGGTAAAGCGGTGAGATCTCGGGCCGGGGTCGCCACCTGGACCACTCTGCTGACCTCAGGCCTCGGTAAAGCGACGTGGTCTGGGCGGCGGTTTGCTAGTTTGTGTCGTCAGTCCGTCCCTGCACTGAGGCTGGGCAGAAGTGGGGTCTACAGTCAGAACCACAGACAGCTGCCTACTCCTCTCCAGCATGTGCGACGTGAGCGTGCCGCTGCTGCTGATGACGCCGCCGCCCGCGCCGCCGCCGCCGCCGCCGCCCACGCCGGACCTTCCCGCCGGGCTGCTGACACTGAGCCAGCAGGAGTATCGCTCGCTGGTGCACTCAGAGCCCATAGACCAGTATTATGAAGTATCGCCAACACCCATCAGTAGGTAAGCTCTAGACACGCGCCTAATTGGGCCGCCAGTATTCCGTGGGACTGAAGCGCTGAAGTCACCGTCCCCACCTGCACGCATTCTCATTTTAACAAATCGAATAACAAGCTATTGACCTTTGCGGCCAGAGATGGGGTTAAAACCTACTCAGTTCGAATTCGAGCAAACTAATCAAGATCCTTTGATATCGGAGCACATGGAAAACGTTTGTACGGCCCCCCGTTTACTAGTCGCATTTATTCCACATTGCTTCGTGTATTATGGGTTACAGGACTGAGGCCGTTTTCGAATCGAAAACTCTCCGTTTAAGCTCACATCTGAAAACCTGTTTTGTAATAAGTGGACCATTTCCCCAATATTATATATGTTCGGCACCAGGTTCAACCGGTCGGGCGAGGAGACCGAAGGTACTCACTTATATCGCCTTCTGAGGGCTACGTTTTAATTCACTTAACACTGTCGGTGATGATAAGTTAGCGTTTTCCTTATTGGATGATTTTTATTTTATCTTTTACAGGCATTGTTTGTTTCTGCTTTTTCTGTCACTCTGTTATGCCAGATGCCTTCTCCACGGGCGTTGTGAGAAACCGGAGAGTGTGGAATTTGCATATTTGCGGGTAATGTATAAGTATGCATAAAATATGTTGAACCAATGCTACACCTATACATGTAGAAGTGTGAAGTAAGCGGCAGCATCTAGAACCACAGACAAAGGGGCCAGCGTGCCATGCCTATGATTCACAGTCTGGCTATGTTCGGGCCTTTTCGGGAGGCTCCATGTCCACTGCCGTGTCATGTTTGGCTTTATTTGGCAGGATTTTGCCACCTTTGGTTATCGTTCTCGGATCTGCATTCAGTACTTAAGAGAAGCAGAGGTGGCCGCCTGGATTAGCCAGGGGCTCTACATGAGTCTGTGAGTCAAGTCCGGCACCAGTGAGACTGCGGATGAGCGACTGAGGCGAGCCGCAGCCTCAAAATGCAGGCACTCGATGCTTGCACACCGTTGCCACATACTCATTTTACACCGGCTGCCTCTTGTTTCCTTTCGCAGAGTCGTATACGCTGCACATCGGGTCAGTTTCAGTGTAGTCGAGACCGGGTGATTTGAAAATGAAATGCCAAACCAACCAAATCATTTGACGGGATTTCACTGTACAACTAGTCTAACATTTTCCTTTAATCAAAGATAATGAGGCATCTTCCTAATGGGATTTGAACTTGAAATAGCCAGGAGAAAGGGTGCCAAAAGCGCCAAAACTGTTTGGCCATTCCTCAAATGGTCAAACAGTCCCCTCATAAATAGACACTTGATCGAGGATTCCTTTCCACTTACGTGTTATACCTCAGAAAGGGTGGAGCTTACCTTGACGGGATCTTCACCATGTTATAGCCTGATCAATTCAATCAGGCATGGGACATCGGTGAACCTCGGCCGCTCTTGAGCTCTCGAACGCTCTTCAACAGGTGCACGGGGAGCGGGCGAGCAGATTTCACCCCCTTCTCCCATGCAATAATTCAGAAACCATTAATCCGATCGTGATGAAATTTACGGCATATACTCATGCTGATTGAAAAGCAAGATAACATTGTTTACATTGCGGGCCATACGCCACGTGCGCAACGGGCGGACACTTCTTCGATATCTCAGAAACTATTGATTCGATTAGGCTGAAATTAGGTATTTTTATTTACACCAACAACAAATCAGCAATAGGGTGTCTAAAAACTAGAAAATTCAGCAAATGACCTTATCGATCCAATATAACCTGGCAAGTTTTAGCCTCTTAGAGTTGGGGGACCGGGTCAAATCGAATATTGGCGCAAAGAGTGAATAAACTTATTGATGCGGCCAATGCCCACAACGGTAGCGATCATTTTAGCAAAATAGTGGATTAATTCAGTCCAGGGTATCTCTATGGTAACGTAAACCACAGTAAAGCAAACAAACCTCTCAGGCCCATAATCCCCCAAATCCCTACACCTACATACCATATTGCAAAGAAGCTTAATGAAATGATAACTGTCTTCATAAACACAGATAATCCCATCAAGTCAGTGGCTGAGTTTGTTGACATCCTGAGACTAGATACACCAAAATTTTCCGGTTTTCTTGGATGTTAAAAGCTCCTTTAACACGCGCCCCGCTGCAGGTCCCTGACGCTGGGGGGGCGTTTTTCGCCCCCATAGGCTTACAACAGAGCAGTGTACGTTTCTCTCTCTAGATCTGCCCTCAAGGGGTTAGAGCAAATATTTATGCATTTTTTATTCCTCTCATCGCGGCGAATCGAATGATGTATAATATGACCTTGCTAGGTCAAATAGTGAAAATTACCTGACCTCGAGCTAGTTCAGGGTCACAGAGTGGCCTGGTATGGTCCTGTTGCATATCAATCGACTCCCGGTGACAATATAAGCACAATACAAGCAAAATGGGAGCTTTATCTAAATTCAGTGAGAAGTTATTGGCAAAACAATCACCCTATGCTCCCGTGACCTGGCATGACCTTTGAGAGGTCAGATGCTCAAAAACTCAATTTTATGGTCAATATCGTGGGAAGAGTAGACAGTTTGAGGATGTTCAGCTTTCTCTATCCAGTATTTACTGAAAAAGAGCCCATTCTATTTTTCACCATGGACTACTTATAATGGGGTGACCAAAAAATTGACCCCACCTTAGGTCAACAATATCGGAATTCCGAGTTAGCAGATTTGTAGACCTTAATGATCTTATCATATTGTGGAATTTTCAAACTGATAGGCTAGCTGATGTTTCCTGGGCGCCACTTCAAACTTGTGATTTTAGGTTTTGAGGTCGGGTCACTTGACCTTGAATAGCTCCTTGACCTGACATTACCGTACCTAAAAAATGTGGTCAGATGTGTAAAATTGATCAGGAATAAGGTACTGTAAGTTTCGTTGTTTTGCGTTTCTTCGTTTTTGAGCTATCTGGAAAAACCAGGAGGGGGGACGAATTTCGCCCCTCCCCGCGGGGTGCGTGTTAAGAATGTCCATATCGAGGAAACTTCGGAAATAATATTGAAAAATTTCTACGGACACGATTTCCTCCCTCCCCTTAACCTCCCCAGGAAGGTCCTCGAATGACCTTTGCGGCTCTGTAACAAGGAAGTCCCCTTTCTGTACCCAGAAGGTATGCTGTATGTACAAGTGGATGGTGTTGCAATTGGGTCATCTTTGGGCGTATTAATTCCGCAAGCTTTCACAGGGCATGTTGAGTCAGGCTATGTGTAAGGAAACAATATTGCTTCTCTCGTATCGTTATATTGTTGACATCCTCATTGATGTGGTGAGAGATGAATCCTTTGAAAGACTCCTGGAAGTGTTACGTGACAGCTCAGGACGTAACTTCGCAAACGAGAGAAGTGCCAAAAACAAACTACCATTCTTTGATGATGTTATTTATGTGCAGACAGGTCAGTTTGTCATCAATGTTTACTGTAAGCCAACAAATGTATGGATGAAAATGGCAGATGTATGAATGAGGAAGGGGACTGCGCAGATGCATACAAGGTAGGGGTCATCCGCCCATACGTGCGTAGGTCTGTTAGAAACTGCAGTTCCTGGTAGTTAGTTCATAAAGAGCTAAAGACAGTGCGCAAAATATTAGTGGGTAATACATATAGCAACTCTGATTTTGATACGTCACCATCAAAATCTTAATTAACTGTATGAAAGACCGGCCTACAATGACAACACAGGAAATAATAGCAGTCCACTACAAAAATCACACTAACACTATCATGGAAGGCAGATGAAAAACAATCACGAACATTGTAAAACGCAACACAGCACCGACTGCCCCATCAAGAAAACTCGCTGCAACGTCTACTACACTGACTCCAAAACAGCAGCCCTAGTCATGGAGAACAGCACTCAAGCACGCACCGCTGAATTAAACCAACGTCATATACCGTTACAAATATACAGCTAGGGACTGCGCAGCCTGCGAGACATATTACGTTGGTTACACCACAACAACACTCAGCCGCAGACTCACCATGCACCTACAAGATGTCTCACCCAAGAAGCATATGCATGAACACCACGGCATCACCACTATGAGAATCACGCTCACAACCAATACACAAATCGTCACACAATGCATGGATCGACGGAAACTCAGCACACTGGAAACAGTCATCATCTATCAACATTCAGACCAAACAATCCACCCAGTACTTCCATTATATGACACATTTAAACTAGGACTCTGGAAACTACAAAAATGAGAGAAAAAAGAACGTGTCTTTTACTTGATATGTTTTTTTCCAGATCGGAGCAGTGGTAGATATGAACGTGTTATTTGATTGAATGTTTCAATGTATCTTGACCAGCGTCACTTAGAAAGAAATACCTGCAAAACAATGAAAATGAAAATTCGTGCTCTATGAATTTTGTCTAAGATCTTAAGTTGCTAAATGTAGCTTTAAGCTAACTAACTTCATGAAAATGCCCTAGGAAAGGCGAAACTTTAAATATATGTCATTTTCCTCGATCCTTCATAAGTATTCCGAAACCGAACGAAGCCTGATATGGAAGATCGAAGCAACGAACAGGAAACTGATTAACGCCAAAGAAGCCGTGATTTTTAACAATAGGTACATTTATTAATGAAAAAAACTTATTCCAAACAATATGTACTTTTATGAATTAGACAAACATATATATATATATATATACATATATATATATTACCATTCTTGTCCGGCGCGGATGCGGGATTTTGGTTAAGGGGGACGCGCCGTTGGTCAGGGGCTCGCCCACCAACCGTGCGCTGCCACTTCAGCCGGCGCGCCCCTCGCCCGCGCCGGCTGAAGGCACCAGCGCGCGGTTAGTGGGCGCGCAGTAACAGGGGCGCTGGCTGGTCAGCTTACGTCCCGAGTCAGGGTGGTAACAACTCTGCGTAATCCCATTTCCTAGGTAGGAGGCAGTCGGGGAAAAGGCTGCCAGAGGTCAGCTTTGACCTATGGACCTGTAATACATGGTAATCCCATGGATAGGGGAGAGTGTCCATAATGCGCCATGTTCCTAAATGCGTCAACTCAAATGTCTTTCAACCTATAAGCACTATCGCTACGATTTTTTTCACATCTTCTGGAATTGGCACTATCTAAGCCTTTTCCGGTGGAACAGTGCCAAGGGTTGCACTATTTACCGTGAGGGACAGAATTTTATAAATTTGGCCTACTTACTCTGTCGGTAAATAACTACATTGACACGTCTCGAGGATACTTGGAGTTATTTCCAATATTATAAACAGTAAATGCTCCTTAATTTTTGAAGTTGAACACAAGTGCTGACACCCGCAGTGCACCATTATCGCCTGCCAAAAAGAAGGCCGTCATTTCCTAAATGCGCCCATACCAAATGCGCCATGGCGCATTTGGACCAGGCTAACCGCTGGATGTTGACTGCAACCTGAGAGAGTAGCTCAAATTGTTTAATTATGCAGTCATTTAACTCTTCCTTTTTGTCCGAAAGTTCAAGGGACCGGGCGCGGTCTATATTTTTGGGGTGTGGGATAGGTTTGAACCGGATGATGATCAGGGCAAGGACACATTATCATCTGTTAGATCCTAGAAGGTAAGGATGTAAAATCACATTTGATACGGGAAATGTGCAACATTTTACGTTATAAAATGGACAGACACGCAACAGCCTGTTGTTTGAGTTATATAATTATACTTAGTCGCATAGCCTGATTCAGCTTGTCTCATGGGGGAGTGGGCACATGGTTAGGGGCCGCCATTTTTAGGCGGCAAACCTATCAGGTGGACGCGAAATCCTGTCGCGGGGACGTTGGTCTTCACATCCTGGGGAAGGGGTCTGGGAAGCGACATTCTTGGGGTGCACCATCGACCCTCTGAGGGGACGCCAGTGTCGATCGGGTAGGGCACACGTGGCCCCCTTCACCCGATTCGCCAATGATGTATGGGTTTGATGGGTGGCTACTTTCCCCGTCACCAGTGATATTGCATTTGAACTATAAAAACTTATGTCGGATTTCTTCCAGGGTGTCTAGCCCTAACTCGCTGGTACCCGAGTTCCAGCGATCTACTGGTGCGATAACTTACTATCCCTTGTTCTTTCTAAATTCCACAGTCTGCTGTATATTTACCTGCTGATGAATGGTTCAATTTCTTTGGAATGAAATAATTACTTTTTTCAAAACGGCACCATAAAAGACACGGCAGATTCCCCGCGATCCCACAAGCTTTCCATCCATGATGACTCATACTAGGTCCTGTTCCTTCCGAGTTCCGAAAATGGCCAAGATTTGGACACCATCTGGGGGTTTGGAAGAATGCGCAGGAAAAGGCAAACAGTTTTATTTCAGGTTATGACAAGTGCATTTATTGTTATGAAAGAGCAGTGGGAATAAATGAAGTGTGGCTGCAGTGTGCCAGCTGCAGCTTCTGGTGTCACGAGCTCTGCTCAAATGGTTCTGGTTCTGGGGCGTACGGTCGTGATTTCTGTCATTGATGAGTAAAATTTGCAGTCGAGAAGGGCGATCTAGCGGGTTTCGGCCCATAGAATCAGCGCTGAGTATCCGGGAAACAGGTGATGTCAATAGAGAAATGGCCTTTCTCATAAAGGTGGATTTTTACATAAACCGTTTTCTCCCAGCCTGGACTTTACAGACGCCATTTTCCCAATACGGTTTGACACAATCACCAACCAGACAATTGAAAAAAACTAAGGGTAAAATACCGGCACCAACGGTTTCATTCTAGGTACTAGAAACACCTACACGCATTTCCATCATACAAACATCGCAACCTAGATGCGCCCAGGAGTGACGCATTTTGGCAATGCGTGCCTAAATGCGCCAATTGCAATGTTTTGCTAAAACGCTTACACCGCGAGAATAAATGAATGTTCAAGTATACGAAGTTCACAGAATCTAGAAAATATCCAATATTATCGGATTCCACAAGCGTTTTCAGGCAATAGCATCGACCTTCGCTGGGGCAGTCGTTCTCGCTTAAGGGGGCGCATTATGGGCACTCTCCCCTATATTTGATGTTTGTTGGTTTCAATATAAGTCTGACCTAAAATGGCCTGGGAAATTTTGCTTTGTCTTTTTCGAGGGTTTTCAAATGTTGTTAAATGTATTCACAGCATTCTAGAAACGAGGAAAGGTGCGGCCCAAAGCAAGCCAGAGTGGCGCAGTAAGCGTATAAAGAGATAAGGACTGGCCTTTTGAAAGGACAGGCCTTGTTTTCTTTTGAACAAAAAATTGCAGCATGAAAGATTCGACCATTCTTTTTTAACATACGATGTTGCCGACGATGATGCCAGGTGCCCACTCGGTTCTCGCCCGCCCCCCCCAGCGCTTCACTGGCTATGTAGTTATCAATGCCACCTTTTTTACACCAGAACACAAGTGCCAGTTGCCTGCACCTGATGTATAAGCACCAGGCATGCATAAAAATAGTCTTCTGTTGCAATATCAGCGGCTTTGGAACCAGCGGCGAGCACCGAGGTCCGGATCAGAGGCACCAGAGGGCCGCCGCCTCCTGCTACCCCTCCCCCCGCCCCCTCTCCCCTGCGGTTGGCTGCGCCTTATAAGGAGGCGATTTTGAGGCGGCTTTAGTGATTGTGGCGGTATTTTGGCGTCGGGAGAGGCTTAGGAATGGCCGGATCATGTTTCAGGCGCCCGCCACTGACACCGGGGTACCGTCGGACCGTGCAGGACCGGGACTATCCAGTACCAATGCCACTGATGCCAAGAAATCCCAGCTACAATCCGGGTCATGTCCCAGGTGTCCGCGACAAATCAGGGCCAGCTAGTTTGCCGACCACTGTGATCCATCCGAATCCAATCATAGTCCGAAAATACAGCCCAGTTGACAAAATGGAAATGCAAATCTCTCTCTCTCAAGATTCGAAATTATCAAAGAGCCGGTATGCTTCAGCCCGATCGAGTCAGCAGACGCTACAGGGACCCAAGTTGATATCCCACCCGTAAACACGACCAGATTTCGCCAAACCGACAACGTTGCCGACATTGTCAGGGAAAGTCTTGGGAAGCCACAACAAGGAATATTCTCCCGTGCGATCCCGCACATCTTTTCCATTTCGGGGGCATTTTTTTAAGTCCGGGTAACAACTCGCCTCCACTGGCGAAAATGAACAGTTCTCTTATCTGTGCACTCTACCACTTAGGCCCAGTGGTCAGACCGGGTACGGGACACCATCACCCTGGAGATAGTAATAACACACTCATTATGATAATGATGTTTATTGCGCAGCACATGAACTGGAACAATATCGGACTGGCCCAAACGTCGAAAACCATGTTCGATGGTTTTAGAACACAATGGTCCAAGCTCAGCGAACCACGCATGTTCGATGTGGTCAGATCACACTGGTCCAAACGTGACGAACCACACATGTTAGATATGGTTATATCACGCTGCTCCAAACTTGGCGAACCACACATGACCGATGTGATCTGACGAGACTGGTCTAAACGTGACGGACCACACATGACCGATGTGATCAGACGAGACTGGTCCAAACGTGACGAACCACACATGTTCGATGTGGTGAGATCACACTGGTCCAAACGTGACAAACCACACTGTTCGATGTGGTCAAACCAGATCGGTCTAAACGTGATGAACCAGACAGGCTCGTCACAGTCCCATACCCCTGTGTGATCGTCCCAGCCGAAAGTGCCCCGGAAAAGTGAACGTGAACGGTGAACAGTGGGACTGCCACCGTGGGTAAGCGACGGGCCGCACACGTCAACAGTGCCAACAGGTGAGGACATAAATATAAAGGACTTCTCCACTAGTGAAAATGAAAAACGTTTTTCATTTTCACTAATGGAGAACTCCTTTATATTTATATAATTCATTCACATCCACTTATCTTGTCATTTCGAGAACTGGTGAGGAGGCGCCACGGGTTTTCGCCTGGGGAGGGGAGGTGGACATAGCGGTTGGAACATATGTCCACTTCTGAGTGAGGGAAATGTTTTTATTGCATTGAAAAAAATAAAACAGCTCCGTGAAAATACCAAAACGGGGATTTCCCCATTAATGCAACAATTTTTACGGTCTCACGTTTGATGATGCATAATGGTGTAAAAATCTGCACACCCGTGGGAATATCTGTTTCTTCGCGTGATAGAATCCTTTTAGAAGTCATTTGAGTTTGTAACACTGTCACTGATAGGCATTGTACCATACGCCACTGTCTTAGGGAAAGTATCGGCTAACACTAGTCTTCGTTGACCGATCAAAAACAGCGGTCTCCCCTGCGATCAGAGGTACTGTCTCAGGGGTTTCCCTTCGCTCTAACCCTCGCTTAAGCTCTAAATTCCATTAGCATTCTAGAAAGTCGGTACGTCCAGGTTTTTCCTCATTGCAAATAATTTTTAGAACGGCCATTTTTAGAACAGAAGATGAATGTGTTGAATTGCTCCAGCAGTGATTCTATCACAAAAAAGTCGTGACAGGCTGATGATATGTATGGCGGGCCTTGGCTCAGCCTTGCGGCTACAGATGTCCGATTGGTGCAGATTTTTGCAACGGCCAGACAAGCGGGGGCGAAAGGTACATTAATCCCTTGCCTAATGATGACAGTAAAACACAGTTCAGCGCCAAATTACCGTTCCAACAGCACTAAACCCATGGGTTCCCGGGGTCCAGCGTGGGCGTAAAATCGCTGCCAACATTTCTGAGACACCACACAGACACTAACAGAGCTGTCGTTTTTCTGTGACGACACTGGCATTCTCACAACTGGTGTCACTGTTGACGGAATGACTGGCCATCCCCAGCCGGGAAGGCTTTGACTCTCTCTCTCTCTCTCTCTCTCTCTCGCTCTTGTTCTCTCTATCTCTTGCTGATGTCACTGTGAATGGAAATGCCCGGTCATCCTAAGCTGTGGTGATGCCGATCTTTTCCAAAATATGGGATTGGCAACCAGTTTTAGGTCATCGATCTAATGCTAGGATCAAAACACACATTTTTGTTTCTAATTACGACCAAGAGAGCAGTAATTGGTCAGAAAATAGCCCAAAACTGACGCGCCTAGTGGGTACCTGCACAATGAATTGCAAGAAACTTTACATTTCGGAATCGAACGTTTTCACATCAAATGTGCATATACAGGCTCAGCCACGAATATCTTCTGCGTAACGTAAAAAATCCAAAGTTCAAACAGTCACCATGGTAACGTGGCTACTGAGTGGTGTGGGGTTACTAGTGGCAGACTCTCCTGGATTGGAGGCGCCAGCAGCCCAATTTAAAGCTGCGGCGTCGCGTGCGGTTGGCTCGGTGGCCCGGATGTGGCGCTGCACGAGGCAGGGCGACCGGCGCGGGGGTGCGATCCGCCGGTGATACCGCTGCGCCTCGTCACAACAGCAAGCGGGCAAACCTGCCGCACTGGCCCACCAGACCACGCTCACCAGCAATGGAAACAAGCCACATTTCAGTCAAAAGAACTGCGCACCCGCGTGATTGTGCTGTATAATCTGCTGCATTGACGCTGGACAGGCAATAAATGGATAAGATGGCCTGCTGGATGAAAGTGGGCTGGGATGGTTAGACTACCGAGGCATACTGGTCGGAAACTCCTCGCGAGTCCACCGTCAGGGTTTGCAGCTGTTTATAAAGCAGCTGCACTGCTTTCCGTCCAAGTTTTCGCTTAGAGTTCGCATGCACAATCACAATCAACCTTAAAGACTTATCGGTGAGAAACACCCAGCCGATGACAGTTATTTCATTCCCTATACTTGTTGCGTCACTAGTGCAGCACATGCTTCCGCTGCTCGTTATCTGCATGTGCGATGTCCTTCAGTCTTGAAAGCTGATTAAGGTACCCATGGTCTGAGGAAGCTTAACACCCGCTCTGAAGAGGGGTCTGGCACTAACGCGTACTAGAGGGGAGCCTGGTAGGCCCCTACGGTTCAGAAACTAAGAAGCGTAGCAAAACGCCGGTTGGTGGGTTGGTGGGGTCTATAGTGATCTACACCATAGCCAATTTTATTGATCTAGGTCAATATCTTCAAGGTCAAATGAGGTAATGAAGGTTAAGTATTAGCCATGCTGGCGACCTATTGGGAAATGTGATTACCCAAGAAAATGACGGGAGTAAGCTAAATGCGTACCAGAATCATAGAGCGAAGGTCACACATAATATTTTTTTCAATTTTGGGGTCAAAGTTATTCAAGGTCATTGACCTCTATGTAGTGTATATAGTGGTATATAGTGGTCACTATATAGTGTACTACCTATAATGTACACCATAGCTAGCACTAAAGCAACTGTTTGGCGGAAAATGAGGATTGTCCATTACCCATGACCTTTGACCTTAGCCTTTGACCTTGATCTTTACCTTGAGTTACCTTAAGTATGACGTCATGTGGGATGACTCAGATTAGAGGAATAACGATATCTGATACAGAAGTTAAACTTTCACAATACATTGATGATACCACTCTGTTTGTTAAGGACGAGCGCGCCGCCCAGGCGGCTCTAGGTGTTACAAAAGATTTTGGGTTAGCCTCAGGATTGCAATTAAATGTAGACAAATGTCAATTTATGTGGCTTGGATCACTTAAACATTCAACGAAATATATTTGTGATCGGGTACCGAGCAGGCAAGTTAAAATATTAGGAATCCATTTTAGTGCTTTGCATCCATGTGATAATGTTGGACCTGCTGTCTCGAAAACAGAGGCAACACTCAACCAGTGGTCACAGAGAAGTTTGTCGCAGAAAGGAAGTATTACTGTTATTAAAGCCTTAGTTATCTCACAGTTTATTTATTCAATGGCAGCTTCATCAATAAATAATAAAAACCTAAACCTGATCCAGAGCAAAATAATGAAGTTCATTTGGAGAGGTCGTCCTCCCAAAGTTGCTCGGGAAGTCCTGTATCAGGACACAAAGAATGGTGGATTGAATGCACCAAATATAGAACATATTCATAAGTCTGTTCGAGTTTCATGGTATGGAAGACTCGTGGATAACCAGGACTCAACGCTTAGTAAAATTCTACAAATAAGATTGGGTATAGACCTTAAACAAGTATTAAACATGAATTACGGAAATGAATGGGTAAAGTCAAGAAGGATTCCCCAATTTTATAGAGAGATGTTGCAATGGCTACGGGAGATCTTGCCGATAGCTGAACCGCTTAGTGCTGCAGACATAAGAAAACAAATCATTTGGAATAATTCAGCCTTAAGGGTAGAAGGACGTCCTTTTTCTGTCGCACGTTGTATGAGCGTAATATTTTTCTCGTGGATGATTTTCTTGATAACCGAGGACAGATGCTGACGGTAACTGCATTTAAAGAAAAACATTCATTGCGAGGTGTAAATCCTCTGAACTATATGGGTTGGTGCCGGTCGATACCCAGGGAATGGAGGAGACGAGTTATCGGTTCTCAATCGCTTTCTGCTAACGACAGAATAGTTGTGTCTCAAATAAGCATTAATGGCAAATCAGTCCCGATTCAAGCAGTTAAATCGAAATATTTTCGACAAAGACTCATAAAACACATTATTCCAAATGCTCAAATCAAATGGATAAACGAGGGGATCGATTTTTCTGAAGATTGGAGCCAAATGCACGCGCTTCCGTTTGCTATTACTAAATCCACTAAATTGCAGAGTCTACAGTATAGAATAACTCATCGTTTTTTCCCAACTAGGAGATTCCTCTGTATCCGAAACGTCACGACGGACCCATTCTGTAACTATTGTGGAGAAATTGAGACACTGCAGCATTTCTTTGTATTCTGTGATGATACCTTAAATTTCTGGAACGAACTACTGATCAGGATAAATTGCAAGTTGAGTTTAGAGCAGCAGTTAAGTCTTAACGAGAGAGACATATTATTTGGTTCACTTTCAACCACAAACATAGTAAACTTCATTGTTCTAAATGCGAAACAGTTTATAGTTTATCAGCGCGTTAGAGAAGAAAGACTGGACTTAGGTAACTTCCTCACTTTTATTGCGAAACAATTTAGCATCGAACTAGTGATCGCCAAAAGAACTAGTAAAATTCACAAATTCCGGGAAAGATGGGCCCCATTCATAAACGAAAGTTCAGAACTAAACATTTAAAAAGTTTAGGTGCTAGGCCGGACTCCGAGAGGCCTACAATTTAAATTTCTGAGAGCTTTTCAAAGGTTGGAAATTTGTGAAAGTACTTCATGTGGGAGGGGAAGGGTCTGGGGAAGGGGGAGGGCCGAAAGAGAGATAGAAAATGACTTGTTGTGACTGATTGGGACAGACGGCGGCTGCTGTTTGCGGTAGATTTTGTCGGTTCTGTTTTTTGTTCACTGTTATCTGTGGCTGTTTATTGTGTAGACTCACTCTTGTCGTGGCCTGTTTTGACAGTCCAGTTTTCCGTGTGTTCCATGTTACCACCTTTGTTGTGATGATGTCGACGTATCGTTTCGTTCACCTTGCAATGTAAGAATGAAAATACAAAATTTGTTCGGAAAAAAAGTATGACGTCATAACATTCGTCATACCGGGTAACGACGTTTGGCCGGAAGTACTAGGGTCAATGACATTGAAAGTGCTGATATGACCTTGACCTGTGACCTTTTACCTTGACCTTGACCTTCCTGTGAGGTGACTTTGACATACCATCTCGGTAAGATGGCGTTATGGAGTCACCACTCGGCTTCCAATGCAACGAAATGGTCCGACCGCGCCATTGTGTCGATCTCAACATTTAGGTCTAACTTTAAAAGCCTATCAGTGAAAAAATATTTGACTGATTTTCAAAATTATTTCACCAATCGACGTGCCGTTAAATTCTCCTCTCAAATTTGACCACGTATCGTTTTTCGACTGCGGGCAATTCTCCGGTCATCTTGGAAAATAGGTGGGGGCCTCCAAGGCCCCATCTCCCCTCCAGGACGCGTGTTAACCCGCACCGTACACAACAGGCCTTTTTCTAATGCTTAAAGTAGTGAACTTCTAGCCCCTAGTCCTTCAATTAAGCTCTGTAGCCCTCCATGTCGAGCCCCTCCCCTTCTAGTGAAAGCACCTTTCGGCAGACTTGGGTAAAGATGAGCCACAATGCAGCGATATACGTCCTGAACAGATTCGTTCGCATCAAAAGTTATGGTGTGATCCCGTGTGATAGCCATAATGTCAACATCAAACTGGGATGCAGTCAGGAGAGTGTTTCTCTCCCTGCCCTCCCTTTATCTGCCCTGAATTCCCTCTCATCGCCCCTGCCCTTCCTTTCCTGCCCTGAATTCCCTCTCATCGGTCCTGCCCTTCCTTTCTGGCCCTGAATTCCCTCTCATCTGCCCTGCCCTCCCTGTCCTGCCCTGAATTCCCCTCTCATCTGCCCTGCCCTCGCCGTTTCGCGCCCCACCCCCTCCCTCATCTGCTCTATCCTCTGTCTGACCTTAAATCCCTCGTATTCCTCCTTCGTCTGTTCTAAAATCCTTCTCGTATTGCGTACCCTCGTCTTTATGAACCCATGTTGTCCTCTTCTGCCCTTTAATATCTCTATGTCGTGCTCTTAAGTTAATGTACCTTGTAATACATCATCAGGAAGAGACCCTCAGTTCTAGGATAAAACCCCTTTCAAAATCTAGTTTTGAAATATCGTCTTGAATCATATCGCAGGGAAGTGTTTGTGAAACCCTGGCCATGTGAGCAGATTCGTTTTTTAGAGCGAATAGAAATAATAGAAATTCCAAGAGGAGGATTAATCACTTGAATCGATTTTTCAGTTTAAGAGGAATACCAGACACTGTTTTAAGCAGAAAGATGACTGTTTCATTAATGTAGAGTCCAGCTTAATCAGCCGGGCTGACAGTGACTCAGGCTCTTAAATATTTTCCTTACAAGGCGTGATCTAATTTCCTGAAATCCTCCTCCCTTGGGTGCGAGTTGATAAAACCTTGGGACCTTAGCCGATAATACGTTGCGAATTCCCAACAATCATACTGCTTAAAGTCGAAAGGCACCAAAGCTAATACACACCAGAATAATAACTGGGCGCGTATGTGGTATGACAATAAATACGCATAATAAGTGGGATAAACAGACACTTCCACGTCTGATTCTGTTCCATTTATCAGTGTCCAGCATCGTCTGCAGTGCAGGCTGCCCCGTCATCCTTAAAGCAGGAGGCAGGCCAGCTTGACAAATGGCTGGTGGACGGCTGCGCGTGTTCGACTACAGATGGCGCTGATAGGCCCCCCTAATCCGGCCGCAGCCCATACCAGTCTGGCTCAGGCCCTGCCGAAACGGCAGCTGAGCGTGACGAGCTGCACGGCGCCGCCGAGAGCCGCGGTCTGCAGCAGCCGTCGCTTTATTCAGACTTGTCCAATGTTTGCAATTTAGCTATCAAATGTGACAGTATTAGAAACCTATTTCAGAGCTAAAACTCCTCGCTCTTGAGCTTTTCGCGACCAGAATGTCAATGCGCAATGGTGCGAAGCAGCCTGCTTAATATTACTTCAAATTGAAGTATCTATACAAACGTATAGGTACTTCAAATCCCCATAAGTATCCCCATTTGGAAATATGATGTTAAAAAAGTGCGAGGCTTGAACCAAAAGAGAATAAGCTTGTTTTCTCTGTAGTTAAAACATTTTCCAAAGTATGACCTATGTGCTTGTTTCATTACAAACTCAGTTTTTTTTAGACTTGCGAAACAGCGTCAACATTTCCAATGTCATGCAGAACATCAAAATTTTGCATCAGAGGCGCAAAAACTAATCAGGAGTTTGGGGAGGAGGGGAGGAAGGTTCGTCGCCGATGAGGAGCAGGAGTCGCTGCACTATTTTTCCTCATTAAAACAATATTCGATTTCGACCAGCTTGGTAAAGAAAGCTCTTATAAATGAGCAAATTCGACAGTTTAAAAGGAGCCAGAATCCGGAGACGGCTTTACAATGGACAGTTTTTTGCCAAAGATACTTAACAGTAAGAAAGTATTTCACCAACCATCTCCACGCCCTCTACCCCGCTTTACCGGATGCAAGTGTTTTGGGGTGATAACGTTGAAGACTCCACTGACGGTACTGCGCCGACGACGACACTCATGTCAAAGGCGTTGAACTTCTACAACAAAATTTCTGTAGAATTCTGGAACTGTTCTGAAGAGAAACGTAGGTGGTAGAAGAGGATTTGCACTTGTATCCGAAACCCGAAGTGGACGTTTATCCTCTGTCGTAGGCCTTTTCCTTAATTTTTTGCTCGGCTGCGAACCCCCTTCGACTATTTGGCTCCATCTTCCCTCACTGCCTCAGACCCTGTTTGGTATTTGCCTCCTCTTTCCAGACAGCAGCCTCTCTCAGACCAAATACAGACCTGTTACTTCCCGCGGAAACTTAGAACACTTACCTCTTCCACGATCAAGACCCTAAATGAGCGCAGAGTATGCGCTTCTCTAAATTCATAAAAGGCACCCACAGAACCCATGAGTCAGTAGCGCATTCAGAGCTTCTGCATGGGGAGGGTGTCACTTCCGTGGGGTACTCTGTACAGTTCGTGGTAACACCCAAAGATGTCAGAATTTAATTTATATTTGTTATCTGGGCACGTGTAACAGAGCTGTAAGAACAACTAGATCCTTTGTTAGGCGATCCAGCGCCCCAGCTAAACTTCTCTGAAAATAAAGTATCTCGCACGCAATTCTATTGATGGAGTGAACTGATCCGTGATGCAGTTCCTCTATTTATGAATATCAGATACGTTAGCAGAGTTCGGAGTGTCTCCCACATATAGTATGCAAGGGAGTTTCCCACTAAGAGTATGCAAGGGAGTTTCCCACTAAGACGTATGCAAAATAGTTGAAAATGACAGGGGAATTAACGACGATTGCCATAGAGCAGACCCTTACCACACCCAGATCAGGAATCCCGACTCCCTGCACTCGGTCTTTACGGACACCAAGGTTCTTCAGCTGGTTCAGGGGCACAGGATTGGCACAGAGCGAAGCTCAGTTACCTATTTTGTCTAGGTTTTCATCTGATGTAACGCTGTTTAGGACAAGATAAGCAGTCAGGCACCAGGGGCCCACAATTTACACAAAAGAAAATGCAGGTCAGGTTTTCTGACCACAGCAGGCGCTGGAGAGGGAGACAAAGCTCTGATAGTCACAACTGACTTAGTGCATTCATGTTCAGCAACCAAAGGGCACTACCGACGAAAGACACATAGACAGTCCACACCGAAAGCCATGGTGGGTCTCGGTTCGACAGCTAAAACTTGGTTTTATTATCACGATTCATCGGAACGACTTTGTTGCCTCAAAGGACAAAGTACACATCGTTCGAAAGCTGAGAAAGAGTCCATTCCTCAGCTTTGATTCCACTCAGCCCCATGCTCGGAGCAGGCAGTAAGGCTGTGAAACTGTGGTAAATATGAACTGTGAGGATGCAACGGAAAATCTGTGACGTCATCACATAGTGTTGATGTGGGATTAGTGTTGCAAGTCAGATGATTGGTCAGAGGAGTGGCAGCCACGTCGTTTACAATGGCTTCAAAAAACCGATAACACATCTTCACTATCCGCAGACACTGTCATGTGTCTAATATATCATCGGCTTTCCAGCGTCATAAGTGACCACACAAGAGCGTTTACAGTGACCATACAAAGTTGGGGAAGCTGCTTTGCGCTCTTCAGAGGCTGCACAGCCGCGGAAGAGGGAACCCGCGGAGATTTTTCCAAATGATTTTTTCCAATAAATCTAATCCAGTATCGTTGATGAGTCCTTGTCTTGTCCAGCAGTATGTGGGTATGTAGAAAAAAGCAAATGTGATACACAAACAAACGAAATTACAATGAGCGCACGAAAAGCTCTTATGAAGAACCTTGGGGAGAAAATTCGGTAAACAAAATTGTCCACAGACCATTTTTTAATAACTTTTTTTATAAATTTTGTCCAAGTTGTTCTCAGTTCGACTGGTGGAGTCGGAGTCTCACTAAAGTCATCAAGGGACTTGTCACGGAGACCCCGACCCCACCACCCGAACGAGCAACGCCCACAATGAAGGGTTGATTTAGAAGCCAAAGTTTAACGTCCCACAAAGCACAGGGACGGCCGCCCCGTTCAGGTCACCCTCTCACCAGTCAGTTGCCAGCCGACCTGTACGTCGGGTAAACTATTGGGCGCCGCAGCATCTCAGGGAACCGATCCCAAGCCTGGACATGCACTGCCACTGCATGCTTCTGAGCAGCGGGCCGGAGCCCAACGCTCTACCAACTGAGCTACCGGGGCGGCTTGCATCATTAGTGGTGCTGCTTTTGTGATGCTTCCAGATCAGTTGCCTGTTCCATTTCTTCGTTGTCGGTTGTCTGCAGTGCTCTCCTCTGGCGCTGTCTGAGCAGGCTTATCATGATACTGGCTGCTCGCCGTGTGGAATATTAAGTATCCCCAGCTAACAGGCGCCCTACAAGCTCGGTGTTTACCAATGACGCCGTGATATGCGACGATACGAACGATGTACCCAACAGCAAGGTTGGCGTACCTAAAATAGTTGCGGAGGAGACTAGTTCAAGGCTGATACTAAGCGTAAGGATGTAGCATAAACGATTTTTGGATCACTTCATAGTTTCGACCTTGGAATGTGTTTTCTTACATCGTCAAAGCTCACTCGCTGTATTTTATGTTTCCCATGTCCTCACGGTGAAAGCAATCCCCTAAAAAGGTGTATGTAACAACATAGGTAGGATTTTTGCCGTGCAAACAACTCTTCTCATTGTTTTCATGATTAAAATTGTGATTTAAACGTTGATATGTTTTGAAGTGCTGCGGCGAGGAGCATGATGATGAGTTGCTAAGATGTTCCCTGGCCTCTCCCCTCGAATCCGGAAATGTAAAAAACACTGAAGATTATATATTTGGGCACAGCCCTTCATCAGAATCGTGGAGTAAATATCAATAGTTGTCAGTCCTAGTATAGCCAGACCTCGAATAGTATTCGAGGTCTTCAGTGTTTTTACATTTCCGGATTCGAGGGGAGAGGCCAGGGAACATCTTAGCAACTCAAAATTGTGATTTGATTTAACACGAGCTGGCCACTCCCCTCCAGAGGCCCGCTGTTAGAATTCATGTCGTGGTTCGATGGTTAAGATAGCAAAATAGTACAGCAACTTTCATGTAAAGCAGTAAAGCATCGTGATGAATTTAGGTATCTACCATGTTTGATGAATTTGATGTATTGCATACCAGCATATCACGTTTCCGCACTGTCTGTGCCCATAGGCTATCTCGCAGGCAACACCAAGTCGCCAGAGATCACGACTGCCTATACGTGATGGCTCAGTGAAGTGAGTTGCACCATGAATGCCCAAATCTGGCGTAGCGCAAAAATTCAATGAATGAGACGGATTTTGTATTCTCGTGACGTTTTCAGTTCAACTACTCATTCGAATCACTTATGGAGAATGCTAGTTCTGGATTTTTAGGCTCAGAAACTGCCAATGCCATTTTTTTATGCAGGGTTCTCACATTGGAAATGTATGAGTACAATTGCAAATTTTCTTAGAAAGTTTCATATTTGGAGATAACATATTTTGATCAATGCGTGCCTAGCGTGCCAATTTTGTTATTTTTTAATCCAAATAACAGGTAAAAGAGACAATATGACAGGCACTAACAGTTAAAATTTGGCCCAAATCTGGGGAGGGAGCCTAATGATTTTATCCGCTTGATCCTCCCTTGCTTGAATTTTACCTTGTTCGCTCCTGGGACAAAATGTATACCCAATAATGATAATGGTTAGGGTTTAACGACGCACCAACTGCGAGGGTCATAAGGCCTCGCCAACTCTCACCCTGTTGGAAGGGATTTTGGGGATCAGATCAACTTATTCAGAGGCTCCGCCGGGACTTGAACCCGGACCGGTGACTTAGATGACAAGGGTGCTATCCACTAAGCCACCTCATCCAAAATGTACACCCAAGATGCTTGTCCCATGGAGTATGGTATGGCTAATTCTATTCCTCCCGAATATCCTGTTAGCTGTACTTTCATTCTGCAAGATTTCAATCCAATTACGTTAGAAACCCCGGTTTTGAATAGGATCCGCCCCAACCAAAGTTAGATAAAAACGTAAACCAACTATCATTTGAAATATCGTTCAAAACTTTTGACGCATCCTTATTGCTCTCACTATTTATGTACAAGTCTTTGATGTAATATGACCGTACTGCACACCATAAAACACGGTTTGCGAACATATTCTCCTTAAATAAAAATTAAAAGATATGTCCCTGTTAAATTTACTCTCCAAAAAATGCAGGGAATCCGCTCAATTCGGACCTAAGAAATTCAGAAAACCTGAAAAGACTACCGTGAACCACTTAGGAGATATACGAGAAAAACAATAGTGCTGCGTGGATCCCCCGGCTCACGGAGATGGGGTTAGATAGAATTACCACATGTCACAGCCACTTACGCGTTAGGGTGTTAGATATATAACAATATATAGACTTCATTGACGTTATAAGTACATACATCCACACCCAGCGCCAAAAATATCCCATTTATTCTCGGCCTCCGGACAGCGGTCTCTCTTGGAGATGGTTATGCCGGGCATGATCCCGGCGGAGGTTACCGGACGATCGGCCGCTGGTGGCTGTGGACCTGCCATGTCCTCTTGCGTGCCTTTCAGCCGTCCCGCTACCCCACAGCCGCATAGCCTCTGCCACAAACGGAACACGGAGTGCAGACCTGAGAATATCGAATACCGTGCCGCCGACAAACTCACTTGGGAACTGGTCATGCTAATCGAATATTGGGCCAGGGCACGTCCACCGAATAGTGAGAGAGGGCACGCTCACCGAATATTGGGCCAGGGAATGCTCATCGAATAGTGGGCCAGGGAATGCTCATCGAATATTGGGCAAGGGTACGCTCACCGATTAGTGGGCCAGGGCACTCTCACCGTATCGTGGGCCAGGGCACGTTCACCCAATAGTGGGCCAGGGCACACTCACCGAATAGTGGGCCAGGGAATGCTCATCGAATATTGGGCAAAAGTACACTCACCGAATAATGGGCCAAGGCACGCTCACTGAATAGTCGGCCTGGGCACGCCACACCAAAGTGGACTAGGGCACGCTCGCCGAATAATACACTCAATATGTTTGGTTGCCTTCTAATCAGACCACATAAAACTGCATATGTGTAGCAGGTCTCGCGAAAATAACATTGGCAGTAACATGCCATTTGCATAAACGCACAGTACTCTTCAGCGGCCTCAGTGGAGTGCTTCACAGCATTTCCGCGTCTGCCAGGTGGCCACAAATAGCTTCGTAACCTTGAATAACCATATGTCGGCTTGGGACTGACATGCATCTGCAAAATGGAGCATCTGAAACACAGCATAAAAGAGCCAGCATTAAACAAGTTCTAATTCACCGCTATTTGGAAACATGACTGCCAAAAATGTGGCCAGATTGTAGGCTGGAGTGGCGGGACTACAGTGAGTCACTTGGCAGTGTCCTCGGCCGTGCCAAGTCGCACGGCCATTGAATAAGTCGCCGAATCACGTCACCGCTGTCCAAAACGGTCAGCCAGAAGGCCGATGAGATATCACCCGACCGTATCACCAGCACCGGTCTTATGATCGCCATGACGTCTGCGCAAGGGAATGTCCGTCACCGCAGTCAACTTGCACGCTCGAAAACGGACACAGACCCCTGCCCGGGCACAAGGACGAATGCAGCACATGGCCAGGCTGATACTTATTGAGGTGTGAATCATTTTGGGGAGGGGGCACTTTTCACGCGCATAATCGTTTCACGCACGAAACCGAAATTGGAGCCAACTCCGTTGTAATCCTGGTGATAACTCACGGAACTGGCTACATCAGTTTCCTCGATTACAATGGGTTCGATGGTGATCCTGTTTTCTGCACATAGACAGTCGTTAAAACAGCTTTGCTTGGGCGATCAAATGACACGTTTTTCTTGAAATACTGGCCTTGGCAAATGTGCAGGGTGTTTCAGGCAATGCGAATGTTTCGAAATATCCGCAACATTTTATTCTATGAATGCATGGGCATAGGAAAGGGATGGGGAAGAGGGCCATGCGCGCTAATATTCCGGATGGGGGGGGAGCAGCCCTCGGAACTGGGGTTTTGATATATTGGCAGCCCCTCCAATGTTTCGAGGCAGGAACAATAAAAACACCCAATATTCAACTTCCGACATTATGCCCAATCCAATCTTGGAAAGGTATTTATTGTATTCACAATGCTACATAGTGTTAAAGGAAATCCAGCACTATATACTTAAAACACTTTTTATGCATACCATTCACGGAATATTTGACAAATACAGGATTGTATCTCTCAGCTCGGTGCCTGGAAACCTCTTCTCTGGGCACACTCTGTTCTGTAATTTGCCTCCTCGATGCATGGTCAGGCTGGCATTTGAATGACCTTGAAGACGTGCGCCGCCCCGGTAGCTCGGTAGAGCGTTGGGCTTCACCCGTCCGGAAACCGTGCCGTGGCAGCACACTGGTGAATGGTTGGGATCGATTTCCTTGAGATGCCCCCGGCGCTCAATATTTACCCGACACAGGTCGGCTGGCAACTGACTGGTGGGAGGGTTTCCTGAGTGGGGCGGCCGTCCATGTGCCTTATGGGGCGTTAGACTTTGGCTTCGAAATTAGTCTATCATTGTAGGAATGGCTCGTTTCGATGAAAAGACGAACCTGCAATTAATCGGTAAACAAATACATGTATGTTGTATAGATTCAATATATAACTATGTTTGGATAATGATTTGTTTATACATCATACACTTGAATCTATAATATTTAAAGCAGTGGGCCCTCGATTTTTATATTTAAGTCGATATCTAGACTCTATGCTCTATCTTGCAAATAGCTCTACTACCACTACTACTAGAAATAAGCAAAGACTAGTTTTAGAGTGCGCTTGTCGATAGCCAGAAGTGATGCATGCCTTGATAGGGGCTGTGGAACATGATGTCGAATATCGCATTGAAAACCATAATAGATAACTGCTTGGCAATGGTGCGGCAAATCTACTTTAGGGCATGCCTACCGCATCTGCTGAATAAAAGGCATCTGACTGGCGTTCTGGCGAGCACTCTGACAAACGCAGTGCGTGATGGCCCGAGTGTCTTATGGCCGACGACGTCACTTACTGCGACTAATTCTCAGTATCAGATATCTTATTGTTAACTCAGTTTAGAAATGGTATGGATCGCGGGGAAAAGGTTTTTACGAGATGTGGCCCTTAAATATCGACATACGGTCGGTAAAGTATACCATTTGTGAGCAACGGCACGCAGTCAAGTCTGGCATGGTTCGTTCGATTTCATTCATTAAAAGACGTCACAATATGACGGCATTGTGTTGACAGCTAAACATCCACAATGCAAGAAAGAAAGGCTGGTGATTATGCGATTACAGCTGTGTGCTACAATCCGGGCTACGAAAAAAATCACGTTACATATTTTCCGTAGAGGGTTACGATATACCTAGAGATGGGAGCAAAACGTTATACATGGCTCTCGGCTATGCTACGTTACATTTGAACAGCACGAATATGTAAAACAATGTTTCGTTACGTAACGTAGATTATCTCTGGTGGGCGGTGAAATGTGCGGACTGCGATGATTCAGAACAAAAAGCCGATCATGCCCCTAGCCTGCAACCGCGCATCGGGGTCTAACACCAGTAACTGCATCACAGACTATAAAGGTAACACCAATGCGACCCGTATATTGCTCCATCATGGGCGTCGAAAGCGGAGGGGGAGGGGTCCTGTTAGTATGATCTATTTTTACCTTCATGACCTTAGTCCGCTTGCAGTGTATTTCTGGCTCTTTCTGCATAGTCTTGACAGTTCCCAATGTGTCTACAGCACGGCCCAGATTGAACTTCTACGACCTTGTGTGACCCTGAAGACATTAACCCAGGTTAATAAAGATCGGATATGATGTGAATCGACATGGCCCCCACAAACCCTGGCGTTATTCTGCCCTCTTGGTTTCCGATATCTCAGAGAGAGAGAGAGGGGGGGCACTTAAGGGTATCTCTCCGCTCCGCGTCGGAATGTTTGTTTCGACTAGCCAAATATATCAGTTAACATATCTCGTTAAGAGTTTCATTTCTTTTAATTTTTCGGTAACTTTCAACTTCTTGCATAAATAAAACTTCTTGCATAAATGAATAGCATAGTAAATAACAACCACTTTGTCAACACACATCCAGTTAACACATACACATAGGATCCAGTTTTGGATCACGGTACAGAGTCAATCCGGTAGATTTCGCACATCGTTACTTGTTCCATGCTAATTTTCATCAGAACACAGATATACCAAAATTTCTTGTCTACCTGATACATTTTCTGACGCCAGGTGTGTGGACGTTTATCTCTTTGGAGTGCCCGGGCATATCCAATGAAATGTTGATGTGGTGTTAAAGTATCTTTTAAGTTTTCATGTTTTTCATTTTAAGGTATTGAAAGTAGTTTTATACGGCTTGAAAGGTCTGTTGGAAGGCTGAAACACACTTTGTATTATCCTATCACCTTTTATTCGGTGGTCATTGGCATTTTTTCAAATTCAGGCGTCCCGAGTAATTATTTTTTAAAACTCAACACCCCTGGTTGACACCAATGAATGTGTTCAGTATTAAGACCTTCCACAAAATGGATTGAAATTCACAAACTCGATTGTTCGACGAAACTGGTATAGCTAATTTGATGGATTAAGACATATTCCATGTTCGCAGCGGCCAGTGGGCGAGCGTCTACAAGTGCCGTCTGCGCAGCACCGGCGCCGAGTTCGCCGCCAAGTTTTGCGACAAATGGCGGCTGGGAGCGGACGCCAGCCGGGAGATTGTACACGAGATGGCGGTGATGCACCGGTGTCGCGGCTGCGCGCGCGTGGTTCGGCTGCAGCAGCTGTTCGAGACGCCCACCCAGTTCGTCCTCGTCATGGAACTGTAAGCTACTGCAATTACAGCGATTGTTGCATTTCACTACAATACTGCGACTTTTTTCAAAATTTGTTTATGCTCGTTTACCCTGTTTTGATATCTGTTTTTGTGAAAAATATCAGCCAATGCCAATGTCTATGACCGGAGTCTTATACAGCGCAACATGGCCCCGTTTATTTTTGTTGTCTTCTTCACTTAGGTTCCCATATCTCAGTTTGAGCTCACCTGAATGGACCTACGTGATGTGAAGGGAGTTTCTCTCTCGTTAGTTTATTTGCACGGATAAGCTCAATCCCAGGTCAGATTGCACATATGCACGTGCGTGGGAAAATATTGCATTTGTTCATCCCACGCAGCATTTCAAAAATATTCACATGTGTATATAATTCAAAGTACACCGAGTAATTCGGAATTGGAGCTGAATCCATGCACGCTCATGGATTCAGGTGCGATTCAGAATTACTCGGTGTTCTGTGAATTACGTGACTGCTTATCACTACGCACTCGGAACACCTTTACCCGTATTACAAGAATGCGCCCAGGAGCAATGCAGCGGCAGGCGCGGTTGGCAGCAGCGCGTGCGGACTGGTGTCACAGAGCGCGGCTTATAAGGCAATGCCGTCTGCTTAGCGCCGGATGCCGCGGCTGCCGGCGGTGCTGGAACGCAACTGGTCGGGGGCACCCGCGGTAGTGTGGGGGCGACTGGTCGGGGGCACCCGCGGTGGTGTGAAGTGGGGCGACTGGTCGGGGGCACCCGCGGTGGTGTGAAGTGGGGCGACTGGTCGGGGCACCTGTGGTGTACTAATTGGGGGTAGGGGCCATACGCGGTGGTGTTGGGAGGACTGGTCGGGGGAGGCACACTTTGTGGTGTGTGGAGGCAACTGGTCTGTGGCACCCGTGGGGCCTCTGCAATTGGTTTCACAACTCATTCAGCGCTGCCAAGGCCACTAGCTCCGGAGTATCAATGAACGCATCGTTCTTAAATGCTTTTAAAATTGAATAAGTCGCAAGCACGAGCTATGATAGCTGCAATTTATACGCCGCTAGAAATTCTTATGAATATTATGCCTCATGTTTCATATCATGTTTCACACTTAATTACATTGGGCTAGTGTCCAAGAAATAGACATGGTGCCGCGCCACATATGATGTTTGCCACCCGTTGTAACATTGAAGTACGTGCAAGCGTCAGTTAGGATAGGTAAACTGCTTTCCCAAGAGAATGTTACAGGTCGTACGCCGCTGGCCACTTAGTGCACAGGTGCGCCTCTCAGCAATTTGGTTGCCGTGCCAGTCTCTGACTCTGGGCGTTATTCATATGGAGAGAGGTCATCGGAAGAACTAACACCACCCAAAGAGAGGCCAGGGCGGGAGCAAAGAAGCTGTGAACCCCATAACCACCCAAATTGGTCGTTTTACCCTCCCTGAGCGGTGCAATAACTGCAGAAAAGAAAACTATGGCGACATTGCAGTGGTCAGAAAAGGAGAACCCTATCGTTCCTAGCGTGTGGGTACTAACTGGGGGAAGGACAGGAGTGCAGGGACATCACAGTTTGTTCTCCACTTCCCCTTGCTGATCATGAGCTCCGTCGATTAAGCCCCTGTCCTCAGAAAAAGCGTGATCCGGAGAAGGCCAGCAATCCCACATTGTTGTGCCAGATGGTGAAAGGCTAGGAACTGGAAGGTGTCTACTCGGTGCTATGTGACCGTACGGTTGGGGCGCTCTTAAGCTAAAATAACTAACTATTGTCTATAACTATCACGAAACTCTGTCTTGGCTAGTCTCTGACCACCATTAGTTGCTAGATTAGTACCTACATTCTTATCCAAGTTTTCTCATGCAAAAAATGGACATTGGTGACTCGCCAGTCCATCTGCCGCGACGCCAACCTTATACATGCTAGACACTCTCCACTCTCTTCAGCGGTTGCGGCGGGGACCTTCAGGGTGTTCTGGACAGCGACCAGGTGCCTTACGAACCCGACGTCATCCGTTTCGTGCGCAACCTGCTGGAGGGACTGACTTTCTTGCACGAACAGGACATCGCACATCTGGACGTCAAGGTGAGAGAGAGAGAGAGAGAGAGGGAGAGAGAGAGAGAGAGAGAGAGATAGAGAGAGAGAGATAGAGAGAGAGAGGAGAGAGATGGGGGATAGAGAGAGCTCACCGGTGATTTAAGTGAAACGATTAATGGTTCGTGAGTATACCGGGTAGCAACGGGGACCAGCAGATATATGCACTGGATATATAGATCGACTTTATGCGAGGTCGGTCTTTGGAGATTTTAAGGACCAATTTCTGTCCCCAATTTACCCTGTCTGCGCAAAGGTTGTAGTAATAAATGTATAGAACTCTTCATGAGAGCGAAACGTTTTGGGATTTACACGTAAGTGGGGGGAGGGGGAGGGCGCAATAAAAATATGGTGTAGGAATTTACATTTTTTGCCGAGGAAAAGTTTGCTTTAACAGCACCCCGGCAAGGTAGCTAAATGAAGTATTAACCAGCATCGAAACATAGTGATTCGTGGGTACATTCGAAAAATTCTCGAGAAGAAAAATAAAATACATTGGTCAACGTACAAAAGCTTTGCTTTATAGGAAAATGAGTTTTACCAGCCCGCTATATTTAATCGTAGCACGTTCTCGTTATAACAGACAGCATAACCATATATCGGGCGGGCACAAATGTGCTCTGGATGATCCTCAGTGGCAACTGAGCAAAATTTTCCACCGATCGATACCAAACCATTCACTAAATGAGTCTGAGGTAACTTTCATCGCTGACAGCTGAGGATAGTCTCATGTCTCAGAAGAGCGCCCTAAGGCTAAAAATTGTGGCCTTGTAAAATACGGGCACCCAGCCACAAAGTATGGGACGCATAGAGGTAAGTGCGCGCGGTGCTTTTTAGAGTAAGGCGCTCTGGGACTGTAAAATAACGATCAGTGGATGAACAGGGGCGCACATCATGCACTGAAGATCAGCCAAAAGTGGACAAGAGTGGTTCATGTTGCTGTAGGGTGCCCGTCGAAGGCGCCCGAAATTGGCAGAGAGCGGCCTCTGGATCCTAAGAGGGGTGACCAGCCCGTTGGACCCTTGGAGTTGTACATACCCTGTGATGAAAAGAAACGATTGCGGAGTGGCGGCTAGCGGTTTCACGATTTTGAAAAAGAAGCAGGGCTAATAGCGGTGGTGGTTTCAGCTACCCAAGGTGACGCGGGTAGCAGAGTGGGTTCGAAAACTAGTAGCGTTGCCCGCCTCTGCCTTTTAACCCACAATCTAGCTGCAAAAGCACAAACAATACAGTAAATCAGACTGGAGCTAGATGCTGAACCCCCTCTTTCCCTGAGACAAAACATCATACAAACGGTTGATCTCTCGCTTTCATCAGCAGTCGTCTGTGGGAGCGGTCTGAATCTGGGACAGTCGGCTGATGCATGCACCCGCGATCGTCCTCCAGTTTATGTTCCTTCATTGTTTCCTGGTGCCGGGTGTGGACGAGTGAATCCGTTTAGGCAAACGAGGTTACCAGTAGTGATTGGTACAGCGAAGATGCCTGTCTAGCTCAAGGTATCAATAATGCAATATGTCCATATCGTTGCTGAGTGCAAGGGGCCGTCAAGTACAGACTCCGGCCTAGACTTCATTTCCAAGCTTCACACAGAGGCGTCGCGCCTCAAAAGTGAGAGGAGGCTATTCGAAGTGGCGGATAGAAGGGGATGGGGCTAGAGGCTCATGCACCCCCCCCCCACAATTTCAGAGTGTCTATATTTAATTCTTAGCCGGAGGCTGTTCTGAGGCAATGGCAGTGGAGACTGGAGCCTTCTAGCCCCTCCCCCTCGAGATAAAGTCCTGGATCCGCCACTGGCTATTTGTATAAGTTTCTTTTCAATACTAGAAGTCAGCAACTAAATATCTTGCAGCAAAACGAAGCTGAACATGCTTGATTGGCCTATTTGGATTACTGCGATAGTTTGACCATAACATTGATCAGAGTTGTTGAGCTTTAGCTAGCTTAGTCTATTGTTCAATCATCGACCAGCATGTAGCTATACCAATTGCAGATGAAGTCACAGTGATAAAACAGTCACATCAACTGCAGATGTCACTGCTAAAATGTGAAATAAGAGAAAGGAAGAAAAATACCGTGTTAGCGTATAAAAACATTATTGCCCTACCTTAAATTTAGAGTCGATATAATTCGAATCACACCAACCATTGACCTGCAGTCTTTTCACAAACTAGTGGAGGATTGTGTCTTATATGATATTGCTGGTATCAAAAAAGTTTGGAAATATTTTCCATTTAACTCGTTGCACCACCTGATCATTAGATAACAACGCTAAGCACTGCTCCATCACGTTAATCATAGAGCTGCCATACTGACTAAACCAGAAAATAGCGATGCGCCGGATCAGACTTGGCAAATTGCAGCTCCTCTGTAGAGTTTCTTTCATCCGCCTGCCCTAGATGCAGCGCCTGCAAACAGGATGCTGGAAGGCAGGTTGAGTTGAGTCCAAAATTAAGTCGTGCCGCAGCGCGACTTGAGGTAAGCTTTGTAACCTTCCTCCATAGTGGCTCATCACGTCACATGGTACTTGTGTGGCAGTTGCCGTGACTGTGCAGTGTGCATTGACAATGTAGGGTGACATATCTAGATTCTCCGGCGGGAAACCGAAGTTCCATTGCCCAGCCCGTCATCGCAGGACCTTGGAATGTGAATTGTGAGGATGGGTCGCACACCTCTTCGCGGCACCCATGCTTCTTGTAGTGGCGTCACCGTCAGCCCCAAATCTTCTCCCCAGCCATGTACAGGCAAAGGCAACGCCGTACTGGCCACTTGCTCGATACTTTGGGTAAGGAGGCAGAAGAGTACAAAATAGCCCCCCACACTTGACAGATTGGTTGCCAAAATGCAAGCAGTGTAACGTTGATTTCATATGCCCTCAAACAGGCTGATGATGTTGCTTCTTTTACGATCCTCCCACACGGCGAGAAAGGTACGCTGAGCTGGAGTTTCCACGGTTGTCCTCTTCCTTGAGACTCTTTTTCTGCCCTATTTCGTTGAGGCCCTGGTGAAGTAGGTCAAGTAGGTAGACGATGAAGTTATCGGCGTTCTGTTGTGATGAGCCACGAAATGAGGCTTAATACCGACCAAAGACGTCTTTGAAGTTGTATAGCGTATCCGAGGTTTGTACTTGCGCCTTTGTTGGTATAGTTATGGCCAGGGTTATCTCTGTCTCCCTGTCGCTTTTGCACATGCTCTGTATCAGAGAAATGAAAGCTTTCATTGATCTGTCATAGCTACCTTGACAATTTTGTCGAGGTGGCGGAGCGAGCCCGGATTCCGGTAAACAGGCGCTGCCCTCATCAAGTACTGCGGCTCTGGAAGCAATAGACAGCGTCTAAGAAGAATGGCTAATAGGTGTCAAGATCGCTCAGTCTGCTGACCATGCATTGCAGCTCCTTTTTCTTCTTGTTTAATGTCGATTCGGCTTCTGCGCTGGTTAATAAGACACTCGGAACCAACTGTGTGACCTCTCTCAAAACTGATGCTTCTTGGAGCAACACCTGTTTGGGAAACCCATTAAATTATAAATAAATGTCTGAACTGATGTGAATTTATAATGTAAAGAAGATAAGAATATCACTGAAAATAATCGCGATCTGCGCTATCCATGAATAGACGGTGAAATCAGTTATAAAGTCTGTGGATTTGCCTTCTGCCGCTAACCCAGTCTGCTGTCTCGACAGCCGCAGAACCTGGTGTTGACGGGTCCGTTTCCCGACTGCGACGTCAAGCTCTGTGACCTGGAGATCTCGCGCCAGCTGCGGCCCGGCCGCGAGGTGCGAGACATGCTGGGCACGCCCGACTACGTTGGTAGGTGGTGACGGACAGGTCTGACTCGCACTCACGTGGATTGAAGATCACAACATATTTTTTGCTAGTGTGTTACTCTGACATGCGCAGAGCCCAAACTTAAAATGCCGTTGTAATAAATCATGTCTTTATGTTTTAATGCTCAAGCTTTCCTTCTGTTCGTTTGGTGTTTTTGTGCTGTTTGGTTCTTCCTATCTTGCTGTTGGGTTTCGTACAGCGAAAATCGATAGCTCTCCCATATGGGAAACCGGTGTAAAAGTGATGGCTTGCCTTCTTTTCCAGCGCCGGAGATCCTGCGCTTCGACGCTATCACCTTGGCTGCCGACATGTGGTGAGTGAGACTGGTTCAGCCGTGCCAACCTGAACCGCTGCCATGTTACAGCTTTCCTGTCAGATTTTACAGCATTACCTCAGCAATTATTTAACACGCGCATTGACGGGGGCGGGTACCCGCCCCCTCAGGTTTTTCGGAGATAGCAGAAAAACGGCGAAGCGTAGCGGCGCCATACTTGACATACCTTTTCCCTCATCATTTTTACAACTTATGTGAAAATTTTAAGGTTAGGTCATCCAAGGTCAGGTCACCAGTACAGGTCAAGTGACCCGACCTAAAAAAATGTTTAAGATAGCATAAGTCGGAGCAGGGTGAACTTATTCGATTGAAACTCATATCACATAATGGCCCCACCGAGCTCTATAAAATATGCTCCGGTATTTTTATATCGATGACCGAAGGTCAGGTACGAGGCTTGACCTCTCCATTGGAAATACATGGGAAAAATAGTTTTTACGGAATAACTCAGTAACGGATGGTGATAAAGCATTTATTTTTGCTGCATTAGACTCGCCTGGGCTTTGCAGTTCTAATGATATGCATTTTATATAATTTGACCCTGACCTGACCTCAGGTCAGGTCAAATCCTTGATTTGACCTAGCAAGATCAAATTATATATCATTCGATTCGGCTTGCTGAGAGAATTCATACAGTTTAAGTCGTTTTGCTCTATTTTTACTTGTTTAGATGAAATGGCCGAAAAACTGAATTTACATGTTATCCCTATGACGGCATGTTTTGACCTCTCGTGACCTTAAATGTGACCTGACAAAAAATGGTTCAATTGTTTTCGATGGAGAAGTGGATGGGCAGCCCAACGCCGTTTATCGTTTTTCGCTACTTACCGTGGTTCTCGAGATCTTAGGGGGCGAGTATCCGTCCCCCCCGTCAATGCGAAGGTGGCTCAGACCCCCGTCAATGCGCGTGTTAACATAGTTCTGGAATTATTCCAATCTCCTTTGAGATACTAAGAAAACACTACAAATTAACACATTTTCATTTCACTGTTCGTGCGAAGACTTATACAATGGTCACTCCAGAGCTGCAAAAATCTCAAATCTGTCGGGCACTTTCGAAAAAACCTCCAAATCTGTCGGGTGGTTAGGATAGGACTATTAAAATTGTCTAAAACCCATTCAATTGGTAAAATGTTCCTACTCTTTTTCCACATTCTTAATAGAAAATACTAAAATTAGCATAAAAACTTCAAGTTTGGCACCAATGGATATCATTATTCTTATTTTTGTGCTCTGATCCTTATATGTGTGATATCCTTATTTTTCGTGCTCTGAAGCCGCCTATGGAAAATCTAAGTGGAATGACACAAGTCTATTAATTTTCAAAACTCTAGAACTGAGACTGTTCTTCGGGTTTTCAATTATCAGACACGCTCAGGAAATTAAGGTTATCGGCAGAAACCTATAACAAATTGAATACCGAACCACCAATTCCCATTTTCTGGAGTCACCATTGGTAAAGGAAATTTATTATTGGATGTAATTTGAGATTTGTGGACGTACAGCATACAAATAGTGTGTGTCAAAGTCAGCTCGACTGGGTCTTGAATAAGACTCAGTTTTGAATTCAGATGATTTAGGTCACAGGTGGAAATATACAATAACATGAAAAGCAGCCCCCCTTTTTCAGTCCTCTGCAGCCGCCATTGACAAAAAAATGCTGCACTAGAATGAGAATAAGTGATATTTTGTTATTATGTTACATAGTCCAGCCCAGAATACTTAAAAAATATAGTTTGCCATGGAAGAAAGCTGACCTGGTTCCCATACCATGCGGTTACTTATGCCAGCTTCTGCAGATTTTCATGATTTCAGTTTTTTGGAGGTGGGAGGGGGTAATTTGGAAGGAACCCCCAAAATTTATATATGGATTGTGCTCTGATGGCCAGACAAACAAGATTGGACGGGTGCTTTTTTGATATTCGAAAGTGTTTTTAAAGATCATGGCTGCTTGTAGTTGAATACAAACATGTAATATTAGCTTTCCATGACTTTAAATGCATGTTTACATGAAAAATCCTAAATTTTGAAGCTGTTGGCTATCTCAAAGTTTTTCATGCATTGCCGTGCTCATTTCCATGAGGGTACGTGGTTTAGGATCTGAAGTTCATGAGGCTAATAAATAACCTTAAGTCAGTTAGATAGTAAATGTCAAATAAATATCATGTTTCCAAGGAAGTTAAGAGTAAAAGGAATGAGTAAAGGTTGCACTAGGCTGTGTTTTTGTTATATCTTTGTCCCCTTGACATAGATCATAGGCATATTTAGGTAAGTGAATAAAATGAAATAGGAGAAATAGTTTGGTACTTAAAACTCAAATTAATGTGGAAAGTGAAGAGTTTTGTTTCTTTGGCATCTACAAATCCACTGATGAAGGTATGCAACTTTTGTGGTTAATTCTGGACAAACAGGCATTGGATTTAAAAGAAGATGGAAGGGAAAATCAAATGTTTTAGTCTAATTTGACCAGTCTGCTGGTAAAATTCATTTTTCCCTTATTGATATCATTTAAAATTATTGATCAACAGTGAGCATAACATACTGTGTGGAAGTAAATGTAAGCTGCCGAAATTACAATGAACACCACATCACTTACTTCTTTGTTTTCTCCCCACACTGTTCTGATCTGCCCGCTGTTTGATCCATGCTTCAAAACGACCTCCTTGGCCAAAACCACTGTTCCTGAACTTGCAGGGCAGCCCAGAATGCTTGATTCGCTGATGCTCCTTAAAAAACGTTTCTCGCCAAAATACCCACATCCCTCAAATCCACATTTAAGCTTGACACGGGACGGTGGAAGGGGCTTCAGCTTAATCGGAGCCATTTATCAGCCCTTCAACTATGGACGATGAAATCCAGGCTCAACCAGTTTACTCAAGATGTATACCAAAGTAATGCAAGAGAAAAATAATCAAAAACACAACCTTGCAACGTATTGCTTCCACCACACCACGGGATTCTAGGGCCTTGGCCTCCGCCATATCCACAAGGCAACACACCAAACCGCAGGGCTGCTTTTCTTCAAACCAAAGATACCTTTTACACCGGCTTTGCCGCAAGGGCGCTGTTCAAACAGCGCCCTTGCGGCAACGTTGAGCGTACTTCCAAACGAAGGAAACGAAGGAAAAAAACTGTTTTGCCTGTCGCCTTTACCTTTACGGCGGCCTGTCGGGCCAAGCTGTCGCGTGCTATGGAATACAAATCGGGCCCGACAGGCCGGTGAAGGAATTTTTCCAGCAGAGGATTTTCTGGGTGACGTTTAAAAGGCCCTCTGTGCATAAGGCCCTCTATTCAAAGGTTCCTCGATTCATAAGTCCCTCGAAAAGACCCTCTGTGCATAAGGCCCTCTATTCAAAGGTCCCTCGATTCATAAGTCCCTCGATTTTCCATCGGTTCTTGCCGCACACTGGCTTGATATGGGAGAGGTGCAAATTCATGAAAAACTTGTTGAGTGAAAGAGGTGACAATTCTAATATTAAGTTTTTTAGAACAAAAAATATTTTCTGCTTCCTTTCAAGATTTTTTCTCACAGATTGTAAGATCTGTCGCAAGACCATACCGTGCCCTAAAATCTGTCGGGCACTTTATGACCCGAGAGCCCGACTTTTTGCAGCTCTGGGTCACTCAATGGTGCTTTTTATTATTTGATATGGATATTCTCTAATTTTCAGATCGAAATTGTCTCTCATAGTCTGCTTGATCTCTGAAATCCCACATTAGCAAGCTAGTGATAAAGGCGGGTACAGCTGTCCAGGGACCCCCGAGCCGCTTTGCATGCAGCTCCAAGGAAAAAGTGAGCCGTCATGGATACCAAACGCCCTTGCGGAGCAACGCTTTGCTTAGCTTAAAAAACGCTTTGGCGAAGGTCGTCCGAATCGATCGGCTGCAGTTAGTCGGGTCTCTTGAGGCGGCGCGCGCGGGCGGTGTGTTTGCTCGTTGGCAAGGTCGGTGGGACGGCCTCCCACCTGTGCTGCCGATTGGGTCTGGCGCGCCCGGGCGTGGCCGAGAAATCGGCCCAACGCCAGCGACGTGGTGAGAAAATATGCCATTCATTTCGTGTGCTTCCCTTCGCTATCAAAGTCGCGTGACGGCTCTTCATTCAGAGCGGCTGCGCTGGCTAAAATAAACGGAAATGGTCATTAGTTGTCAAGCACAGCAATTTTACAGGTAGACATCAGAACTTTAATGAAAGAATGTGCTATTTTCCTACAATTCCCTTCCTATTTGCACCTTTTCTTGTCCACACTGCTGGGTTCACCGGCGTGGGCATCGGTGAATGAGGAACCTGACAATGAAAGTCAAGCTGTAGAGATTCTGCCTTTCGTGAGCTGCTGCGGCTTGACCAGTTGGATGACCTGCTGTTTCTGTGGAGATGGATGGCCAGGTGGCCGCTGCTGCTGTACTGAGCTGCCGGGAGGGCGCTCCCCGGGAACGTGTGGGAAGACAAAGGTGCGGAGACGGCTATGAGGTGTGGGCGGGGAAGATGTAAATCAGCTCCCTGCGATGTATCCCTGTATAAATTATAGCAATCTGGACCTCGGTCAAAACTTCCAGCAGTATTAGCTTTCTTTCAGAGGATGGCATCGTTATATAGTTACATTCTGATAATTGTATTTGGTCTGAGTGCAGCATAAAGGATAACAATTTTATCACGATCAGGATAAGTAAGAAAATAGGTTGAAAATATGTTTTCCATTTGCTTGTAAGCGCCTAAGACATACAGCTTGACCGAAAGAATAACTGAAGCATATATGCATATTAAAAACGTAACATATTTAGGTATGAAAATAAAAAGGCTTTGATTCAAGGTGCTGTATGATTATTTACCAGAGTCGTGCGGCTAACTTCTCAAGCCCGCTACTCCACTGTTCCGCTACTTGCGAACTTTTCAAATGGTACAGGAGTCTTAAAGCGGTTTTCATAGCAAAGTAGTAGCGGAGAAGGGTAGCGGACTCGCAATAACTCAAAAGCGCTACCTCTGCCGACAACATGTTAGGGGATCGCTTTTTTCCAAAAATGGGAGGTGGAAATTGGGGGAAATGTTTTCCTAACCGGGAAAAGAAAAACGAGATAGATAAAGGTTTGTTGTGGTGTTTTTCTACATATCTTAAAAAAACTAATACCTTCGGATGTATTATACAATTATTTTTATAAATTTTGTCCAAGTTGTTCACAATTCGCTTTTGGAGACGGAGCTGCACTAAAGTCATCAGGGACTTGCCACGGGGACCCGACCCCACCACCGAACGAGCAACTCCCACAATAACGGCTTAATTTAGAAACCAAAGTTTAAAGTCCCATAAAGCACAGGGACGGCTGGCCCGCTCAGGTCACCCTCTCACCAGTCAGTTGCCAGCCGACCTACGTCCAGTAAACTATTGAGCGCCGGAGCATCTTAGGGGATCCAATCCCAAGCCTGGATATGCACCACTAATACATGTTTCGGAGCAGCGGGCTGGCGCCCAGCGCTCTACCAATTGAGCTACCGGGGCGGCAAACAAATAAAATGTAGTTTTTCTTGAAATGTATTGAAAAAGAAAAGTAAAGAACAGCCATTTCTGGGATTATTTCTGCTATTTCTGGGATTTCTGGGATTAACAGCCATTTCTAGGAACAACCATTTCACTCTATATTATAGAATAGGACACTGGAACCAGGAATGCCCGAAATTTTCTCGGTTTGAAATGCCGGTTAGTAAAAAAATGGGGTAGCTTTGGATCAGAATATTGAGGTAGATTCTCATTGCTGGATGTCTAGCTCATTTCTCGTCAAACTTTTCCAAACAGTAGGTATCTATCTAGAATTATTTAAAGATGATTTTCAAACAGCAGTGTTAGTTATTGGAACTTCGTAATTCAGTGTTCAGTAAACAAAACGTATGATCAGTATTCGGATGCGGATTGGTTTAAGATCGAGATCCAAACCGATTGGATCACAGTGTAGATCCCGAACTGGATGGGGAAACTTTCGAACGGCCCGGACTGGTCTTGAACTTTCTTCTTCTAGATACACTCCAAAGCTATAGCCCCCAAAAGGAAGCTATAGCCCCCAAAAAGGAAGCTATAGCCCCCAATATTCTTATGTTTGATATCTTATAAATGCTCAGGTTTTTTAACACGCGCATTGACGGGGGTGGGTACCCACCCCCCTCGGGTTTTTCGGAGACAGCAGAAAAACGGCGGCGCGTAGCGCCGCCGTACCTGGAATACCTTTTCCCTCATCATTTTTACAACTTCTGTGAAAATTGTAAGGTTAGGTCATCTCAGGTCAGGTCACCAGTACAGGTCAAGTTACCCGACCTAAAAAGTTTAAGATAGCATAAGTCGGAGCATAGTGAACTTATCCGATTGAAACTCATATCACATAATGGCCCCACCGAGTTCTCTAAAATATGTTCTGGTATTTTTGATATCGATGACCTAAGGTCAGGTACAAGGCATGACCTCTCCATTGGAAATACATGGGAAAATGTTTTTTTTACGGAATAACTCAGTGACGGAGTGTGATAGAGCATTTATTTTAGCTGAATTAACTCGCATGGGCTTTGCGGTTCTAATGATATGCATTTTATATAATTTGACCTGACCTGACCTCAGGTCAGGTCAAATCTTTAATTTAACCTAGCAAGGTAAAATTATATATCATTCGATTTGGTTTGCTGAGAGGATTCATATAGTTCAAGTCGTTTTGCTCTATATTTACGTGTTCAGATGTAATGGCCGAAAAACTGAATTTACATGTTATCCCTATGATGGCATGTTTTGACCTCTCGTGACCTTAAATGTGACCTGACAAAAAAATGGTTCAATTGTTTTCGATGGAGAAGCGGATGGGCAGCCCAACTCCGTTTACCGTTTTTCGCTACCTACCGTGGTTCTCGAGATCTAAGGGGGCGGGTACCCGCCCCCGTCAATGCGAAGGTGGCTCAGACCCCCGTCAATGCGCGTGTTAAAGGAATTGCCTGTTCTTGTTGGTGAACTAGCCTTTGGTAGGGGGGCCAGGGATAGTTGCATCACAGGCTGAATACATGAATGGCTATAACTAGAATTCATACATAAAAAACGATTAAATCAGGCTCAGAAAAAACGCTTCAGCGTAAAACCTGCTGAACAAGAAATTAAGTCAGTATTGCACTCTTAGTCCGATGCAGGAGTTAAATTTTCAACATTTCATAAGCTGCAGAACTTTTATCCTTGTTTGGTGTTTTCGCGATGATTGTGTCAGCCGGGGCTAAATGAATAGTTTTTCTTGGGCAGGCTGCATACATTATTTCTAATGTAAAATTTTGGACATAGATTCAGAACGAGAAGTATTAGAAGATACAAACTAAAATAAGTCATGTTTGTCCCAGCAAAGGCCTGGGCGCAACCACCATCAGGTCCCGGTGCCGTGACGCTGGGGCCAAAAGTAGAACCTCTAATCATGATTTTCGTATACATAAATAAATACGAAAGAAGGAAAATTAAACGTTGATAAGTTTTGAAGTGCTGCGGCGAGGAGCATGATTATGAGTTGCTAAGATGTTCCCTGGCCTCTCCCCTCGAATCCGGAAATGTAAAAAACACTGAAGATTATTATAACACTGACCTCGAATAGGTCTGGCTATACTTGGACTGAGAATTATTGATATTTACTCCACGATTCTGATGAAGGGCTGTGCCCGAATATATAATCTTCAGTGTTTTTTACATTTCCGGATTCGAGGGGAGAGGCCAGGGAACATCTTAGAAGGAAAATTATCCCACATTGTGCTAAACATACCATTCTTTCAAATGACGGTCTTGAATACTTGATATCTATAACAGACTGGAAACTGTGGACAGTCATATAAAAAATCAACCAACTCTGGTCCCACTAGGGGTTATTGCTGCATCTTTTTTTCTATAAGATCTATTGTGCAGGAACAGGGGCTTCGAAAAACGAGACGATGCTATCTGGAGGAATCTAATCCAGGAAGCGACGCCGCCTAAAGTGTTGGCCACGAGCGGGCGCGATCCGCCCCGCCTCAAGGTCACGATGAATAAACAACAGCTGGGTATGGAAGCCCTCCAGACCATAAGCATATCTGAATCAATACCAAGCTATCGGATAAGCCAGGGCAATTTCATGGCTCACTTATGATGAATGGTGAATTTCGGTAAGAAGAGTAAAACGAATGGAAAGTGTGTCATCTGTTAATGGTCTGCGAGAGAGCCTGCTCCTGAATGTATATGTGTCTATTTAACTGTCTATTGCCTTCAAATATCTCCATGAGTCGGGAAAGTAAAGCTTGGGCTTTGCGTAAATAGAAATGTGTTGCTCACGAAGACCATTTAAGGGCCAAACTCGACGCCAGATAAACATGAACCAGGCATGACTTTGGGTCTCCCGGATAGATAGCACGAACTGGCCTGCAGCTTGAAGAAATAGGGGTCACTTTGGCCGATGTTATCTACATCATTCCCTCCATTGCAATCGAATAAATGCATTGATTCGATTCACTGGGCTGTTCATTCATTTTATCGCCGTGTGTACCATGGAAACGCCTTCAAAATCCCAGGTCTAGAAAACGGAACTGATAAAAAGAGCTGGATTTTTAGTAAATCTCCTGGTGCCAACCCGGGACGTCCGCGGAGGCACTTATCCGGCCATCCAATCCCCTACTAAATGCACGAGCTTTGAAAGCTGCTTACGGCATCTGCAGAAGAGATATCTACCCGTGATTTGTGGCTGTCCTGGCCATTTTGATACTCCTCGTGTTCCAACATGTGACTTGGGGCTATATTTGTTTCTGTGTCGCAAAATGAATATCACAAAATAGATTAAGTCGTAGGCGAATGACTCCCTCATAGTTTTTTCTAGTTGTTCTAGTTTCCCTACATTTAGTTGTGGTCTAAAGGGGCCCTAGTGCATGTTCCACTTGACTTTGCTTTCTAAATTACGTTGCAAAAGCCTTATTCTCCATAGCTCACTTCGGAGTAGGCCCAAAAAAATAATATCATCTCTTTCGCGTTGTCTCACTTTGCTGCCGCGGCGCGACTGCAAAGTGAGGCGCGGCAGCACCGGTGCCGGCGACGCCATTTGCCGTTGTTGTCGTTGTTGCCGTTGATGTTGTTGCCGTTGTTGTCGTTGTTGCTGTTGATGTTGTTGTCGCTGTTGCCGTTGTTGCCGTTGCTGTCGCTGCTCCCCTCCGACAGCTGCCGGAGCTGCGCAGCCTCTCGGTTCTGGAGGGTCTTGGCAGCAGCTCCTCTGCTCCACTCCTCCCTCTCTGACGGATGCATCCCCCGATTGCCGGCAGGTCGGTGGGCGTGCTGACCTACGTGCTGCTGACCGGGTTCACGCCGTTCGGAGGCGACACCGACGCCGAGACGTTCCGCAACATCGCCTCCGCCGAGCCCGAGTTCCCCGACGAGCTGTTCGAGGATGTGTCGGAGGCCGCCAAGGACTTCGTGCGCAGCTGCCTGCACAAGCAGCCCAGGTATGCGGACACTTGCCTCAGCCATGCGGGAAGGCTTCGTCTCTCCGTCTGGAATCTCCGTACACAGCTGCACTCTCATGGTCTTATCCCAAATAACACTGGCAGCAGAATAACCATATTCAGGTCCATGCACCATTGCTGGTTGTGGGCGGCCACGGAGCGCCTGGGCAGATGCCGGCCACGCTGGCAGCTCCACCTGTCGTGGCAGTGAGCTACACCGGGCTGGATTTGTTTGTGTGTCGCCGGTCGCGCCCTGGTAACACGACCCGGCTGAGAGCGCCCTGTTGACAACTGCACTATATCAATCGGGCTGGGGCCGCGTGAACCAGCTGTGTTTGCATCCGTACACCAACGAAGGCCACTCCTGCGGCTCACTGATCGGGCCAGAAAATGCCAACGCCGTGCATGCGTATGTGTCACGCTCCAGCTGAATGGGCCTTGTTCATTTCTAGTAGCTGAGTGGAAGAGGTGGTAGTTTTCAGTGATGTAAGTGAATGTTTTCCTTGACAGATCCGTGTATTTGCCGGCGGATTTTTAGAAGCAGATGTTCCGCCAGCAGTTCAGATTCCCCCTTTCTCCCCTACATATAGAATCTCCCCTATTCTCCCCACCATCACCTCCCTTTTGTAGAAAAAAAAGTGGTGGTGCTTGACCCATAGACAGATCCAGAATCGCTATAGGGGGAGAGGAGTGGGCGCCATCCAGACCAAAGGGGCGCCACTTTTTGCCAGTAAAGCTTACCAGGTGGGCGCCAAATCCTATCGCGGGGCGCCGATTTTCGCATTCGGGGGAGGAATTTCAAAGGGGCACCATCGACCCTTCAGATGAGTGCCGTGACCATTTTAGGGAGGCACCAAAGGTCAATGGGGGCACTTGCCCTCCTTTGCTACCCCCCTCCCTGGATCCGCCTACGGTTCGCCCATCGTGACAGCCCAGGCACCATTTGCTCGTGGTATATGCATGAATAATTGCATATAGACTACCTGGTAGTTGGGTAGTAACGTTAATCTTATTCGAAAGACGATTAAAATCTATATCGGGACTATGCATTTCAGACTTATTTAAATCGAACATCACTTTTTCTGCGATGTTATTGAATAGGGAATGGATGACAAGAGCAAGGCATACACTAGAGTGAGCTGTTCATCGTGAATGAAGTCATGCACTTCTTCCCTCAGCCCTGTTCGGTAATATGTGAGCTCAGTACCCCATCAAGGCCGAATTCTAGAGCTGCCGGTGACGGTAAGCTCTTACTAGCTCTTCACATTGTATTAGGGTGGAGTGGTAAATACCAAAGTCAGAATTGAGCTAGAAAATCCCCCAAACCTAATACTAGGGACAAAAAGAAACAATTAGCTGAAAATACTGAGCACTTTTGAGCAAAAAAGTCCCGCCACGGCAACATTACTTTTTCCGCAATTTACTGAATATAGCCTATACTCAGCCGAGCCGACACTTGTCAAAGTCCTGTACTTGTATTTGCAATTAAGCACCACAACATTTTATGACGTCTGAGGACATTAAGTGACCGTCTCTACTGTCCCACCATTCGCCTGGTTCTTACGCCCATCTGCTTTAGAGTCACCTGGAAGGTGTTGTATTCGATGGTGGACCTGTGGTTTCTCCGGCCCAGCAGACTTCAGAGCCTCGCCGAATTCCCGGGGTGTTTTCTGTTTCCTTTTACCACTCTCAGGAACAGTGGTTTGGATCCTAAATATTGGATCAGTCATGGGGAGAAGTATGGAGGAGTCTCGGGCATGCTGCAGTTCAACCTTCATTCTCTTCATCCTCTGTTTGTCTCCCATATTTTCCTTGGCGAGGTACTCCTCCACCTCTCGCTCATCCGTAAAGGGTCCCTCTTCCGACTTCAGGAAATCATGAGTGTCCAGTCTTTTGATTTCTTTTTGTTTTGAAACTTCCTGCTTCTCACCGGAACCCTTTGCCTTCTTCTCCTTCATGGCCTCACTTCATTCCATCCTTAACTCCTTTACCTTCTCCAACTCCTCCTTTCACCCTCTAAAGTCCACTGGCTTATTGTCTCTGAGTGACTGCGTCTTTTTCAGAACGATCAACCTGCTGACAGCCTTCAGGTGTTTCAGGTGCTGTAGCCTGTAGTCTACCAAACCACAGCTCCTCTCCATGCCGATATTCGTCACCACAGTATCATCGATGTTCTCACTTTGCTCCATCACAGGTTACTGAGCGGGATACTGCTCCTCATCAATACCATAGTCCTTCCTTTGCCTCGCTAGCACCAGCCTCATCTCCACCATGGTAAGGTTTGCCAGTGCCACCACCTCCTCCTTGCACAGTCTTGCATGTTCCACCACCACCTCCACTACCTCCTGGGTGTAACTTTCCTTCATGGTATTTAAGAGCCCCTCGCTTACACCAGCCAGCTCTGGCTTGTCGCACAGGAAGAGGTCTGTCTCCACCGGCCTCTCCATGCTCTGATACATCTCTTTGAAGAACAACTTCAGACTGGAGTGGGCTGCGCCCTGCTGGATGATCCTGGAGTAGAACGGCTTCACCAAGTGAAGGCCGAGGGTGGCCCAGACCACGAGCACTGGCTTAAAGTAGGGCAGTACCATGACCTCCCTCACAAGGCAAGCCTGGCGGCTGTTGATGTCAGGGAAGTCATCCAGGAAGTTACTGATATTCTCATAGTTGTAAAGGGCGATGGCTGCTGCCCTGGACAGCAGTCCAAATATTGAATCCTTGTAGGCGAAGAGGTGCCGGGTGCTCCAACCCCTTTGCTTGAGGTAGACCATGAGCTGTCCATGTCTGTTCCATGGTTTGTGGCTGTACTCAGGAGTAACCAGCCGTAGCATAATGTCAAGTGCCTGGCCGGCGATACTGGAGTTTTTCGTGTCGTAGTCGATGTCGACCATGAATGACTTCACCACCTCTTCCATCTTCATCCCCGCCTCCACGTTCCTCGTGACCTTATTCATCCCCGAGGAGAAGCTCAGAGTGGTGTGGGTGTTGCAGAAGACCTGCCTGGTGGGGGCTTCCAGGTCATACAGCTCTGTCAGCAATGGTGGAATCCCCTTGTTGTGCTCTGTGCTGTCCGTCATGTGGACGTCTACCATGTGGTAGACCTCCCTGGGAGTCAACCCCTTCCTGGCCGCCAGCGCCTGCATCTCCATGTTCATCTGCAAGGCTATGTCAGGTTTGACATGCTTTTTCAATTTCCACCTTATTTTTGTATTGACGACCAACCGTTTAGTGACATGGCCAAAATATTTATTCCCGGAATTTGGGAGAACCATGCCCACATTGCCCACACAGAGCTGCCTGAGATCGACGCCTTTCAAATTTTCACAATATGAATGATTAATTTCACCAGGGGTCGAAAATTCTACAATTTGGCATTCTAACTGGTGACAACTCAAGGCGGGCAAGGTGACAAAAACTATCCGATATATTTGCTCCAGACAAATACCCTAACAAATCGCCGGAACTAACACCCATAATTTTAGCTCGCAATGTTTTTGAATCAATAGAATGATCCAGGGGTGTCCATTGGTATCCTACTAAGGCAAAAGCTGCCACATTTTGCGGCTTGGGCTGGTAACACATTTATGATTTGAGATTTACAATGGTGACACACTGAACACTTTTTTGGCCCCTGAATTTCACTTCTAATGCTTGTTTGGTGAAGAAAACAAGTGTATGATAAAAGTCTTTCATATGGCTCTAGGACGAGCCGGGTAAAGTGTGATGATTTCATGAAAAAGTAATGCTGCCGTGGCCGGACTTTTTTTGCTCAAAAGGACCCAGTATTCTCGGTGAATGGTTTGTTTTTGTCCCTAGTATCAGGTTTGAGGGGTTTTAAGCCCAATTTTGGCGTTTGACCTTCACCTAGCATTTAACACCCCACCCTATTGTATATTGGTAATTTGCACCCTGGTGTTTACAATTTATTGTATTGAATAAGAGAGACTGGTGAAATATTTTCTCCGAATAAAAGAAAAAACAAGACATGCCACCTTAAAAGATTTTGGCGGTGACGTCACTTGGCTTGCACTGGTGACCTGAACTAAGATGACCCAACCTTAAAATTTTTGGGAAAGATGAGAAATTACTCAAGGATAAGTTGTGCTAAGTACAGCGGCGCTTCGCGCTGCCATTTTTGGTACCTCCGGAAAAAACCGAAGGGGTGTTCAAACGAACCCCTCCCACTGGGGCGAGGATTAAGCCCAATTTTTGGCTCAATATCTTGTACATGCAGCCTTACTCATAACCTATAATTAGAAAACCTTTTTTGTTCTACCATAGACAAAAAGCTGAGCACTTTCGCAGGTATATAATAATTGCAAATAGCCCTCAGTGCAGTAAATCTCACAAATGCACAGATCACAAACTTACCAGCACCATTCTGGTGTTTGGCAGCTTGTTCTGACGGCCCGCTGTTTGTGTCTGTTGCAGGGATCGGATCTCCGCCGTGGAGTCGCTGCAGCATCGATGGCTGCAGCCGGCAGTCTCTCCCTCAGCCCCGCCCACTCTCAGCACCTTCCTGTCGGTGCCATCTGCCGTACAGCTGGCTACGGACACCTACCAGCCAGGCGCCCTCCGGCGCTCCATCTCCAAGAGCCGCGAGGTACTCTCCGTCAAGGTCAGCAGGAGCAACCTCAAGAAGAACATCTCCAAGTCGCGTGACCGCCTGTGTGACATGAAGTTCGGCGTGGCCAAGTCGGCGAGCGTGGACCAGTTTCCGCTGACGCTTCGGGCGAGCATGTCACGCCTGCCGGACGCCGGTGGCGGTCGCCCTCCTTGGAGGGGTGGTGGTGTGCTCTGCACCGCACCCTCGCCCAACACCTTCCAGGTGCGAGACCAGTACCAGAATCAGGTGGCAGCGATGCTTGGTGGAGGCAGTCCTGACACAGAGGGTGTTACAACCCCGGTGTTTGTACGTCAAAACAGCCAGCGAGGCCGCAAAAAGTGCTCTGCTCCGCAGATGGAGGCAGCAGTCGGGCGGTCTTCGCTACGCCAGCAGGGGAGAAAGAAGAACTCGGACTCAGCTCTGATACGACGCAGCTGCGAGCATGTGAATCTTTCACTCAAGGAACCAGTTCCAGACACAATTGTCCATCGGGACAGACCAGAGCCTGTTGCCTCTATTGACGGAAGTCATGCCTCCAATGAAACAATTTTGCCTCTCAGTCAAGACAATAGGAACCCCAATGTTCCCTTTACTGCGTCGGAAAGTCATGAAAATGTTTTCGCCAGGCTCTACAGAGGCGGTAAAAAGACACTGTGATGAACACACAACAAGTCAACGGGGATATTGTGGAAATAGACACCGAAAATCCCACCTTTCACCGTCCAGGAGAAGAAAAAGATCATCAAGGTGATGAGGAGAAACCTAAAACCAAGCCATCTATTCCCAAAAAACCAGTCAAGCAAGGTAGTTCTACTACTGTAGGGAAACCACATGAAAACGAAAAAGAAAACTCGAAGCCTAACAATGAAGAGGGATGCTCGTTGGCACCTATTTTCATCGAATATTGTATGGATGTCGATCGGAATGCAAAGCTAGACTTAGATCCAGCACTTCTTGATATGTCGCAAAGCGGCGAAAGCCCCCAGGTAGAGACAGGTGGGTGTCTTCCCTACCAGACGGAAACTCTGAGGCAGAAACCAGTTCAGCATGCTCCAGAATGTCACATTGTTGACTGTTGGCCAGAAAGAAGTCAGATTTTAACTGCGGCGGTGCAGCATAAAGCAAATGCCAGTCCGGTTATCCAAAAACCGGTTCCCCCACCGCGCAAAGTTCTGAAGTCGAAATCAGCCTCGGAGGTGCACCTGGCACTGGAGCAGCCCCCAGAAATAAGACTGGAAAGGGGTCATTCAGCGACTCCTCAAAGGCATCAGTACCAGAAGTCAAAATCCTATCATGACTTGGTATCAAAAGTGTTCTCAGAAACACCATTAGAGGAGTGGAAACTTATCACCGAAGACACCCTGATTCAAGTCAAGCAAGAACCACATCATATAATGAAGAAAGCCATCCCTGTTCAAACAAAGCGGGATCAACAAAACCCGCTTACAGGAGCGCAATTCTCAAAAACGCTTCCAAGGCCTAGTCAAAAATTATCGAATAGTAAAATAATTGTGGAAGAACCAGAAAAAGAGGGCCCCGAACAAAACAAACCACTGAAGAACCAGCAATGGACTTGGCCGGCACTGCAGCAGCCAAAACCAAGCCTGCCTCCAAAGCCTAGCCAGTCAAACCGGGCCCCTTCTGTGGTTGTGGCAGAACCTTCGGTGGCAACCACTGAGACCAGCAGCTCAGCAATTCTCAGCCTCCAGAAGAAAGAAAACAAAACACTGCATCACAGCAGTTCCAAAAATCTCACTACAGCTTCAACAAGCTCCGCAGCAGGCTCCAGAGACTGTCGTAAGCCGACGGTTCCCTCACGCACTTGCGAATCCTTCACACGGTATGGCAGCCTGCGCCGTCGCAAAGTCACAATGGCGCATCCCCACTCTGGCCCCAGCCAGCAGCCGTCCAGTACAGCGCCATCTGTCACCTCAGAGAACCCACCTCCAGCCTCACATCGGCGTCAGGCGTCAGCACCTGTGGAGGTCCTAAGCTGTGTCTCAGCCAAGGAGCGTGTGCAGGCCTCTCACGTCCGCCAGAGGTCGGCACCAGTCCAGATGGAGCTGGCGGCGCCCAGCCGTCACGGCGCGCCGTCAGATACACCGCGTGCTGTGCAAAAGCACCGATCCATGGACGCACTGAAAGGATGCGAGGGAACCGTGCAGAAAGTCAGAGGCCGAACGACATCGGAGCAAGGCATCAGCACGGATCATACACTGTGTAGAAAGGCCTCTGGTTCGACTAAGGTGCTGGGACACGATGGAAGTTTCCCTCTGAACGATCGTGCCGAAACGCCCGCCCGTGCAAAGATGAAGGACCAAGGAACAAATACGGAGCCGCAGAGCTCACCTGAATATTCCTCACAACAGGAGAAACACCATGTAGGTGTCAACACCGAGCCTCCGGCCGAAAGGTGTGAAATCGGTGTCAACACTGACAACTGCCGACGCGTGGCCTCCATTCAGAACGAGCGGATAGTGTGGGAGCATTTGGAGCCGCCCTCCGCTAACCAGCACATTCAACCCCAGACTGCATCGCGCCAAAACTCGGAGAAGCATGACTCTTTTCAGGAAGCTGGTAACCAGCCGTTTGTTCGCGGATCGGCTCCTCGCTCCAGCCGGCGCGATGCCTACCGGAGACCCAGCCGCCCGATTCAAGCGCCACCTGTCCGCACCAGCTCCGAGGGCGAAGGCCGGAAATCACGCACACCACCCACCAGTCCAACAGAAAACAGCCGACTTCTCCTGAGGAAATCCTCCACAGATGAGGATGTGAGACATCTTCTGAGCGGGCCTCGCGATGAGAAGCTCTCCTGCGGGCCGCCAGCCTTCTCCAGTACTGCAAGCCGGCTGCAGCGACCTGCATCGCTTCACCAGCGCTCTGGATCCCTCACCAGCGACCTGGGCAGTAGCAGCGACGGTGGCAGCGAGACCTGCATCGTCGTCAGCTTTGAGGAGCGCTCGCCAGAACCAAACGGCAGCAAGCTGTTGAGGCCGGTAACAACCAGGATGCCGGAGCGGCGAACCTGTGCCACCGCGGCTGCGCCCAGCCCCCGTACACAGGTACTGAGACAGAACAGCCGAGCTCTGAGCGCGGCGGGTAATCAGAGAGTCAGCTCAGAGGAGCGCCTGCCCCAGAAGGCGACTGGTGACGCGGTGTCGCGTGCGGTCAGCAGGTTTCAGTCTCTAGCCCGCCAGGCTCGTCCCAAGAAGCCGGGGGTGGCGTTCGGCCGGTCGGCGAGCATGCGGGAGAAGCACGGTACCAGGCCTGCCAGTCTGGTTGCCGGGAGTCCGTGGGTGTAAATGTTGTGTGTGAAATTACGGCTCATCGCTTGTGTATGCGTGTGTGATTTCAATGTTTGCCGATATTTTCCGTCCGGTGAATGCATTAGTGCGGGGCATTTTGAACACAGCGTCAAGAGGATGCTTCTCAATGACTTGGTTGTGAGCTTCGAATGAATTTTGGTTGTGAGCTTTGGACGACTTTTGGTTGTGAGATTGGGATGAATTTTGGTTGTGAGCTTTGAAAGTCACACAAGGGTAAGAGTGCTGTGGTCGCATCTGGCTGTGTCTGCATTGACAATACGGCAAAAATGCAACACGACGATTATTTGCTGAGCGAGCCATTCACAGGTAACCATTTTTGGTGCGTGAAAAGTTGTTTGTGCGGTGTGCAGTTGTTTTTTAAGATTCTGCGGGAAGGCTTCAACAGGGTTTTTCTTGGAGATAAGTGATTGCATTCTTAGTCGTAGTGATTGTCTCGTTGTTCTTTTAAAAAGAAGAGTGTTAATGAAATACCTTACAAATATTTTGGTCCGAAGATTATGAACAGTGGATTTTTCTAAAAGGCATTTTTCATATGGAGCAGAAACAAATTTAATACTTTACGGCACATTTTGTGTCAGTATAAATGTAATGCGATGATATATAATGACGTAAGTGCCAACCTGGCGAAATTTTCTCGGGAAATAACTTTTAAGTTCCATTTACCTACCTACTTATTTAACAATACACATTCGAAGTGTAACAACAATCTAACACAGATCGCTGCCATATGGGTCGGCTGGTTGCAATGTGCGTGTCGAGGAAATATCTTAAGCGCAACAAGTTTTCCACGCCTAAGATTATGAATAAACGAATGACGAAAGTAATGACTTTATTTTTCCATAACCCAGGCGTTGTATAGCGGGTGCAGCTGCAGCCATTGATAAGGCCAACCTTTTGCGATAGCTCCGACATTTCCAATGATATGAATGTTTAATAGCACCTGTATATACGCAGAGATGGTTTCTGTGTTTCTGCAGAGAGCTTATGTGTTTGCTATTTATTTTATTCTTCTTTATGTTTGCTCCTATTTTAGGAATTGGTGTACTTTTTCTTTCTTCTCTATCCATGGATACCTATCGTTGTGATTTATTTATTATTCCATGCAGCCACAGATGCTGCTGCCAAAACCATAGATGACGCCGAGACCTTGCGAAAAGGAGAGAATACGTTTTCGTGGTAATAATTGAGACTCGGAAGCTTGTGTCAGCATCAAAGGTCAGAAAGGTGGGACAAAACATGGGCCAAAATTAACAGAAACTCATCCAAAATAAATTAATGTTACTTTGGTTAACAAATTCTCATGTTAATATTCAAGTCACCAAGGGTTAAGGGAAGGCCCAATTACGGAAATGACGTTTGCATAGAAAAACCCCCTTGTCGCAAACCCTAAGATGGTTAACCACATTTTTCCAACGGTATTCCAAAATAGCTTAACTTATATTTCAGTTGTATCCTTTAACACGCGCATTGATGAAGGGCGGGTACCCGCCCCCTCGGGTTTTTTCGCGGTAGCATAAAAACAGAGGCGCGAAGCGCCGCTGTACTTGGCGTACCTTTTCCCTGATCATTTTCACAAATTTTTTCAAAACTTTAAGGTTTTTTATTGTGACTGCATTACATTCGCCGTGTCTTTGCGGTTCTAATGATATGCATTTTGTCAAAGTTGACCTTGACCTGACTTCAGGTCAGGTCAAATCTCATATTTGACCTAGCAAGGTCATATTGTATATCATTAGATTTGGCTTGCAGCGAGGATTCGAAGAGTTCAAAGTTGTTTGCTCTATCTTTACTTGTTCAGATGTACTGACTGAAAACCTTCATTTACATGTTATCCCTATTACAGCATTTATTGACGTCTAGTGACCTCAATTGTGACCTGAAAAATGGTTCAAATATTTGCCATAGAGAAGTGGATGGGCTACCCAGCACCGTTTACCGTTTTTCGCTATTGGTTTCTGAGATCTTAGGGGGGGCAGGTACCCGCCCCCCATCAAAGCTAAGGTGGCTCAGACCCCCGTCAATGAGCGTGTTAACGCTCCGTGTCACATCAAACCCCTGAAGTTCTTCAAAACATCATAAACTTAAGAAAATACATTCAGACTGCAATATCATGTAGGTTGCGTGGCGCTGCACCTCATGGAAGGCGTGATAGAGGGCTGGGCTGGTACAGGACGGATTCCAAAAAGCTACCGCCTGGAGTTAAGTACTCCCTATTTGCAGATGATGTCGCTATTTGGAAATCCACTCCGATCGACACCAGGCGGCGCCGTCAACCAGAATTCAAAACCGCAACTACCGAATTGCAGGGTAGTCTCGACGACATCCATACTTGGTGCAATTCAATGGGTCTATCACTCTCGGTCGAAAAGTCATCAGTCGTAATCTTTGCCAGGCCAGGTGTGAGACACGCTGTTCCTCAGCTCCAAATCTCAGGCAAACCCATTGAACGTGCGAAAAGCTTCAAATTCTTAGGCCTCATCCTTTATACCTGCCTTAGTTTTAACGAGCATATTACCAAAGTCGTCTCTAGCTGTCAAAAACGAGTCAATATACTCCACATGCTCGGCGTAACAGAGTACGGCGGGGATCGAAAGACCCTGATCATGCTCTACAAGTCCTTGATCCGGCCCATACTTGAGTATAATTCGTTCGTCTTTGACTCAACGAACAACACTAATAAGCTAAAGCTAGAGCGCATCCAAAACGCTCAAGTATCCGGGCAGCCACAGGCGCGCTCAGAGAATCTCTCATCACCAGCTTGTTAGTGGACAATGGGCTGTGCCCTCTCCAAACAATACGCCACTCCCAGCTTATCTCTTACTATATCAAGGTCCAATCTGCCGAAAATCACCCGGCGAAACAATGTTTCGCCCACCCCGGACGTGTATCAAAAACTATTCGGACAACCTGGCCTCCATTTAAGAATAGAGTAGCTAAGACCCTGGAAACCCTGAACCTTGTGATCCCAGAAGCCATAGGCAAACCCCCACTCTCCCGCTTTTGGACTCGCAAACAGCCCAAAGTCGAGTTTCTTTTCACCACACGCAAAGACAACCTCACCACAGAGGAGATCTCCCAGAAATTCTTAGAGTTCCAGTCTAACAAAACTGGCAAAACCTTCATTTTCACAGACGGCTCTACAATAGGCGAAAAAAGTAGGCCTCGGCATCTGGGGGCAAAATATTTGCCTCCAAAAACGACTTCCGGACAACTGCTCAATCTTTACTGCCGAGGCTGTCGCCATTCTAGATACACTAGTCCTGATTAGAACCTTAAATATTAATTCAGCCGTCATCTGTTCAGACTCTAAAGCTGTCTTCCAAGCTATCAATAACGCAGTCAACCCTAGCCTTCACGTAATAGCAGACATCCAGAAGGGTATCGACGATATCCCAGATGTCTCTTTTCTTTGGATTCCGGGCCACTGCAAAATTCTCGGAAATGAAAAAGCCGACGAACAGGCCAAAAAGTCTCTAGAACTCAGAAAGGTCGCACCTCTCAAATGGTCTGGAGGCGATAGCAAAGCTCTCCCCCAGAAACATATCCGGAAGTACATCCAAAATGACTGGACCGCTAACCACAGCGCCCATTTATTCCATACATCGGCTACTGGCCCAGCTCCAACCAAAACAGTCGTCGGCGTGAGGTCATCCTGACCAGACTCAGAAGCGGACACACCAAATTAAATGCCTATGGGCGTGTAGGTACCTGTGGTACCTGCTCTTCCATGGAAAATCCCTACCATATCCTCATCGACTGTCCCCAGCACGATGCCCATAGGCAGCCCATGCTAGATTATTGCCGCATCAGAAACATCCCAGTAAACCTTTCCACTCTTCTCGGCAATGATCACCCTGAGCTGCTGGACAAGCTCTTTACATTCCTGAAGGTTTCTAGGCTCGAGAGCTTTATCTGAACGTACGGAAAAACGTGGCAGGTATTAAAAATACCTGCATCCGAAGAGCACCCCTCATATAAGAAATACCAATTACACTATAGACGTCCCCTGACAAATTTCAACAATAGGTGCTTCAAACTAGGCTTTAACTGTCTGGTCCTAAGGTATGGTAGACTCAGAATAGCTACCACCATAGGCAAAAAAAGTTTAACTAACCAACTAACCCTAACTAACCATCCGTTCATGTTTGCTAACCAACTAACCCTAACTTAAGGACTACTTAACTACTAACCATATCTAAGACTCACAACTAACCAACTCACACCCCTCCCTAACACTAAATCTGTTCTATTACCCTTCTCTCTTCCTCTATGCAGCGGCTACCCAGCCAGAGAGGGTGCTGTAACCTCACCTCCTGCTTGCAGGATAAATACCCGCGGCATCACGTCATGGTGCTTGCGGGTGTTTCTAATTACCCAAAATTATTATTTTTAAAGGAGGAACTCGGGTAACGTAAGCAGAACGGCCATTCGATAACAAGGAACAAAATAAAAAAACTAATATTTACGCTGGCAATCATCTTCACGTACCCTTTTAAATCCTACCTGTGCTCCAGGCTCGGCATCTCTGCCGTAGCAATCCCCTTCCCTCGCAAGTGTTGCTACACTTCCCGACCCATTCCTTGAAATAAGCTTCGCCCCTTTGTTCTGCGACATTAAAGTAAACACCCCTCCCGGCAAATTCTCCCACACACTTTATTGGCGGGCAAAAGTGCTTTGCACAGAACGCCTTACAAAAAGCCCTTAACTATAGGACGGACTGTGGTTGCTGGTGCCCACACGCAGTTCCTCCAGTTTCGACTTGCCAACCAGCACAGAACTGTTAAATAGCACTAGCAGGGGCCAGGGGAGATGGCCCAACCCATTTTTATCTAAATAAAGTACTTTTTAGAAAAACTGGGTAAAAATAAATGTGTTCAAACCAGTGCGGAAGGCAACAGAGCCGACGGCTTCTCTAAATAAGTAAAAACTAATCCCGCAAATCACTCCCGGGCCGCCGTACAAGTGTGGTAGTTGGTGCGTTGTTTGCATCAAACGTAATCACTTTAAGTCAGCTTTGGTTCTGGAGAAGGAAGTTTCTTGTCAGCGATTGGTTAACCCTCGCCCTATCGGGGCATCGATGGCCCCCTAAGGTTTTTTCGGGATAACAGAAAAATGACGAGACGCAGCACCGCGGTTGAGGGCCTTATCTCTCACCCCATCATGTTCCCACTATCCCTATTTTTTACCCCGGGTCACCCAAGGTCAGGTGACCAGGTGAGGTCAATCAAGGTCACCTCACTTCAACTTTAAGCTCTATAAAAGCTACATTTCTTTGACGATCGATGTGAAACTTCCTATACTTCATGACCCTTCCAGGGTCGACAAGGTGTATATCCGGGATTTTTCGATTTCTTGACCTGAGGTCAGGTCACGAGGTGACCTCTCCTATTGAAAAAGCATGGGGAAAAGCTGTCTTATGCTCTTAAAGTCACAGAAACGATTGAAAATGCTCAGCTTACTCAGAAAAGCGATCTTGGACACCCTTTCACGGATCCCAGGTGCCATATTTTCCCTTTGACCTTTCCAAAATCATCCAAGGTCACCAGAGGTCAAATACAGAATTTTGACAATAACTTTCGACCTAATTAAGCTTGAGCGCTAAACCAAACATCAACGTGTGTGTCTCGTCACTGGTCTTCATTTAATATAGAACAAGGTCACTTTTTGACCTTTCGTGACCTCAGGTCATATTAGGTCACGAGGTGACCTCTGGAGGTTAAACCACTGGTGGGAGGTCATTACGTTCCACATAGTGGAAAAATTCCTGTCATTTTCATATCAAATGTACTTTACCAGATATCAATAGCTCCAATGGCATAAGTGTTATGTCCAGTTCTCTCAAGCATTGTATATTTTAGTAGAAATAGCCTATTGTGACCCAACTTGACCCCTGGAGGTCAAAAATTGACCTGAGCGCTTAAACTTGCAAAACAATTTCTTGCTGAATTCACGCGAGATTTCTAATGCAGTTTGCAGATTTGCGCTAGCCCCCATATTTTCTGAGTTAGAGGGGGACCATCGATGGTCCCCGGTGGGGCGAAAGGTCACGTCGGACCCCTGGTGGGGCGTGGGTTAAGACTGACTTCCTCCTCACTTTTTTGCTGGTGGTGATGCTTATGAACCGACAGGTCAAATTTAGTACCCTGCGTGACCAATCCCATCCCCATCCCGCACTATAATCATCAGGGCTTTAGAGCGCGCCAGTGATGATGATTACAATGATGACTGGGGGTGAGGCTCCCGAATTCAGACTGGGTGGCTCTGTAACCGACAGGTAGGACATCTATTGGAAAGTGTTTATTTACACCATATACCTGGCAACAGCTATCAGTATTACAGTGAAATCCTTCCAAACATGATTGGGATCCCTCAGAAAATGGCGTTCTATCCCATGGCGCTCAATCTGGTAGCAAACACAACTGCTGAAACCGAATATTTATTTCGCAAATCACTTCAGACGATCTTAAGTACAATACGTCTTTCAATCTTATATCTGAGTTTGGTTATTTAACTCTATCTATTGAGTACAAGGCACTTCAGCTTAGGCGACTAAAATAGCATGTGAACGGCACACAGGCTTTACACATACAGAGAACTATCTCCAACACTAGGTGTGGATCTGGGGAGATCAGGAGGAAGCGTCTAATTCGCTGTTTCTAACACAATGAATGCACAACCTTCCCCTGTACTTTCTTCCACCCATTCCGAAATGCTACGAGAGTCACAAAGGCGGAATAATGTGGCGACAGTGATACACACGAAAGCTGTCGCAAATACGCTGGAAATAAATCATCCGACGATTGATAGGCTCCTAGGATATTGGTTCATCGTCTCCTCCCATCAAATTACTCGTGTTCGACACGCAAGGCCATTTCCTTCATCACCAAGTGAGAGAGGGGGAAATTGACATTAAGGGATCAGCAAAACACTGCTGAAAGACATCAAGCTAACAACGAAATCCTTGGTTCTTTTCGAGAAGAAAACGATACACAGATCACATTCCAGTTTATCGACTATGGGCTTTGCTAGCGTTCGCCGGTCGAGAGCCACTGGAGATGACATTCGTTAGCGATCTGTTGCGGGGACTGACGGACCTGCTACCGGAGATGTGGTCCCTTTGGCGAGCTTCCTCCGCCAGAGCGCGGAATCTGCTGACTGCGTGTGACACAGCGCCTCCACAGATGCGAGTAGGACGTTCCTCAGGGACGCGAGGGCGGCTGATCCTGTCTGTGACGCCTGGTAAGTCGCTGCATTCGCTGGATGTATCGCTGCCGTAACTGCTGGGCGAGCGAGCACTGAGAGAGCTGGAGCGACCAGGGGCCGACAGCCGATCTCTACTGGCATGAGCTGTCGCTTGCAGAGACGGAACACTCCGCTTCTTTTCTTGGGCTCGCAGCACACTGAGCCGCACGTCTTCATCTGTTGAAGACTTCTTCAGCTGGTTCCCATCCTCGCCTGGGCGGCCTCGTGCGGCTGCAGGCGTTGCTGTGCGAGTCACCTGATTGGCTGAGTCTCGGCGGCTCGAGCGCAATGTTGTTGCGCATTCAAAGATCGGTTCATGTGTCCGCCGGTTGACCTTGCTGTTTAAGGAAGGCGAGCGCGAGGTTTTGGTGGCCGTGCCTCTGTCCACAGAAGCGTTCTTCTCGCACAGGATCTCCTCTTCATCTTGAATGGACGCCAGACGTCCACGGACTGAAGCTGTGGCGGGAGCTGTGTCTTCTGACCCACTCTTCACACCAAGATGCTGGGTGATGAGTGGTACAGACGACTGACGTTTCGGCGATGCTACTCGTTTGTTTGTTGCGGGCACGGACAGCGTAGCCACAGAGGCCCTCCTCAACATGGGAGACGACCGTCGCGGAGGCAGTGGACTGCTCTCTGACCGTCTCCTGTCGCACTCGGTTCTGCCACTTGTCCGCGCCGATGTTGGCGAACTGGGTGAAGGTGTTGCGGTGCTGCTTCCTTTCGTGACTGACGCTCTTCTCGTCACTGATGGAGACCGCATGGGTCTCATGTGACGAGGGGACGTTGAAACGACGATGCCTGAGTCACAGCTGAGGGTGCTGGTTGTACTCTCCAGAGACTCTTGGCTGGAACTGAGTCGGCGGATCTTAATGGTGTTTTTGTTTTTGCACGATTCTATGCCCGCGATAAACTTATTTTCCTCCAAGTCGGTGCCCGAATGCAATCCTGGAGCAGCCGAAGGTCTGCGTGGTGACAATGACTGTGAATTTCTCCGGGTGGTATCGGCAGCTAGCCTAGAGAAGACACTCTCTGACTGGTTGCCTAACCTCTCCATGATGGCCTTGTTTTCGTCCACCGGTATCAGAGACTGTTTTCGTGAGTTTCGTCGATTCTTCTCCCCGAGCCTTGGAGAGACTTCAGGAGAGGTTCCAGCAGAGTTTGGGCCTGACCCTGGCTCATTCTGCTGGCTGTTACGTCTCATGATGGCAGAATCTGAGCTCTTTCTGTTCTGACGCAGCGAACCGCGCCAGTCCCCAGTCTCGGCCTGCGGGGTGGAGCTCTTTCGGCGGCCACGTTGACTGTTTTGGCGCACTAGCTGCGGAGAAGACGCTCCCTCCGGAGTGGCGCGACCACCGCCCAAGACGGCTGCCACCTGATTGTGGTACTGGTCTCGCACCTGGAAGGTGTTGGGCGAGGGTGCGGTGCAGAGCACACCACCACCCCTCCAAGGAGGGCGACCGCCGCTGGAGTCCGGCAGGCGTGACATGCTCGCCCGCAGGGTCAGCGGAAACTGGTCCACGCTCGCCGACTTGGCCACGCCGAACTTCATGTCACACAGACGGTCACGCGACTTGGAGATGTTCTTCTTGAGGTTGCTCCTGCTGACCTTGACAGAGAGTGCTTCGCGGCTCTTGGAGATGGAGCGCCGCAGGGTGCCTGGCTGGTAGGTGTCCAGGGTCAGCTCTGAGCCGGATGGCACCGACAGGAAGCTGCTGAGAGTGGGCGGGGCTGAGGGCGAAGCTGCCGGCTGCAGCCATCGGTGCTGAAGCAGCTGCTGACAGGTCGGCCTCGCGCTGAAAACGCACACATCATTCCATTAAAAACAATGGGGTTTGCCTTAGCGGTATGAGCAGAAAATGCAAGCTAACAGTTGTGCGTGGAATTTGATGCAAAGCCAGCCATATTTAACACGCGCATTGACGAGGGGAGGGGCCGGGTACCCGCCCCCCTCGGGTTTTTCGGAGATAGCAGAAAAACGGCGGCACGTAGCGCCGCCATACTTGGTGTACCTTTTCCCCCATCATTTTTACAACTTCTGTGGAAATTGTAAGGTTAGGTCATCCGAGGTCAGGCAGGTCAAGTGACCCGACCTCAAACAAGTTTAAGATAGCATAAGTCGGAGCAGGGTGAGCTTATCCAATTGAAACTCATATCACATAATGGCCCCACCGAGTTCTCTAAAATATGTTCAGGTATTTTTTTATATCGATGACGTAAGGTCAGGTACGAGGCATGACCTCTTCATTGGAAATACATGGGAAAATGGTTTTTACGGAATAACTCAGTAACGGATGGTGATAGAGCATTTATTTTAGCTGCATTAGACTCGCCTGGGATTGGGGTTCTAATGATATGCATTTTATATAATTTGACCCTGACCTGACCTCAGGTCAGGTCAAATCCTTGATTTGACCTAGCAAGGTCAAATTATAACCCATTCGATTCGGCTTGCTGAGAAGATTCATATAGTTCAAGTCGTTTTGCTCTATCTTCACTTGTTCAGATGTAATGGCCGAAAAACTGAATTTACATGTTATCCCTATGACGGCATGTTTTGACCTCTAGTGACCTTAAATGTGACCTGACAAAAATGGTCTAAATGTTTTCGATGGAGAAGTAGATGGGCAACCCAACGCTGTTTACCGTTTTTCGCTACCTACCGTGGTTTTCGAGATCTTAGGGGGAAGGGGGCGGGTACCCGCCGCCCCCGTCAATGCGAAGGTGGCTCAGACCCCCGTCAATGCGCGTGTTAACACTCGGAGAATTAGATAGGTAAAAAATGGCAAGTGCGCTGCATGCTATTGCTGAGTTTTACGCTCCAGTCTTTTTTCACGAGTCTTGTACTTTTTGATCATTATTGCAGTGCTGGCCGGAGATAAGATGACAAGGATCTGAATGCCTACGGATAGAGGAGTAGAGGGGCCTGAAGACAGCCAGGGTTCATTACGCTCTCCCCCGGGAACACGTGACCAGCATTTAATCTAGTGAAGCCTCTGGGTGGGCCCGAAATGTAATTGACGGCGCCCCTTGAAGTGCGAGGTGTACCTATCAGGGTTAATTAATTACTCAGGTTGTCCGGCACGCCCTCTGAACTAGAATCAACCACATAGTTATCGCAACAGAATTTAGTGGCCACCTTACTAGTATGCTAGCTTATCTGAAGAAACCACCTAACTAAGATTTGAGTTTTTTTGTATTCGAGGAAGTACAAAATCAGAAAAAGCTTTGCAAATGGGACTAAAGCACAGGTATTAACCCGTACCTGGCACAGGTCTGAACTGCACGCACCTCTCACATAGGGTGAGGGAGGTTTGGCCAAACTCGAGAGGTACCCAACTGATTTCCTACATTTAAAAGGTCATCGATAGGCCCACCCAAAAATATCCCAATATTTGTTGCTGATCATCTGAGGTTGACAAAACCAGGGTAAAGCTAGACTTCTAGAAAATATAGATCAAGTTTCTAAATACCATTTAAAAGCTCTGGAAATGACAAACAAGCATGCAGTCATCCACTTTGACGTCAGGCTTTTACTAAGGTCACCAGAGGTCATCAATGGCACGTTTTTCGAATTTTTTGTTGTGTCTAAATTTTGAAAGAAACAAGGTACAGTCTTAAATTTGGTATCATAATAATGAGTATGAGCATGATGAGCGCGAGTGATATGCAGCATGACCTTGAAAAGATCATTATTTGACCTCGACCAAAGGTACAGACCTTAATTTGACATTAAAATATCATGCTGCATAGAGCTTGAATCCTTGGGTCAAGACACACACATTGCTATATTTTGTTTTGTTCTAGGTCTAATGGTTCCCGACTTAAAAGGGATTTTCTGAATGGCTGTAAATTTGATCCATTTTTGCCCACTGTGACGACATGGATCAACAGATATGGTTCAAACTCAGCTTCAAAGTAGAAGACGGTAAGGAGGTTCCGGCGCCGTTTCACTTTTTTCTCATCACTTTCGTTTCCCAGAACACTATGCCTCATTTTGTGTTTTACTGTATTTTTTAAAACGTGAGATCGTTTTAATATTTAGAAAATAAAATAATTATCTAATGCAGGCAAGTGTCTTTTTTGGCTACGAACGGTTTCCTCACCATCTTGGAAAAACATGTGGGGCATCCGAGGCCCTCTGCAGTACGCGTGTTAAGTTTCTGCCTTCGATGCCATGCCCACTGGAGTGCCATCAGAGTGATCATTAGATAAATGGATATTCGTGAACCACGATCGCTCTGAATCATCATTTCAGTGCAACCGTTTACATTTTATGCTTGCCTGCCATTGTTGCATTGGTCCTTTACCTCCATCAGAATGAATGACCAATTGGCCATGAAACCAGGTCTGCATCCTGACCATTGCTCTTGTCTGATGGCACCCATTTGTCTAGTGATGCCATAAAACGTGTCATACGTGGATAACACTCCATATAAGCGATGGAAATTATGCACTCGCGCCAGGTGCTAGCGAATGGCTCATTGAATATTATCGGCAGCGTGACAAGCAGGTGAAGCCCAAAATGATAGATGCTGCCTCAATGCTGCGAAACGACGCTCGACCAGAACCATCGCTACTCGTTCGGAAATATCCCGACAGAGATATGCCGTAAAGATAAGGTAAGGTTGTTAATCTCTTATAAGATGGCAAATTGATAATTAATGTTATCGGTCATTTGTTGTTTTCAAGGAACAATCCCGAGCTGGAGAATTAGTGAGGCGTGGTTTAGCGTGTGTTGGATGATACTTATTCAACTTTTATAGTATCGATATTGTGTTTTAACTTTTCGATCACGAACAGCCTTATCTGACCATGCAACACTTTAATACGGACAGTCATGCGCAAAAGGGCTGAAATCAAACTTCCCAAATAACTGAAAAAGTAACGGGAATTAGAAAGTCATGAAAAAGCTACTTCCTGGTTGGGGACGATCCATCGTGACAAAGGGCTAGATGAATAGCCAATATTCCGGGAACAAGAAAGCCCGCTCCGTCTAAATATGGTAGTTCAATTACTGAGAGGGCGGCAGTGCTCAGGTAGCGGCACCTGTAACGCCCAGCTGAGGAGCGGGCGGGGTTCCAGTGACGTCACTGCAGCAGAGCACCACTGACGTCACCGTAAGCGGAGAAGGGTGGCTGATCTGTTGGTAAGAGCGACAGGTAACTGGCCAACGCCCTAGCACAAAGGCACGGGAGGGCGTTTTGGTCCAGGCCAACCCAGAGCACATACAGGAAACGTGGTTTGGGAAATGTATATGTTTTGGTTCAATGTACTTTTACGGCAGCATGAGAAGTAGAATATGATCGAAGCGAAGTCCCAGGAACGATAAATCGGGAAACAGCATATTCCATCAACCATAACTAGAGGGGAATAATGTTTCAAACCCCAAAACAAAACTCCGGAAGAAGATGGAGTTCATGCACTTACCTTCCATCCTAGCCATGCTTTGTAGCCGGGGAGTGAAAAATGGTCTGTAACAACTGCACACTTCCCAGTCTGGCGTTATTCATAGCTGAAGGCCCAAGTCTGAATAAATGTGTTAACGAAAGCGTGGAAAATTTTTGGGGGCATGGTCCATACGGTGTGATGTTTTTTCGTTATCTTTTTTCACACAAATCAACGGAAATGTTAATCGCGAGCATTTCTTGTAGCCCGAGTCCTTAACTGCATTCCATCGACATCAGTTCGGAGCCGAGCTTATCCAACACACGCATCAATTAAAAATAACATTTTTAGAATCATCGTCACCTGGGCTGCTTGTGCAGGCAGCTGCGCACGAAGTCCTTGGCGGCCTCCGACACATCCTCGAACAGCTCGTCGGGGAACTCGGGCTCGGCGGAGGCGATGTTGCGGAACGTCTCGGCGTCGGTGTCGCCTCCGAACGGCGTGAACCCGGTCAGCAGCACGTAGGCCAGCACGCCCACCGACCTGCCGGCAATCGGGGGATGCATCCGTCAGAGAGGGAGGAGTGGAGCAGAGGAGCTGCTGCCAAGACCCTCCAGAGCCGAGAGGCTGCGCAGCTCCGGCAGCTGTTGGAGGGGAGCAACGACAGCAACGGCAACAACGACAACATCAGCGGCAACAACGACAACAACGGCAAAGGACGAGCCGCCGGCAGCGGCGAAACGTCAGCCACGCCGCGTCCAAATACTCTGGTTGGACCAATTCTAATGACATTTTGGTAGGCCTTTGTCTCGATTATGAAACATTTTAGTACCCTTACGTTGATACTATATAGAAAGAAATTTGCAATATAAAATTATATAAATTTCATGTTGAGATGGCATCATGCCGGTCTGATGCAGGTCCTTAAGTCCGTATTCCGTATCAGACTTCGGCTGTGGAAGTTTGAAACTTTGGCTTATTTTTTAGAAGGCTGAGCAATGAAAGGTGAAATTTGTGCAGGCCTATAAGGGTGGTACTTGGCTCCATTGAGAGCGATATTGGAGTTAAGATGCATCATTAGAGCGGGCCATGCTTGAGTGTCAAGAAATCCAAACTTAGAGCATAGATAGGGGAAAAGTGAAGATAAAGTATCTGGGGCGGCAAATCTAAATCTATAATTTTTACCTTTGATATATTTTTGCATCGTGTAGTTTGCGTTTGCAGTTGTGACGGTATATTGATTATGCATTTTATTAATGATATCGGAAAATGCTTTTTTAAACATTTTGTGCTTTCTTGTCAAGCTAATGAGGTTACATGATCAAATAATATTTATTTTCATGTTTGCAAAAAATATCTGATGTGTGGCTTCAAAACCTCGTATATAGAAAGAAAGGTCACATCGGAAGCATGAAGCACTTAACAATACAAGGTGGGCAACCATTTTACCTTTGAGAACCATAAACAGCTTAGGGACTGGTTCCTTGGTGCGTTCATGTTACATACCTGGCAAAACATTTTACTTCCAACACACATGCATGTAATACATTAATTTCTACGATTTTTTTGATATCACTGACCTCTTGGGCGCCAGTTTTGGTTCCCGTGCCTTTCGGAATTTTGCCCAACGGGTATCAGAATCTCTAGTCATAATAACTGCATGCATGTTTTTTGTTTGACAATGGCTATTGCAACCTTTACTGAACGCCGTAATGAAGCCCTAAATTTGGTTAACTGCGCGAGGCAGGAGGTCAAAATGTCTGATAGAGAAAAAAGTGTGTCCTTTCTGATGTTAAGATATTAGAGAAAACAAGAGGCCTTTTAGGTGTTGATGCTTCTCCAAACCATACAAGTGACCTTGGCCCTCTTTAGTCCACCGTAAATGTTAAGAAAGTGTTCTGGTCAAACCCCAAATCTAGCATTACCGGCACCACGTCTGAGAGAACACTTCTTTCTGAATTATAAGCTTATGCGCATATTATCCTTCTCCAGAGCTTCACTTTATTCAAGAGGTTATTTAGATAACTTTGCATGTTTATTTGACAACGCATCTTGTTCTTATACCATTAAGAGATTCTCCACAAATTTTTGATTTCATTCTTAGTTTGCAAAAAGATGATGACTTTTGGATGGAAAAATGGATGGGAAGATGGAAAAATTTAGAAAAGTTTTCAAGGGTAGAACATAAGTCGACCATGCAAGCTTCAAACACAAGCCCCACGATAAAAATGTATTACGTGGTAAATGTAAGTGTTAACTTGGGATTTTTTTGTAGCAAACTACATACTTGCATAATATACATCCATTTGAAATTTAGCTTAAAAACGTTGCCCACCTAATGCATCATTCTCGATCTCTCTGAATTTTGAATGCGATGATAAGACACCCTTGGTCGGTAAAATCACCAAATAAGACATGGCTGTCACGTGCAAACACCTGATGCTGGGATGACAGCGATGCGCAGCGCCCATATGCGGCAGGCAGCACGCTGGAGCACAGGTTTGGACCGAGAACATCCTCGCCGAGGGCATGAGCGGCGAGGTCGTGTTCCCTGTAGACGTCGGCGGTGCCTGCCAGCGCCTGGAGTGGCCGGCGCCTTATCCCCGGTACCTATTGCGCCCCTAGTCACATCCGGTGGCCCGGCTATTGTCGGCGGCGCGACCTCGACCGTGCGCTGGCCAGTCGACAATTACCCCAGATCGCCGGGGCGCGCGGCGGCCGCCTCTCCGATGCTAACGAGTGGCCGAGAGCGCAGCGGCGCCCCCCGACACACAGGCCTCGTTACTGATGATTGCGCCGCTATCTACCCACTGCATCAGAGCGAAGGCAGGACCTGGCCGCCACTGACACCGGGGTGGCAAAGACCGCCGCTCCGCCCCGATTCATTATGCGCCATAGAATTCACCAGGCTACGGGACAGCCCGAGATCGATGGATCATCGCCGACGGTAATTATAGGTTTCAGTGTGCTGGGTGCCGAGTTGCAGGGGCTGGAGCGATAGGGATCTCGGCTGCACCTTGGAGTGTCAGTCAGAGATAGGACGTCCGAATGGGTACCCGATTCGGATTGTACTGGCCAGATAATTTGGATTGTTTCGGAGATGGACTTGGGCCTAGATTCCACTTTTACGCCACAGCAGTCACATTTTTGGATAATGATCGGATTTTGATTCGTTATCATGATCGTTCGTTAACTCGATCTGCCGCCGAAGCTTTGGGAATGGACCGGGTTGGACCGAAATTTTATTGGCCATGGCTCTTTAATTCCTCCTCAGTAGCTTCGCTAGGAAGTGCCTGTGGTTAGTCATGCAGAGTGATAAATATCGGTGAGACCGGTAATATCGCATCTTATGGGTCAATTGTTGCGGGTATTCCGATTTGGTAGCCACTGATATGAAGGCCAGCCGCACGAGGCCGGTTTAACGCCGCCGACAGGGACAGGAGCACTGAAAATTCACGGCTGCTGGAAGGTGGATTGTGTAACCTCCCAAATCCCTATCATTTGCCAGCGGGACTGATCGTACTAACAGCCATAACATTTATGGAGAAATCGCGGTGATAAGGGCATCCATTGTCAATTTATCATCTGGGGCGTGGGCATGTGTGAAGTGAGCCTTATTCTGGACGCTGAACGGTTGTGGGCCATTTTTCAGCCAGTGCGCGCGGCCGCGGGGACGTGACTAGTGCTGGGCCGCAGCGGGTGGTGAGGGTGCTGACCAGAGCAGACCTGCGGCGGGCCAGCACGCCCGGCGCCGCCGCCGGCACAAAACCAAACACCAGAGCTCCCCACACGTCCAGATCTGGTCACGCAGTCTCGTTCCTGAGCTACACGGCTAGCCTGAGAGATAAAGGAATACACAGAAACAGGTTGTTTGGTTGGAAATCTGGTTATTATTCTGGAACAGAATAGCATATGTGGTTAGTCTCTATGTCTAGGAGGCTACAAGAACGCCTTGCAAATAGTTTTACTTTTCCTATTTGGAATGTAGCCTTCAGTAAAAAACATCAAGCATGCCACCAGCCTATTGGGTTCCTGAGTGTTTCTGAAAGTAGCTAAATTTTATTTATATATTCTAACTCACACTTCGTATCCAAGGAATATTTTTAAACTTCTTTAATTGTAATGAGACAATTAGTTTCCGTAGTATCTCGTAGCTCAACAATACTGCAGCTAAAAATATCGTCCCTCCATGATATTTCAAAATATTCAGCATTGGTAAATACATATCAAGCGCAGACCATAAATCTATATGCATTTAAAAGCGTTTGGTAGGTACAAACTCGGAAAACATTTGAGCGACTACAGTCGTGCTATTTATTGACTTATTCATGTTACGGATAATGATTATATTTGTTCGGAGTATTTTCTTGTATATATACGAGTACACCGGATGTATTCTGCCCGAAGATACACTGATGCGTTCATTCAAGTCGGCTCCAGTTCAACACACAAATTTGACGCCAGCTTCCTTCCGGAATTTTGTCGCCGGCAGCAGTTGGATTGACATGGGCACTTTTCCAGCGATGCTTCTCCCCCGGAAAGCCAACGTCTAGCGTGCAGACCAATACTGCATGCAACAAATCACCCAGCCCGATAGAGGTGCTGACTCGATGTCGCAGTGTGCGGCCTTGTCGTCTTCGACAAAAAACAGCGCGAAAAACAACCGATCGCGTGTTCACAAACAGCTGCAGACTAGCGGTGCACTTTGGTTCAGCTGCCTGAGTAAAGCAGCAATGAACACATCAGAATCTTTTTTGATATATATATATATATATATATATATATATATATATATATATATATATATATATATATATATATATATATATATATACATATACATATACATATATATGGTATTGCTAGTGTACATATATGGATATATGGCTCCGGAAAATAAGTAATAGAGTCTTAATTTTTTCTAGCGAATGGTTGTTTGCTAAAGCTGTTTTCAATGCCTGTCATCGTCGATTCTTTAATCCTCCTTTTCCTGGTTGAATTAAAAATTAGTGTTTTCTCAGGAAGAGCTATTCATATTCCGATGGTAAGTACTTTTGAGACGGTTTTGCTTAAAAATTGTGCCTTGTTTCTATTATCCGAAAAAATATGGATATGCCTTTCCTTTTTACTTTCTCATTACGTTAATAACATATCACTCAGGTCATTAGTGCCTATATTAAGCCAAAAACGATGTTATGTAAGTATAACGTTGGTGAAATATTTTTCGGGACATGCCTAGAGCATGTCAAGACTGCGTTTTCCACTTGGTAGCTACCTAGTCGAGAGATTACTGCTAAATTTCCGTGGAAAGAGGTATAAGCAGTGTTAAGACAATAACAAAGAGCAAACAAATATCCTTTGCAGTGCGAGTCGTAAAAAATGCACTTACGACTTAACAATAGCTTCATGCAAGAATATTTACCCTGTTTGCGCACGGCTCTGAGCTGTAACGTGCGCTGATTTTAGCAAGTCTCATACTCCTTCATAATCAATAAGCTCCTCTGGAATCCCTACATAATCTCTGGCATCTTCAGACGTTTTGGCGTCGATCGACTTTCAGAACACCCTGGCGGCCGTTTATTCGCGGAACTGCCCCACCGTGCGGAGAGGCCCACGCTCCGTAACCGACGGGTGTCCGCTCTCTGCTAGAGGCCTCATCACGCACCTGCATTGCCATTCAAGGCGCGCATGTGTCGGGCCATTCAAACCTCAGACCACATGCGTATCGTCATCCATACAGGACGCCGGTTCACAGACACCGGCAGGGAGGCACCGCCCGAGACGCAGCCGCCGACAAAAACACCACCCCAAAAACCTGAGAGTATTGAGCGGTGAGGAATCACCTGCTGTCTTCGCCAGTCAAACGTTACCCTGCAAATGAGGATTATTTGCGGGATTTCCTGTAATGGCTCAACAGAGAAAAATGCACAAAAAGCTAATATCCGAATTGGCAGGAAATGGCCTACTACATGTATCACATGGCTCACATTTATGACTCAGTAATTGCGATTTTAGACGACTTTGGCTGTGTGAATGATCCCATCTCTGAGAGACTCAGCACAATTATCATCTGTTGAAATTGCCACTATGGCATTAGCCGACGCGACGTAATAAAACATTGGTGCCTTGTCTACACTTCAAAAAAAAAAACTGTAAGGCATCTGTGTCATTGACAAGAAGCCCATCCTCCAGTTTGGTAAAATTCGGGGAGGCTTGAAAGCTGCACATTGCAAGTGAAATCACCTTATTTTCTCTCCAATCAACTATATTTGTTTCGATTTGGTGTTTGCAATGCTGTTGCCAAAACTAATTATCAACTCTAGTGCCCAGTTAGCTGTGCGTGAATATCTTACAGGTAAAAATGAGTAATGAATGCTGAATATTTATTCACGAACACTAGGGCTGCCCATAAAAATCACTTCGAAATTTCCTAGTTTTTCTTTGGGGAGGGGATGTTTTGGATGAAAATGAGCATGGAAAATAATTGTTAAGATTCTAAAAATATATAGCTTTTCTACTAAATTACTTTACAGAGTCTTTTGGAGACTGTTCTTTAATTTTGCCCATTATCAAAGTTTAACACGCGCATTGACGGGGGGCGGGTACCCGCCCCCTCGGGTTTTTCGGAGACAGCAGAAAAACGGCGGCGCGCAGCGCCGCCGTATTGGTTATACCTTTTCCCTCGTCATTTTTGCAACTTCTGTGAAAATTTATAAGGATAGGTCATCTCAGGTCAGATCACCAGTACAGGTCAAGTGACCCGACCTCAAAAAAAGTTTAAGATAGCATAAGTCGGAGCAGGGTGAACTTATCCAATTGAAACTCATATCACATAATGGGCTCACCGAGTTATCTAAAATATGTTCCGGTATTTTTGATATCGATGACCTAAGGTCAGGTACGAAGCATGACCTCTCCATTGGTAATACATGGGAAATATGGTTTTTACTGAATAACTCAGTAACAGATAGTGATAGAGCATTTATTTTAGCTGCATTAGACTCGCCTGGGCTTTGCGGTTCTAATGATATGCATTTTATATAATTTGACCTTGACCTGACCTCGGGTCAGGTCAAATCCTTGATTTGACCTAGCAAGGTCAAATTATATATCATTCGATTCGGCTTGCTGCGAGGATTCATACAGTTTAAGTCGTTTTGCTCTATCTTTACTTGTTCAGATGTAATGGCCGAAAAACTTAATTTACATGTTATCCTTATGACGGCATGTGACTGCATGTTTTTGACCTCTGGTGACCTTAAATGTGACCTGACAAAAAAATGGTCCAAATATTTTCGATGGAGAAGCGGATGGGCTACCCAACGCCTTTTACCGTTTTTTGCTACCTACCGTGGTTCTCGAGATCTTAGGGGGCGGGTACCCACCCCCCTCGTCAATCCGAAGGTGGCTCAGACCCCCGTCAATGCGCGTGTTAATGACACAGAGACTAAGAATTTTAAGCATGTCAAGCAGTGTCTCTTTTAGTTTATCTCGATGAGGAGAAATCAAGTGTGACGGAGTTTACCTATGCCAGGCGCCTAGTTTTCTACGCAACTTAAACCTCGTACATTTGGAATTGGCCGATGAAATTGGCTCATAAGCCGGTGAATTAGGCAGCGACAACTATTTGAGCGGCATCGAAGTTAACAAGCACAGCGGGGAGGGTTCTGGCGTCAACGCCCAGCGGAGGGATGGGGGATATTAAAGTGACCCCCGAGGTCTCGATATTTAAAAAAACCAAGAAAAACACCCATTTGGGGGGGCATGGGGACTACGGTGATCTACATTATAGCTAAGTTGCATTAACCTAGGTCAACATCTTTAGGGTCAAAAGAAGTCGTAAAGGTCAAATCTGAGTCGTGCTGGAGACCTATTGGGAAATGCCGTGATTATGCTGAAAAAAAGCCGAAAAGACACCAAAAGCGGACACAGCTCATAGAAGGAAAGTCCCAAACAATTTTCTGAAAGTATGAGGGCAAGGTCATTTAAGGTCACTGACCTATCAGGTAACAATATGTCATATTCCCAATACTGTAAAATATAACGCACAATAACAGCTCTTGGGCGGGAAATGAGGCATTGACCTGTAAAAAAATTTGACCTTGAGCTGCAAGCTTGACCTTGATGTTGAACAGCCCTTACTATGAAGCCATAACAAAATACGTTACACTGAGTAATGCCATCTGACGGGATACTGGGTTCAATAACCTTGACCTGTAACCTATTACTTAGACCTTAGCTTTCATGTAGGGTGGCCTTGACCCGATTGCATGAGGTTATTACGCCACCACTCACTCTACAGTGCAGGAGAACTGCTGCGAACGAGCGATTGCAACGGTCGCAAAATACAGGTCTGACTTTGAAGTTTATAAATAGCAAAAAGATTTCGACCAATTTTTAGGTTTTATTCACCAATCAACATGCTCATACATTCTCTCAACTGTAGCCAAGTATCGTTTTCTGGCGGCAAACGGTTTTCCGACCACCTTAAAAAGCGGGGGGAGCGCACTTTAGGACCCCTTCACCGTACATGGTCTTCCAAGCATACCAATAGCTCCGTTTCTGACGCCGAAACACACTTTCCGAGCTGCACAGTAAACAAGGAGGCATGGGGCGCCGATTATATCTCCTTGAAGATTTCCAGACTTCCGCAACTAAACGTCAATGTAGGCATTTAAAATATGTCTTGAATTTGTTTGTTGTCCGTGTTAATAGCTTTATACTGCACTTATTCAGTTCAACTGGCCTCAGGAAGCCCTAAAGTGCAATTTTTATTTTACCGTGCCGTTAAATTTGGCGGATACAACTTCAAATGTGAACACCCCAACCATTTCCCAGAACCTGCACCCCAGCCAAGTTGCTCCGACATTGTGAGCCGCAACAAAACACTTTCAGTTCCGCTCGTTCCTGCATGATCACATTCGAATTCCATGCATCGCAGACGATGTTGTTTTCCAGCGGACCACCCACCAGCAGGCGCTCTAAACGAGCAAGGGAGGAACGACAATGCTGTCCAATCAGGGACTGAATACCTCGGCAACGACCAACACCTGACCAGGTGACCTGTCGATTCGGACACGAATGAACGGGGAGCTCACGACGTATAGGCAAACGCCTCGTTGGAAAACTCGACCTTAGTGCTGGCTTTAATGTGTCACGAAGTATCTAAGCGTTTGCTACTGTATCAGGGTTGTCTGTGTCAATGGTTAAATAGTATTTAAATGACATCTTGCATCACACTGTGAAAACTTGATGTAATTTGGCCCTGGGCTGCATAGTTTTAGAATGACATTGCCAGGGGCGTAGGAACGGTTTGTAAAGTGGGGGGGCAACCTTAGAGGGGGCCCACCTCAAGGGGGGCCCCAGTCCACGGGGGCCCATAATTATAAAACAAAATTAGTTAGCTCGTTTGGTGTCAATAAGGCACGCATGCACACAAGGATGTCAATATATGGAAAATTGAGAAATTAAATTTTGCCCTATGATTTCGAGTTGTACCTATTTGATACCAAATCATAGTAAAACGCCAAAAAAACATTTTTTGTTTTTTACCAAGACCCATTTCAAATACGAAATACATTTTAAGCTTTTTTGGAGGATTTCAATCATTTTTTACCACGAGCGCGTTTTTTTATATTTACAGATGTTTAGGCCCTTTTTTCTTTTTTTCTTCTTTTTTTAAATTTAAATACGCTTATGAACAAAGGGCATCCTCCTACCTTCAGCATTAAATCAGGTATCTCCTTGGACATCACGCAAGACCATAAGCAAGCTTGTAACGTTTGCATGGTGTCCAAGGATACTTAGCCATTAGGCAAAAAATGGGACAATTTTGTTACTGAAACAAATTGGCGCGGTTAAGTACACATCACATCTACAAAACTTCTCATCACATTTACAAAATTAGGAACTGTTTAGAAAACTACAGACAATGCTTTGATACCAAATAGCCTCACTTCGCTATGCCTAATCAACTTGTATTGTCTTATTCAATGACGAAAATGGGCACATTTATTTATGTTATTACAGATCTCTTCTTGCCATCATTAGAGATTGATTTAGGTGAAGCCTGATCACAATAAATACGCCTAGCTATATTTCGATGCCTAAAATGCAGAGTTCCAGCATGACTGCAAGTGCAATGTAGGTACTTGATGGCCAGCTTTGTGATGCCGAGGAGGTGTGGGCATGGTGTTATAGTTGTTAGCAGCCTTGCTTTCCACGCGACCAACTCGGGTTTAAGGCACGGCAGATTTCTTGTGCAAGGAGCGATTTGACTCCCAAGAAACCCCTCCAACAGGGAAAGAGTTAGCGACGCCATATAACCCTGGCATCGAAAGACGTCGCGCCTTTCGATGGCTCAGGGACGACTGTTGCTCGGCATTTGGTGCGGGGTCTGTGTCCGATTCATATTTTGTGTTGGGATTGGGATGGAGTTTGATTGGGCCCAGTTCTCGGGACTCATTTGGCAACACTCGGGTAGTAGCTGCCTTGGCTTTTTTACGAAGCGCTCCTCCTCCAGGGGCTTGCAGGCAGCGTGCTACCGAACTTGAACGTTCCGTGACAAGCTATCGGGCCCGTTTGGGTTTCTTGTTCTATATTACAGTTGCTGATAGTTTTATATTCGTTGCGGGGGCCCACCTCAAAGGGAGGGGGGCAGTATCTCCTGACCCCCGGTTCCTATGCCTATGTCACCCAGGGACCGCCAAATTATCTCGGAGGGCCCCAAGGTCCAGACCATGGCTCAGGAACCCAGATCAGTCAGCTCAAGGGCCTAGACCAGTGCATTAGCCTCGGGACCAGCTTATCAAGGGACCCTACATAAGCACAGGACCCCTAGAAGCTCATCACAGGGGAGTTCCAGATTCGCACAGGGTGCCAGATTAGCTTAGGGACCCGGTTCAGCTCGGAGGTCCCCAGGTCGACTTATGTAGGGTCGCAAAACAGCTCAAGAGACTTGTTCAAGCTCACGGAGCCCAGCTTAGCTCAATGATGCTAAAACAGTTCAGGGCCCCCATACCAGATCAGAGACCCCAGTTAAGCACAGCGGTACCCAGATTAGCTCAGGGCCCCAGCTAGGCTTAGGGGGTCCCAGGGTGGCTGATATAGAGTCTCATAACACAGTGGCGTAGCCAGGATTCAGCCAAGGAGGGGTCCGACTACCGTCGGGGGGCCCCAGGCCGGGGGTCCCCTTAGTAACCGGGCCCATCTCCTATATCTTTTGTATAGTATTTTAACATTATGACATTCACACGAAGGAAATTTTGTTGTGCATTTTTAAGCATTAATTCTTATTTTGTTTATAGCTTGGTTTTTTCGATCCGACCAAGTGTTGGTAAACTAAGGTCACCAAATATTAAGGATGACCCATACCTTATATGGTAGCGTGGCTATAATAACAGCTTTGAGCCATATTTCGGGAAGTTCAATGTTGATGCGCGCATGATGTTAAACCTGAGTCTACCTCAATTCACTCGGGTAATCAGACATGAAGTTATTGGAGGTCAGTCGTTTTGAGTACGAAGAAATGATCTTCTACGGGAAATGATTAGCAATTATATCCCGGTGCCGAATCCATGGACTCTTAATCAGGAAATTTCCAAAGAAACGAAAAAAACGAATAAAGATACAAGGGATAGCGTAGTGTGTCCCGAACGTTACATAACCTCTATTCCGTCGACAGATCCTGTTGAGATTCAGTTACTTTCTTACCCTTGCTATCTTGTAAACGAGCAAATTACCAAGACAAAAGGCGCCCAAGATATCTATCGCCTTGGCTCACTCTGTTATTGTTATTTTCAACCTTTCATACCTATTTTTCTTTTTGGGATTATGCTCATCAATTTCTGTCATTTCCCTTGTTTGTCTGGTTTTCTACGAAAATATTGGAAAGTTGTTTATTTCAGAATATTTAGGAATGTAGTTATTGGTGTTAAGCTAATATATTAAAAATTGACTAAAGTGCCCAATTCCCTGTTCGATTTGCTCTTATGGTAAAATTAGATTAATTTTTGCCTTTCCTTCGATAATGGTGCCTGATCGACATGTTTCAATTTGTGCTTTTTTAGTACGCAATAGGGGTAGGTACATTTTTTCCGAGGCATGTGATTTTGAAATTTTTTATTTGAGCTCTGGGGCCACCTAAGACCAACACTTGGCGGCGCTCACAAAGCTAATTTTCGGCCGCTCTCCCGATTAGATCTCAGTGGGTCTCGGAGACCGATTCTCGGCGCCTCTTGATCAAAACTGGGGGCCCCTGAGAATATCTCGGGGCTCCTGAGATTAGTTATCGGCAGCACCTCTAAGACTAATTATTGGGCCCCCCAGATTTGCGCTGGAGGGAGGGGCTGAGACTGAGTATCGTGGTCATCCAGATTAGCTATTGGGGTCCCCTGAGGCTGTCTTTGGGGTGGGGGAGGGGGCCTGGGAATGATTTCCGACAGCCCTCTGAGACTTACTCTAGGGCGCCCCTGAGACAAACACCCCGGGGGGGGGTGGAATCACTTCTGAGACTGAGTCTTTGGCGTTCCTGAGACTGACTCGGAGGCTACAGATTAGCTCTCGCGGGCCTAAGGCTAACTCCGGGCCAGTGAGACCAAAACTCGGGAGCACCTCTGGAAATTACTCTCAGAACCCCGAGATTAACTCTCGGATGTCTCTGAGACTGACAACCGGGAGCCCGCTGAGACTAACTTTTGGGTACTCCCTGAGATTGACTCGGGGCCGCTTATACCAAAACTCGGGGAGGGGGGCACAGCCTGAGGCTAAATCTCGAGGGCTCCCAAAATTACCCCTCTGGGGCTCCCTGAAACCAGCACTCTGCGGATCAAATTAGACTAACTCTCGGACCTCCGGATTAACTCTCGGGGCTACCTGAAACTAAATATTGACTCCTGAGAGAGAAGCCCGTGAGACTATGAGGGCCCCCTGAGACCGACTCTTGGGGTGCTCTGAGACTGACTCTTGGGGTTCTCTGAGACAGACTCTCAGGGGCCCCCCTGAAATAGACTATATTGCAGGGCCCTGAGAACCACTCTCTGGGGGGCCCCTGAGACTAGCTCGGCCCCCTCCCCTGAGACAGACTCCCGGGGCCCCTGATACCGAATTTTGGGGCCCCTGAGACCAACCCTCTGGGACCCCTAAAATCTACTTTCGGGGGCCTTGAGACCGACTCTCAGGGCGGGGGCCGTGAGGCCGACTCGAGACGCCCTGAGAACGAATCTTCAGGGGCCCCTGAGACTGACTCTGGGGGCCCCGTGATCAGAGAATCATTTGCAGTGGTTCAGATTGGCCCAAGGGGTGAGGGTCTGCGGACGCCTAGGGCCCCCTTGGCTAGTCCACTGCATCCAAACTTTCGGGGGCCCTCTGAAATCACCATTTGGCGGCCCCTAGAATAATTGCTCCCCCTAGACCAATACTCCGGAGCCCCTTGATGCTGATGCCCGGGGTTCCTAAGACTAGGCTCGGGGTCCCACTTAGATCAGGCTCAGGGGCACCCTTAGACCCATGCTCGCGCTTTTCTCAGGAGTAACTCGACACCGATGTTCCGGGGCCCTCAAGATCAATATTTCGAGCCTCCCCCCAAGACTAATGCTCGGTGCTCTGGAGCCCCTCGATGCCGATGCTCGGGGGTCCTGAACCCGGGCCTGGAGGCCCCTGGGACCAAACTCTGGGTCTCATGAGGTCAATGCTCGTGCCTCACTCATGAGTCCCTCGATATCAATAGTCGGGGGCACCCCGAGGGGGGGCCCTGAACTCCTGAGACCAAGCTCAGGGCCCTTGAGACCAAGCTCCAGGGGACCCTGAGACTAAGCTCGGATGCTCCCTGAGACCAAGCTCGAGGGCCCCTGACACCAAGCTCGGGGGTTCCCTGAGACCAAGCTCGAGACCCCGTGAGACCAAGATCGAAAGGCCCATGAGACCAAACATCGAAAGGCCCATGAGACCAAACATCGAAAGGCCCATGAGACCAAGCTTGCCCCCCCCCCTAAGACCAAGCTCGGTTGTCCCCTGAGACCAAGCTCGAGGGCCCCTGAGACCAGGCTCACGGGCCCCCGAGATCAATATTCGGTATTCAGCGCCCTTGATACCAATGATCGGGGTCCCCTCCGAACTCAGGGGGCCCCCGAGATCAATGTTCAGTACTCTGGAACCCTCGATACCGATGATCAGGGCCCCTGAGACCAAGCTCAGGGGGTCCCCTGAGACCAAGCTCGGGCGTTCCCTGAGACCAAGCTCGGAGGGCCCCTGACACCGAGCTCGGAGGGCCCCTGACACCGAGCTCGGGGCCTCTGAGACAAAGCTCGGGGGGGGGCGCTGAGACCAAGCTCGGTGGCCCCCTGAGACCAAGATCAGGGCCCCCGAGACCAATGCTCGTGTTTTCCAGTGCATACGGTCAGGCCTTATGCATCAGATGCCCTCGGATACCTCCCTGAGACCAAGCTCGAGGGCCCCTGACACTAAGCTCGGGGAGAGGGGGCCTGAGACTAAGCTTGGGGGCATCCCTGAGACCAAGCTCAGGGGTCCCCTGAGACCAAGCTCAGGGGCCCTGAGACCAAGCTCGGGGTTATCTGAGACCAAGCTCGGAGGCCCTGAGACCAAACTCGAAGGGCCTCCTAAGACCAAGCTCGGGAGCTCCCTGAGACCAAGCTCGGGGGTCCCCTGAGACCAAACTCGGGGGGTCCTGAGACCAAGCTCGGGGTTATCTGAGACCAAGCTCGGAGGGTTCCCTGACACCAAGCTCGGGGGCCCCTGAGACCAAGCTCGGGGGCCTGATTCCAAACTCGAAGGGCCCCCTGAGACTAAACTCGGGAGCTCCCTGAAACCAAGCTCGGAGGGGCCCCCAGACACCAAGCTCGGGGCCTCTGAGACCAAGCTCGGGGGCCCCTGAGACCAAAATCGAAAGGCCCGTGAGACCAAGATCGAAAGGCCCGTGAGATCGAGCTCGGGAGGAGGGGCCCTGAGACCAAGCTCGGGGGCCCTGAGGCTAAGCTCGGGACCCCCTGAGACTGAGCACAGGGGTCCCCCAAGATCAATATTCGGTACTCTGGAGCCCTCGATACCGATTATCGGGGGCCTCCTGAGACCAAGCTCGGGAGGCCCCCCGAGACCAAGCTCAGGGGCCCCCGAAATTAATTTTTGTGTTTTTAGTGCATAAGATCAGCCTAAGGGGGTCCGCGGACCCCTGAGACCCCCTCCCCTGGCTACACCACTGTCAGAACATCTCAAGGGGCCCATTCAAGCTCTCGGCCGCCCGGTCAGTGGCTGTAAAGCCTTATAGGGGTCCCAGACCATCTCAGGGGCCCTCAGTTCAACACAGAGGCCCATATTAGCTCTGATGACCAGATAGACTTCAGGGCCCGGCTCATCCAGGGCCCCTTGTCGGCATATTTGGGGCTTCAGAACAGTTCAGGGTTTCAATTAAAGCTTATAACCAAATTTCAGAGCAGGGGCCCTATTCCTGTGCAGGGGCCTCAGATAACTTTAGGGTCTTCTGTGCATCACAGGGGATCCAGATTAGCTCAAGGGGAAATATTAACTTTACGGTCCCAGCTCAGCTCAGGGGCCCCCAGGTCGGTGGATATAGGTTCTGGCCAACTCACGGGGCCCTGTTTACAGGGGTTACAGCTCCTAGCTCAGTTTAGGCATCCTAGAACAGTTCATGCTGCCCAAACCATCTCAGGGGCGCTCAGTTCAGCTCAAAGGGCCCAGATTAGCTCGTATGGCATCAGAGGCCAGTTCAGGGGCCCCGAGAAGCTTAGGGGACCTTAAAATCAACTCATAGGACCTCAACTTAGTTTAGGGGCACATGTAAGTTTAACGGGGTTCCGGGGCAAGCTATCGGGACAGTTTGAGTTTCTTGCTTGATATTACAGTTGTTGATATTCTTATCTCCGTTGCGGGGGCCCATCCCAGAAAAGTGGGGGGCCAGTGGCCCCCTGGCCCCCCGGTTCCTACGCCTATGGACATTGCTACAAATAGTCTGTGAATGGCCTAAAGTCATTGTTATGGTTAAGATGAAAGAAAAAAACGAGAATTCAAGTGTTCATGTTATGCTGCGGATCAGGGCTGCCAGTTTGGCTCTTTTGGGATCAAACATGCCGAACTCGGCCCCCGATTTAGACCCAGATTTTTTCGGTTGGTCCTTGGTTGGCCCTTTTGGTTAATTTCTTACTAACAGTTGGCTCCTGAGCTATTTTTGGCTGGTCTTTCATCTAAATCTGGCTTCCTTTTGTTTTTGTATTATTTTTGTTATTTTTTATACGGAGCACCAACAGCACCGATATCAAAAGGAGCGTACCAGCAGAAAAAAACTTTAAGGGCGGAACCGTGTTGGCTACAGCTGATGGAAAGAATGTAGCGACTTATTGAGATTCAGGGCATATCTCCTTAACCCTTGCCCCGGTGGCGGGTACGAGCCACCTTCGCCCTGGTGGGGGGGGCTAAAAGACCCCCCCACGATCTCAAAAACTAAGAGAGCTAGAAAAAGCGCAAAACGGCAATCGAAAGCTCTTCGAAAATGATATCGAAAATACTTCAGTCATTTTTCTTGTCAGGTCAATATCAAGGTCACCAGAGGTCAAAATAGGTCAAAATCGCTAATCTGAGGTGTACTAAGAAAACCTCCTATATCTCAGAAACTATGATAGCTAGAAACATTTTTCTAACACCATTCGAAAGCTCTTGAGATGCGCTTTCATTACAGTGGCATTCATTTTCGTGTCAGGTCAAAGCCTAGGGAGCTACAGGTCACTAAATATTGGGCATATTCTTGGGAATGTCCATAGCCACCCATGCATAAGGGCGTTTACTTTTTCGCTAATAGCTTCCCAAAAAAACAAGATACAGCCATAGTTTATGCACCATTGCAATTCTCTCGTCAATACGAATCGAATGATATATGATATTGCTATGCCAGGTCAAATTTAAGAATTTGACCTGACCCAGGTCAACGGTCTGACCCAACTTGACCTGGTATAGTCATGATGTATATCATTTGACTTCCAGTGACTATACAAACACTTTGGTGACAAAATAAAAGCTCTATCTTATTTTATTCAAAATTTATAGAGAAAAACACCAAAAAATGCTTATTTGACCTAAGGTGACCTTTTAAAGGTCACAAGTCAAAAATTTTGGTATCAGCTTCAGAAATGGGCTAAGAGCAAGTCGCAACCGATGTTTGAAGTTGATTCCATCCATACTTACTGAGAAAAGCTCATTTCGTGATTTTCCCCATGCATTGTCAATGGGGAGGTCATGCTCTGCACATGACCTTAGGTCACCAATATCAAAAATCCCGGAACAAATGTTGTAGCTCCTGGTGGGCCCAAGATGTGGTATGAGTTTCAACTTGATCGATTAACCCTTCTTTTAGTTATGCCGTCCTAAGTATTTTTTGAGGTGAGGTCACTTCACCTGACCTGGTGACCTGACCTGATATGACCTTGAGCCAAAATTTTCAGGAAAGATGTAAAAATGATGAAGGAACAGCTAGACCAAGTTTGGCGGCGCTGCGCGCCGCCGTTTTTTGGTCACTTTGGAAAAACCCGAGGGGGTCTAAAAAGACCCCCCCACCCGGGCGAAGGTTAATTTCTTTTGTAATAGGTAAAGGGACGATCTCATAGGACTTGTCCCATGGGCAGTTATTTTACGGTAAAATATGTCGCTTAAGCATTTATCTAATCAGTCAAATACTGTTGATTACCAAATTTAACTGTAAAAAGATGACTCAATATAAACCCTCTGTCCAAGTGGTATTCCGGGCACAACGGAACCGACACTATATCCCTAGAATTCCTGTTCAAATTAACAAATAACAAATGTCAAAAATATGTTTTCGAAATTATTTTCAAACCATACAGTCTCAGTGGCTTAGTGCATGAAGAGACGCTGAGAAAATGGCCTTCAGTTCAGCAGTGAAAAATCCAAGCCCTGGTTCTCTGCTATGACCAGTGACAGTCAATACTGAGACAGCAGTGTGACTATCGGATTTAATGCTGCTTCAAATCAACATAAACTTGTCAAAATCTTCTCAAGCTGTTGAAAAAATAGCGTATTATTGTTTTTATGTTCTTTGGTGAGCATTATAAAGGGGCATCCAGCCACAAAAATGTGATTTTGTATCCATTTGGCTCTTTGAATAAAAACGGAGTTTGCCTTTTTCTGGCTTAGTTTGGCTGTTTTTCACTAAAAAAAAACCTGGCAGTCTAGCTGTGGATAAGTGCAACTCCAGCAGAGACTGTATGCAGTAGGTAACACATTGCCCATAATCACGTAATTAGGTTAGTACAGCTTTCAGGACCAGTGCCTGCGACATAAATATCAATAGTAATTTTCATGATTGCTTCAAAGTTTTTTTAAGTCATACATATCTTTTTATGTCAGCGACGCCAAATAAAGAAATTCAGGAAGGCAGACAAGAAATTCCAGATCTGGCCATGGCCAATCTGACTGGAACATCCTGGTATCGAGCTCAAAACAAGAGTTTTACGTACCAAAAACACACATAAAAATGAAAACACCTCGACTGACTTTGGATACTGCGCTTGCAGGTGATTTACCGACTGATGCTGGGAACAACAATACTTGTTGGCGGTGGCATTTCTCTCACGTTGGGCTGACGCAACTCACCAAAGGTCCGCCGCCAACGTCACCGGATCGAAGCGCAGGATCTCCGGCGCTGAAACCAAAGGACAGGTATCATCACTCTGCCACGCGGCCCAGCACAAAAACAAACGCTCAGCGCCCACTCTGACGTGCAACCCTGTCCCAAAGCACGCACACGGACACAACTTCTTATACACTGTCTGTTTAGATCGATGGAATGTAGATAGATGTTGATGGTCTAGAGACAAAATGGACTGGTCATGCTAACCCTCGTCCCGGCGAGGGGTGTTTGAACAGCCCGTCGAGTTTTCCGGTGGTACAAAAAAAAAACGCCGGAGCAAAGCGTAGTCGTACATGGCACACCTTATTGCCAATAAATTCTGCATCTTTTCCCAAACATTTTAAGGTTGAGTCATCTCAGGTCAGGTCAACAGTGCAGGTCAAGTGACATCACCTCCCAAAACGATTAAGATACCATCAGTAAGATAAGGGTAAATCTATCGAACTGTAACTCATATTACATAATGGACCCACCGAGTGCTACAAAATATATTCCAGGATTTTTTTTCATATGGATCACATAGGATCAGGTAGAGATCATGACTCCCTTTGTATATGCATGGGGAAAACGGGATTTTTAAAACAAAAAACTGACTCTTTCTTTAGGTACGACTTAGAATACCTTCCTATTCCTCAAATCACAATATCCTGAGCCCCTCTCCCGGTTCATGTTGCAATTTTGTTCCTGTGACCTCGGAGAGGTCATATATGGCTAAGTGGTCACAGAGGTATTCAGTAGTAGTAAGTAGTCCCAGCAGGTTCTCCGACTTGGGCCAATAACTTCGAAGAAAATGATGATAAAGCTTTCATTTTGATAGCATTTACTTTTTATTGTTACTGTGAGTCACTTGATATGCATATTGATTATGTCTTGTTAGATGGTGACTTTGAGCTGTTGTGTTTGTTTTTGTATTTATTCAGAATATATGAGAAACACGATGATCCTACTTACAGCTCAATTCATTTGATAAACAATACATAAGTATTTACAAGAGATTACGAACACATAGCCACATATACAGGTACAACCGCGGATGCATCACCTTCAAATAAACATGTAAATATTAAAAGAAAAACATGATGTCATGAAATAGTGAAATCCTAAGACCAATGAGTTCACTAAAACGGGTGATCCCTAAGACATCTAATGACGGAGGAGCTAAAAGATGAGAAAGAAGAGATAAAAGGGTGAACGGAAGGATACGTGCTGATGTGATGATTAGATCTGGTCTGGTCTTAGATCTGGTTATTTCTATGTTGTGACCTTGTATGGTCATATCATAAATCATTCGGTTCACCGTAACTAGAAGACACGAATGATCCCTGAACATTGGTTTTAACTCAACTCTGTCAGACGCTAGAGTCCAGAACCTCATCTTTTTGCCACCTTCTTTACCTGTCATTACATCAATATTGACCTGAGCCAAAAAGTGATCAGGGTATATTTTGCTTGATTACTATGAGCTATCCATGAACGTTCGCGGTTTTTGACTCTTCTGCATAGGAGCCGAGATCGGGGGAGTGTTTGAACCCCCCTCCCCACCGGGACGAAGGTGGCTCGGTGGCCCGCCGGAGCGGTTGTTAAAGGGAATGTGGCACGTTGGTCGAATCCTGGAATTTAGTGTAATTAGGCGTATTTTTAGTCAAAAATAATGAAACCACTCATAATTTCTCTTAAAAAATGCACAATATTGTACAGCTCAATATTTTGCTTTTTTAAAATACTCCTCTAGGAAAAGAAATAAATATCTGCCTGTGGATGATGTCATGATCTGACAACCACTACCATACTCGAAACGCATCAAGGGCTTCGATTGGCTGATGCTCATCTTGAAGTCAGCATATGTCGTCACACCAACAGCCATGACAACTGAGGCCTGCTGCTAAGGGCACATGAGGGGTACATTGTGGGTAGGTTTTAGCTTTTTTCTACGGAAATATCGAGTTCCATGACGAATGATATATTGAGTACCGGGTTTTCCGACTTGCTTTACAACTTGGTTATCTCAGTTAAAATCGCGTTATGAAGGTGGCACATTCCTTTAAGTGATAAGAGTGTGCTGCTGATCCTCAAGAGGCCGGTATATTTTTTGTTTAGAACATTAAAAACAAGTATCAAAACTACACTCATTTTGCCAGACCTTCAAAATGAGACTTATTTTGCAAAAAAACTTATTTTACCGTGGCTTATTTTGGCCCATCTTTTAAGGAGAATGAGCTCTCGAAAGACCTGCTGAAGACTTGGTTCCAGGCTGTTTATTCCAAGGAGATTGACCTAAGGTACTGAAGAGCTAAAAGTGTACAGTGAAAGGTGACAGGAGAGAAAAACAAACGCTAAAAAAACAGGAGACGATACCCAAACTTACGCGAAAACATAAGTGGACCTTCCGTGTTCAAGACTTTTCAGGGGAAAGATAATGCAAAAATATATTATTTATTTATTTATTTTATGTATTTATTTATTTTATTTATTTATTTATTTTATTTATTTATTTATTTTATTTATTTATTTATTTATTTATTCATATCACCAACAGATGCATATCCATTTACAGGTGACGTCGGAGCCTAAAAATAAACACAATATGCTTCAAGTAAATGACACGCATCTCACACGAGAACAATAAAATGCATCACCCTAGGTTACGATGTTCCTCCCCGAGTATAAATAATAGTGGCAAAAAATGAATTAAAAGCTACAGAAAATACATGGTCTAGAAATTAACTGCTGCGGCGACAGCGCTAGCTCGCAGCAAAAAAAAGTACATGGGGTAAACATGGGGGTACATGAGGTTAGGATAGGTTAGGTTAGGCTAGGTTAGGTTAGGTTAGGTTAGATTAGATTAGGTTAGGTTAGGTTAGGTATGTTAAAACATTGACTTTAAAATTGCTATAAGATTCTACAAATAGGTCGGAACTGGAACATGATAAGAAGACATTCATTGCCCGCGGGATCCGAGACAAAAGCTCCTGGCCCACAGTGTTCACACGTCCGCGCCGCTCCGCGAAAAGATGACGCGTGTGAGTTGATCGAGATGGCACGTGTAGAGGAAATTTACTTAACACAATTTCAGAGTCTATTTTTCCACAATAAAAGCTTTTTAGAAAGGGCAGATCGTGTTGAATTCTTCGAGATCCAAGAGATGTTGCGTCAAAATGATGCATGAGAGCGTCATAGGGCAATGATGTGTGATTGTGTGATGATTTAGCCATAGAAGGAATTTGTGGTGCACTCAATCAACTCGCACGCCGTGAGATTTGGCTGCACCTGCCCAGATCACGCTGCAGTACTCCAGATGAGAGCATACTTTGGCACAATATGCTGTAAGTTAGTACTTTTTTCTTCAAATTTTGTAATTTTTGAGGCATTCTGGAAAGATCAAATCAGGAGACCTAGTGCTCTGTTGGCTTGTTTTACTACATGGGATACGTGAGCCGAGAATGTTAATTTACGGTCCAATATTACACATAGGTCACGAATTTTATCTACATAATTGAGAGCAGTGTTCCCAATAGAATATTGCGTCCCGACGGGTGCGCGTCTGAGGGTCATCGTGAACGAGTGACATTTTCAGAGCTGCAAAAAATATCAAATCTGTCGGGCACTTTCGAAAAAAATCTCCAAATCTGTCGGGTGGTTAGGATAGGACTATTAAAATTGTCTCAAACCCATTCAATTGGTAAAATGTTTTTACTCTTTTTCCACATTCTTAATAGAAAATACTAAAATTAGCATAAAAAACTTCAAGTTTGGCACCAATGGATATCATTATCCTTATTTTTGTGCTCTGATCCTTATATGTGTGATATCCTTATTTTTCGTGCTCTGAAGCCGCCTATGGAAAATCTAAGTGGAATGACACAAGTCTATTAATTTTCAAAACTCTAGAACTGAGACTGTTCTTCGGGTTTTCAATTATCAGACACGCTCAGGAAATTAAGGTTATCGGCAGAAACCTATAACAAATTGAATACCGAACCACCAATTCCCATTTTCTGGAGTCACCATTGGTAAAGGAAATTTATTATTGGATGTAATTTGAGATTTGTGGACGTACAGTATACAAATAGTGTGTGTCAAAGTCAGCTCGACTGGGTCTTGAATAAGACTCAGTCTTGAATTCAGATGATTTAGGTCACAGGTGGAAATATACAATAACATGAAAAGCAGCCCCCCTTTTTCAGTCCTCTGCAGCTGCCATTGACAAAAAATGCTGCACTAGAATGAGAATAAGTGATATTTTGTTATTATGTTACATAGTCCAGCCCAGAATACTTAAAAAATATAGTTTGCAATGGAAGAAAGCTGACCTGGTTCCCATACCATGCAGTTACTTATGCCAGCTTCTGCAGATTTTCATGATTTCAGTTTTTTTGGAGGTGGGAGGGGGTAATTTGGAAGGAACCCCCAAAATTTATATATGGATTTTGCTCTGATGGCCAGACAAACAAGATTGGAGGGGTACTTTTTTGATATTCGAAAGTGTTTTTAAGGATCATGGCTACTTGTAGTTGAATACAAACATGTAATATTAGCTTTCCATGACTTTAAATGCATGTTTACATGAAAAATCCTAAATTTTGAAGCTGTTGGCTATCTCAAAGTTTTTCATGCATTGCCGTGCTCATTTCCATGAGGGTACGTGGTTTAGGATCTGAAGTTCATGAGGCTAATAAATAACCTTAAGTCAGTTAGATAGTAAATGTCAAATAAATATCATGTTTCCAAGGAAGCTAAGAGTAAAAGGAATGAGTAAAGGTTGCACTAGGCTGTGTTTTTGTTATATCTTTGTCCCCTTGACATAGATCATAGGCATATTTAGGTAAGTGAATAAAATGAAATAGGAGAAATAGTTTGGTACTTAAAACTCAAATTAATGTGGAAAGGTGAAGAGTTTTGTTTCTTTGGCATCTACAAATCCACTGATGAAGGTATGCAACTTTTGTGGTTAATTCTGGACAAACAGGCATTGGATTTAAAAGAAGATGGAAGGGAAAATCAAATGTTTTAGTCTAATTTGACCAGTCTGCTGGTAAAATTCATTTTTCCCTTATTAATATCATTTAAAATTATTGATCAACAGTGAGCATAACATACTGTGTGGAAATAAATGTAAGCTGCCGAAATTACAACGAACACCACATCACTTACTTCTTTGTTTTCTCCCCACACTGTTCTGATCTGCCCGCTGTTTGATCCATGCTTCAAAACGACCTCCTTGGCCAAAACCACTGTTCCTGGACTTGCAGGGCAGCCCAGAATGCTTGATTCGCTGATGCTCCTTAAAAAAACGTTTCTCGCCAAAATACCCACATCCCTCAAATCCACATTTAAGCTTGACACGGGACGGTGGAAGGGGCTTCAGCTTAATCGGAGCCCTACAACTATGGACGATGAAATCCAGGCTCAACCAGTTTACTCAAGATGTATACCAAAGTAATGCAAGAGAAAAATAATCAAAAACACAACCTTGCAACGCATTGCCTCCACCACACCACGGGATTCTAGGGCCTTGGCCTCCGCCATATCTACAAGGCAACACACCAAACCGCAGGGCTGCTTTTCTTCAAACCAGATACCTTTTACACCGGCTTTGCCGCAAGGGCGCTGTTCAAACAGCGCCCTTGCGGCAGCGTTGAGCGTACTTCCAAACGAAGGAAACGAAGGAAAAAAACTGTTTTGCCTGTCGCCTTTACCTTTACGGCGGCCTGTCGGGCCAAGCTGTCGCGTGCTATGGAATACAAATCGGGCCCGACAGGCCGGTGAAGGAATTTTTCCAGCAGAGGATTTTTTGGGTGACGTTTAAAAGGCCCTCTGTGCATAAGGCCCTCTATTCAAAGGTTCCTCGATTCATAAGTCCCTCGAAAAGACCCTCTGTGCATAAGGCTCTCTATTCAAAGGTCCTTCGATTCATAAGTCCCTCGATTTTCCATCGGTTCTTGCCGCACACTGGCTTGATATGGGAGAGGTGCAAATTCATGAAAAACTTGTTGAGTGAAAGAGGTGACAATTCTAATATTGAGTTTTTTTTAGAACAAAAAACATTTTCTGCTTCCTTTCAAGATTTTTTTTCTCAGAGATTGTAAGATCTGTCGCAAGACCATACCGTGCCCTAAAATCTGTCGGGCACTTTATGACCCGAGAGCCCGACTTTTTGCAGCTCTGGACATTTTGAGGGATTTAGTATGAGGCTCCATCTGACAGACCACGACTGCGAGCGATCGAGATCGCGCTGGAACAGCAGCCCGTCAGCTGGGGCGGTGATTTGGCAGTAAATTTTGACATCGTCAGCATACATCAAGCAATTTGAACCAATTTCACTCGGGAGGTCATTTATGAAGAGCGAAAATAGCAGTGGGAACTAAACTAAACTAACTAACTAACTAAAGACCCTTCCGGTACACCGAGGTTACTGAAACCCAGTCGGACGTTTTACCGTTCACGATGACCCGTTGACGCCTATCAGAGAAATACGAGGCAAACCAGTTTAGAGCCGAATCTTTTAGGTGATCGAGTTTTTTTAAGTTTGTGAATGATCAATTTGTGGTTGACGCTTTGAGATGCTGCTGAATAATCTGTATATATGGCGTCCGTCTGGTATCCCTCCGATATGACCTCCCACGTCGAGCTCAGATACATCGCAAGGTTGCTGGAGCATGACCGATGAGGTACAAAACCGTGCTGCCAGGGCACAGCACCGGCAAAACATGCAGACACAGGTGGTCGTAGACAAGTCGTTCCAAAATGTTTACGAAAATTGGAAGCAGAGAGACAGACCGATAATTTGATGGATCTTTATTGTCACCTTTTTTAAATAGGAATTACATTGGCCTGTTTCCATTTAATGGGAACCTTACCAGCTGTGACGGACCTGTTGCCTATTTTTGTGAGTGGTGCAACCAATTCTTCGGCACACTCTACGATGATTTTAGCGCTAATGTCATCTGTACTGCATGTCTTATTTAGATCTAGAGACTTAAGGGTAATTCGAACTGCTTCCTCGGAAACATGAAAACAAGATAAGGTGCCTACTGGAATATCTGGTGCATGGGGAAAGACGCCGACAGTGGGGCTTGTAAATATCCGTGCAAAGGCAAGGTTCAAGAGAGACGCTTTTTCTGTGTCGTCTGAGGTAAGGCTTTTGTCTGGTTTGAGCAGTAGGGGAGAGCGGGGAGAGTTGTATCATGGACAAGTTGTATCAGAGCGATTTTTTCCAAAACTATCCAAGAGATAGCGCTCCCGACACGACCAGATGATGCGGCAAGCGGTTCGCCATCTTTCTTTATACTGCCGTCTGCTTGGCCTGGCGCGTTTCGCGGTGAGTGCAGAAAATGTGTTTTCGGGGTGTCATTCTGTAAAATTTCGTCGTAAGGAAATGTGTGTTTTTGTCATTCAGATGATCACGAATTGGAAGGATCGCTGTAGCAGTGGTAAGGGTAGATTCTAAGGCTTCGTGCGTGAGAAGGATTTCCTCGGCTGGCCACTGGTTGTTGAGCACGAGGACGTTTTTTCCAATGTGGGAGGGTGGTACATGTTGTATCAAGGCCAGGTGGGGTATGTTGTAACAGTGATACAACTCACCCCAATGTTCATGCAGCTCATTAGGGGTGTCGCCACAGATTCGTTTTTGCCAAAAACACTACATTGTCACATCTAGCCACAACGAAAAATTAGGTAAAATATTTTTGATCCAAAAAGTGCGGGCCAGGATAAGTGCAAGACGGACCACGCTGATGGAATGAAAGCAAAAGCAAAAATTAAAGTCTAACAAGTCCAGTGGCGAATCTAGGATTTCGTTAGGGGCAGGCTCTGAGGGGGGGCGCCGAACCTGGGGGCGCGGAATCTGAGGGGCGCCAATTTACCACCCAATAGGCGGCCAGTGTCGAAGAAAAAACGCGTTTAAAAAGCGTATTTGTAAATGTTTATTTTCATGAAAGCTACCTTTCAGTGAAACATGTTCACGTTTACCATCAAACATATTTCGGGCCGGCAAGGTTTCGCCCAGAACGTAATGACTGGTACATTGGTAGAAGAATCTGGACGCCGCCACTGATGCTAACTGAAGCACCATGAGCAAAGAATACAGCTAACTTCGATCTGGAAGAAAACTGAGGTGTCGTAACGACCACATCCACATATCATAGTTGTCTTGGCTAACGCTGAGTCCCTACTGAAATCTCCGATTGACGCTAACCTAAGCATCAGAGGCCGCAGAGCCTCTGCGGGCCTGGGCCTCTGAGATTTTGGTGGCTGCTCTGAGCTGATATTGAGTCCCCTCAGTTGATCTGGGACCGCTTTAGATAACCAGGCCCTCACACTGAACTTGAATGTGTCGCCACTGGAGCCTTCTGAGCTTTTTGGGGTCCCTTAATTGGTGTAAGCCCCCTCAACAGATCCTGGGCCCTCTGAGTTAATTACTAGCTATCTGAGAGCGAGTTTTCAGGTTGCCCCCCTGGGCTGTTCTGGGACCGTGAAAGAGTATTGCACAGGAGCTTACTGGCTTGGCCATAGATCCTTCGCTGCTTTGGGCCCCCTAAGCTAAAAATAACCCTGTAGGTGAAATTATTGTGGCAGCCATGAGCTGGTCTAGGGCCCGTGATAGGATTTACTAAAGGGGCCTCTGGTTTGATCATAGGGCCCCTAGCTGGATTAGTCTCCCCTGAGCTGGCAAGGGTCCCCCTGGGTTTGTATCGTGTTCGTTTAACTGATATAGACTCCTTCAGCTTGTATGGGGCCCGTTGTGCGTATCTGGGCCCCATGAGTTCGTCGAGACACCCAGCTAGTCTGGACATCTTAGTTTGTATGGGCCTCCTGAGCTGCTTTGGGCCCCCTCAGCGTGACTAGGCCCCATGAGTTGAAGGTTGGCCCCCAGGGCTAGTTTTGGCCCCCTGAGCTTATTTAGGACCCGTTTAAATGGGTAGGCACCCCACGCTGCCTATACAGCTTATTAGGGATGTCGCCACAGATTCATTTTTTTCCAAAAAAAAAAAAACACTAATCATCACAGGTAGCCACAACGAAAAATTAGGTAAAAATATATTTGCTGCAAAAAGTGCGGGCCAGGATAAGTACAAGACAGGCCGCGCTGATGGAATGAAAGCAAAAACAAAAATTAAAGTCTAACAAGTCCCGAGAAGTTATGGCCACATCCCCACCTTCGCTTCACAAATTCGAGGGACACGCCTGCTCGCCCCCCGCCTCCTACTTCCCACGTCCATGCAATTCATCCGTATCCCTGATACAACCCTTCCCGTAACTATTGTGAGAGGATCACTTAGTAAGTCCTTAAGTAATACGTTTAGGATTTTCAGATTGAACAGTTGCAGATTGAACACACTTTAGCCCTGGCTTAAGTCTGCTGGTACCCAGTCAAGAATTTGCCCGTTTCGACGCATTGTGTTGGCTTACTTTTTCCAAACGGGTCACTTTTACACTTGGACGGTTGATGTTTCGTTTGCGCTTTTTGTCGCCATGAATTTCGTACTGTATTGGTCATAGTTAGGTTCAATAAAATGCAAGTTAAGTTTATAATTAAATTCTAAATTTGTTGTAGGTTGTTCCCACGGCCATGATCGGTAGCAGTCACAGTCTCCAAAACGTGACACACTGTTACAACTTAACCCACCATGTGATACAACTCACCCAACCGGTGGGGTAAGTTGTATCAAGTGAAAAGGTCCATTCGCCGGGCAGTAGGAGACAAACCAGTAAAGATTAAAAAAATATATATCGGCAAAAGGAAGCCAAAGGATGCAGCTAGGAGATGGTATTGAAATCACGGGGCCATCCCAAGTAGTTACGAATTTAATGAACCTGGAGTAAAAACTGATACAACCCACCCCACCCTCCCCTACCGTCGAAATACTTGATTTTTTGCCAACACTTCTAAAAAAAGTCCAATATCTTTTCGGATTGGTCCGCATGCCATCAGCCAGTTTCGTAAGGTACTCAGAGTACTTGGTGCTGATAAAAATTACTGCGTTTTAAGTAAAAGTCGGTCACGCTCTCCTCACAACGATTGCGCCGCATACGCCGAAAAGTTGCTTCCTTTGAGCGAAGTGCCGCCCGCACCGCACTGTCAAATCAGAGTGGACACTTCCGCTTGATAGTTACAGACTGCACATAATCAGCTATGGCTGACTCCAATAATGCATAAAAAACATCCACCGCTTCGTCAATGTCTAAATTATCAAGAATACCTCAATGAATTTGCGCCAGGATTCGACGAAGACCACCAAAATCAGCATCTTTGTAGTTAAACACTTTCTGCCGTATCACTGATGATTCTGTAAAGGTTAAGAAGTGAGTGTAAAACCTAGATAAGATAGCTCACTAAAGATCACCTGGTAAGAACATTTTAGATAAAGATTCAAAGCAAGAAAGGGCCGAGAACATTGCCTGGTTAAGAAACCAATGATGGGAAATCAGCTGAAACGCCCCTAGGGTCATAAAACAGGTGGGAGCGCACGTATAATTTGAAGAGACCTAGAGAAAACAAAATACCTGTAAACAATTTGCATAAACAAAACTCCAATTCAAGATAAAACAAAGCAAGGCCAAATATCCACAGGAGCCAAAACAGCCAGAGACAAGGTAAAATGCGACTTTTCGGACATAGAAAATTATCAGGTAAAAAGGCGACGAAAGGAGTAGACTCGTCAGAGCCTCGATCGTATGGCGTTTCGAAATTTAAAAGAGCGGTGTGCATGCGTGTGTGCTCCTTTTGGCTCCTCTTGCCTGTAGTTTTAGCACTGCTGTGTTTCCAATTGCAATTTTAGTTTATCAAACTAGTCTGGGTTTTAACAGACATTTGGTGTGTTTTCGGTCTTTGTGATTTATACGTGCTTTCGTACCTACTTTACGAGACTGAGGGTATTTCAGCTGATTCTATATCAGAGGTGTCTTGAAAGATAATGTTTCAAGGCCTTCTTTGTTTGAAGGTTTCGTTTAACCCGCGCCCCACCGGGGGTCCGGCGCCACCTTCGCCCCACCGGGGGCCATCGATGGCCCCCCCCCTCTAACTCCGAAAATATGGGCGTTAGCGCAAATCTGCAAAGTGCAATAGAAAGCTCGTGTGAATTCAGTAAGAAATTACTTCGCATGTTTTAGTGCTCAGGTCAATGGTTTGACCTCCAGAGGTCAAATTAGGTCAAGATCGGCTATTTTCACTCAAATATGCAATGATTAAGCAAACTGGGCATAACTCTTATGTCATTAGAGCTATTGAGGCCTGGTAAAGTACATTTGATAGAAAATTGCCAGTACTTTTTCCGCTATGTGGAACGTGAAGACCTCCCGCCAGTGGTTTGACCGCCAGAGGTCACCTCGTGACCTAATATGACCTGAGGTCACGAAAGGTCAAAAAGTGACCTTGCCGTATATCAAATGAAAGCCAGTGACGAGACAAACACGATGGTGTTTGTTTCACCGCTCTAGCTCAATTAGGTCAAAAGTTATTGTCAAAATACTGTTTTTGACCTCTGGTGACCTTGGATGACCTTGGAAAAGTCAAAGGGCAAATATGACCCCCGGGATCCGTGAAAGGGTGTCCAAAAACGTTGTTCTGAGCAGTCTGAGTATTTGCAATCATTTTTGTGGCTTTTATATCATGAAATAGCTTTTCCCCATGCTTTTCCAATGGGAGAGGTCGCCTCGTGACCTGACCTCAGGGCACGAAATCAAAAAATCCCGGATATACACCTTGTAGACCCTAGAGAGGTCATGAAGTGTAGGAAGTTTCAAATCGATCGACTTCGAAATGTAGCTCTTACAGAGCTCTAAAGGTGAAGTGAGGTGACCTTGGTTGACCTCATCTGGTGACCTGACCTTGGGTGACCCGGGGTAAAAAATTTCAGGGATGATGGGAAAATGATGCAGTGAGAGGTAGAGCCCTCAACCGCGGTGCTGCACCTCGTCGTTTTTCTGCTATCCCGGAAAAACCTTAGGGGGGCCATCGATGGCCCCCCCGGTGGGGCGAGGGTTAACCCTTTCTTACTGGGGTGGGTTTCGGGTGGCTGTTAACTGTCTCATCTAAGTTTTACGCTCACTTTTCTTCCTTTTTGAACCATCACACTTCCATGTTCTTCTTTGCATTATCTTTCAGTTTAAAAATATTTGAACACAGTAGGTCCAATTTTACTTTTCGGATATGTTTATATCGTCTCTTGTATTCTCTTTTCGCGTTCGCTTCTCGTTCCTGACTCTCTTGCACGATAATTTATAACTGTTTTGAGTCTTAGTTCATTCCCCTTGGAATGCATATTTTGAAAAGTTTAAAGAACATTATTTGCCACATTAATGTGCAGAAAATATGTATTGCTAGTAATGCAAATACATCTATTGTACAGGAGATTTGACAAGAAAATTACAAGCAATTTTTTTCTGGAAGTTGTGAGGCAAGTTGTTATGTGTCAGTTATGTGAAAGTCCTGCAAGTTGCGAGTTCTTGTACATCATACCAGGGATGTACCGAGCTAAACGTTTTAAAATATGGAGGGAACTTGATAATACGGATCCGATTATCAAACGGGTCGGGTCTTTCGGCTGGTATAATGTTTACTGGAAAATGGTAAGTGGGCAATTGAAAGGGACTTTGTACGCTCTCGAGCACAATAACTACGAGGAAAGTACATTCTTAGACAGAATAAACCAGCAATCGTGTGCTGAGATGATAAGCATGCAATTTGAATACTTTTCCCGATACTGGTGCTGTTAATTTTTTGTGCAAATCTGATTTCCAGAGCGTCAAGCGGTGTATCTGCTCATACCCAAAAGGGGTTAAACCCCAAACTCTTCCGGTGAGACCAGTACCCGTCCATACCTTATTGCTAGACTGGTATCACTAACACAGAGATCCCATGCCTACCTTCAATCTCTCATGAAGACAAGCTCGTGCCTATATAATTGGTAACTTGGTTTTCTATTCAATGTCAAAAATGGGGTATTGCAGAAAAAAGTTGGAAAGATAAACTCCCCTCTCGCAGTTTCCATCACCATCGAAGCTGCTGTCCAATCCACCTTTGGTTGCGGACATCATCCCTAGGCTTGCAAGAGCCAGACAAATATTGTCAGCACGCTCAATTTGTGAGTTTTCATACGAAATGACGTTTGTAAGGAACTAAATCCGAAATCGGTGTGCATACCATGACCAATAATTTTTCAAGTTTCTATTACACTACCATTCCGATAAGAGGTAGTGCCCCAAAAATATAAATCAATTATGGTCCATGATAATATCAATATGGTCTATAGCATAATTACGGACTTTTACTAATTTGAGATGCGAGGGGATAGATTTCATAATATCATTAAAATTTCCTGTACCTAAAACCTTCTTTGAAAAACACTGAATATGATACATAAGCCTAGCAATTACATCGTATGTTCATGACTTTACCACCTAGGCGCTCCATTCTCAAACAAGATGAAATGGACTAATTGATTCTTTTATCATGTAAATCGGTGTCCCAAGACTGGCAGGCAACCCATTCTGTGTTTATACACCGCGACACCTAGGACGTGGATAGGCATCAGTCTGATCGGTGGGGTACGTCCCGAAAAGTGGGGTGTCGTAAACGCGGCGTCAGCTGGTGGATGAGACAGGTCACGGTTCCCAGCCCACTGACAGGTCTGACAAATCACTTCCATCATCGGTAGCGAAACGCCACGACCTCCTGAACCGTTCATCATCCCAGTCACTCACCGCCATCAGCTCTTGCTAAAGGTTCACACAGGTTTCTTGCCTGTTCCTGTGCGAATCACTGAGGAAGCCTTTGAAAAGTTCGCCGCTACCCCCCCCGCGATTCCTCAAAACTTAAACACAAGCTTCTCTATACTGAATGAAGCTTGGACCATTTTGCAGGTCACAAGGTCAAAGTGCTTCACAATGGAGTTGAGGAAGATACCGGCATCAATGCAAACGTGGCAGCGAAAACGACAGCTCACAGACCAAAGTCTATAAAATAACCCGGCAGCATAATAGTTGCGGTCAAAGGCAGCACGACCACTACTTGAAGTCAAAGTCAGCTACTCACCAACATAGTCAGGCGTGCCCAGCATGTCTCGCACCTCACGGCCGGGCCGCAGCTGGCGCGAGATCTCCAGGTCACAGAGCTTGACGTCGCAGTCGGGAAACGGACCCGTCAACACCAGATTCTGCGGCTGTCGAAAAGCCACGCGTTGTTAGCGTGATGAAACAACAAGATCATTAATGGAGGTCGCCGGCTGTCTCTGAAGGTCGCAGGACGCCCAGTGTTTGGTCCAGTCATCGGCGCCCGGTCCACACCAGACACGCACGGGCGACCGGCGACAGGGGCGGTGCTAGGGGCTGCCGGCGACAGGGGCGGTGCTAGGAGCTGCCGGCAATAGAGCCTCTCATCAGCCCCAGGTGCTGGGGATGGTGTCTGAAAGCTACTACGTTGGTAAGATTTCTGCTACGTGCACCTTTCCTGCATGTTTCTGTAGTTCGTAACATGAGCCGTTTACATGCTGAATTACCACTGCGCCATAAATTTATTTTTCTAAAAATTTTCTAAAAATTGGAACAAAGGCGACTTCAGCTACCTGATTTCATCATCATCATCATCATCATCATCGTCGTCGTCGTCGTCGTCGTCGTCGTCGTCGTAGTCGTCGTCAGCATCATCATCATTATCATTATCATCATCACCCTCATCATCATCATCGTCGTCATCATCAGCATCATCATCGCAGCATTGATTTTGCAGTCGTTAGTCTCGGGTGTATACACGCCGCCGAGGTCACCTACTCCCGACAGAAGGAGATTATGTCTTACGGTGTCAATGCTACGCAGATTTCAAGGTTACAAGAGTGCTTTGGGGGGATCCGACAAGGGCGGTTCCAGAACATGAGAAATGGCGTGATTGTGTCTTTTTAGTTTTTGCCTAGCCCAAAAACACATGCAAAGCCCATGTAGCCGGTACATAGTCATAGGGGTGGTCACATTTCGATTATAAATACTGATCTCAGTCAAATGTAAACAGCAGGTAAATAGACGAAATACAGTAGAACCTATATTAACTATACGGACTCCCCGAAGAACCATAAGCCCGACGCTCCACTAGGGCTGATTGTATCGGCATGTGGAGATCACTTAGATCGGCTCACGGGACTTCTAGAAACCACAGTCACCCAGCTGCTACCGCACATCTCGGAATGTCTACAGAAGACGGACGAATACCTCCACCGGCTGAAAACAAGTTCCCCTGAATATCAAGTGCCTCCAAACACTCTAATATTCAGTGTGCATGTTGTACGTAAACTTGTACGAAAGAGCTCCGATAAAATATGGGATAGCGGCCATCATTAATCTTCTCACTAGGCACAGTACTAATATCGAAATTCATTGCCTTGCCGTTCCAGATTTTGCAATTTCGTTGCAGCAGACTTCCGGCCTTGCTATGGGGAGTTGTGTGGCTCCTCCATTTACCATCGTTTTAATGATAACACTTGAACACCACCTGCAAACAGCCAGCCTCAAGCCAGCATGTTATATGCATTATATCGAAGATGTGCCCAAGTTTGGCCCCAAGGAGAGGGGGCACTTGATAAATTCCGGGCCCATATCAACGCCTCACATCCGAACATCGAATTTACCATGGAGTCAACAAAAATACGATGGAGGTATCGCCTTCTTGGACAAGTTTATCATCCTGAAACATAAGAGCAGCACTGAGCTTTATATAAGACCAACATCGTCAGAAGTTCTTATTCACTTGAATTCAGCCCAACTGAGACAAAAAAATGAGTGCTGATCTCTCAGGTTCAACGCCCGACTCGTCTTTCAAGTGACGACGAAGCAAAAGCACGCAGCATTGACAGACTAACAACGATCTTCGTGAGTAATAGGCACCCAACTTCGATAACAACAGCTTCTATCCATCGCACCCAGACAACAGCACCACCACGGCAGACAGAAGATCGTTAAAAAATCAGCGTGAAAAAGTACGACTGCCTTTCACTGATGACAAGCTGACCCAAACCATCAACAGCATCCTAAAGAATAGCGGCCTAAGTGCATGGGCTGCCTGGACGAACAAAGTTTCCGTCAGGGAAAAGCTGGTTCGTTCTGTACAGAAACCACCCACATGTCCTGCTGACCGGCGCGCTTCCAATACCCGCAAGGCGCACTAACGGGATTATACCACTCTTCAGCAGTCATCCATAAAGTGTGCTGCAGCCTTTGTACCACTATGTCATCCTATATGTAGGAGAGGCCGGAAGACAGTTCAGAACTCGGTACAATGAGTATCTTGCCGGCGCAAAATATGAGAGGGAGGAGGGCCCTTGAGGCGAACATTGGGAAGTACACTACCACAACACTCATCCAAAACCAGACGACTACAGGAATAACATCCTTGAAAAATAAACATGACCCAGGAGTGAAAGATCTATGAGTCGTTGGAAATACGAGATAAAAACCTCGGAATCAACACTCGACAATTGTCCTGGGGAATGATTGATTGGGCCAAGGGCATGCCAACCGGAAGACGCTGTACCGAACCAAATGATACGATAAATATTTGTAAAAACTCGTCTACTGTACGTCTTGCGTTTACCTGCTGTTCCTATTCTGCTGTGAGCGTGGTTTAGAAACCGTCTGTTAACATCATATAAGTTGAATAGTTATATAATTTGTAATTTGATAGATTAATTCAGAAGTGACCATCATTGCTGCAAAGCACCATAAGCATATGATATCTGCTTGTTGGGTAGAGGGTGTTTCGGAAGAGACCCCAAAGCTTATACATGAATCTTCTTCTTGTGGCTGAGGGGAGTTACTTTGAAGGGTACGTTTTAGTCTGGAAGTGTATTCTAAAGATCATGGCTGACACTTCCCCAACGAAAAGTGTAAATTTAGCCCAGTGTACTCCAGCAACGTTCAGTTTTCGAAAGAGAAAAGTCAAACTCAATTTTCAAAACTTTATAGAAAGTGATGGAAATCGCGTCTAGGACCACGACAGTATTTTTAATCGGGTTAAGTTATTTTATTTTTGAGCCAACAATTATGTGATTACTTTAAATTGCGACTTCGGCTAATGTTTTAATTTGAGGAGCTCAAAACGCAAATAATGATCATTAGCATTTTCCGACTTTCAAAATCTTTGATTGAAAAACAATGGATATAAAAATAAGCGTCATTCATTTTCTTGCTTATGTACCAAAAAAGTAGAAGCTCACATTCCACATAAAAATTTGGAACTCGTTTCGGGCTTACCGACCACCAATTGTTAGGGACATACGGCGTCGCCAACTCTTTCCCTGCTGAAAGGGTTTCTCGGGGCCCAGATTGTTCCTTGTTCAGGGAATCGGCTGGGCCTTCAACCCGGGTCGGCTGCGTAAAAAGCAGCCGTGCTAACCAGTTTAGTTCCTCCAGACATGGGTAGATCCAGATCCAAGGGAGGGGATGGCAAGTGGGGACACTTGCCCCCCTCGAATAACCCTCTGGCGCCCCCTGAATTGATCACGACGCCCAATGAAAGGTCAGTGGCGCCCCTGAAATTTCGTTTCTCACCCCCCCCCCCTCCCAGAATGTAAGTATTGGCGCACCCACGATAGGATTTGGCGCCCACCCGATATGTTTTGGTGCCACCCTTGACCGGATGGCGCCCCCTTCCGACCCATTCCCCCGATCGGCAGTCCTGGATCCGCCTATGCATCCAGACATCGTAAATATAAGGACTGGCAAGGGTTTGATTAGTTTAGAAAATGATGTTTTTTAGTTATTTTCAATACGTCCCTTTATCAATGTATATTTTATGTATTGCAAGATAACGCTCTCCAGTGATTTTGCTAGATATGTCAACAACTTTTGTTGACTACAGACTTTCTGTGAGGTCGGGCTGACTATTAATACCAATAATAATATTTTTTCAATCAAATACATTATCACTCCCAAAGTAAGCTTTAACTGTTAAGTGTGTTACAAACGTTTTTTTCCTGTAAATGGACAACTTCGAAAACACCTAGGCATTTATGTGAAATACTGTCATTAAGGTGTTTTGCCACGCTTTTAGTTTATATGGTATGTAGGGGAAAGTGGGGAATGTGGACCACTTAATTTCGAAACACTCTAAAAATGATTTTTCTTTATATATATTCAATTAGATTATGTCTTGTCGACAGCCGGACCTTTAGGTACAACTCTGTGTATCCCGATTTTGTGTAACTGAACTCACTTTTTTATAGAAGTGGCAAAAGATGAGACAAAGTCAAAATTTGATCCTCAAAAATCACGGGGTAATTCGGACCGCCCCCGGTCCAAACTACCCCGCCGCTGTTCCGGGATCACCCGGCGTAACATTGTCAGCCAAAGCATATAAATGCCTAAATTTTTTGGGTTGAAATGAAACAAGGCTTGTTGAATCAAACACTGTACTGCTTTTATTAATCACGAGAGCAAATCATAGGATTTTTAGTGTTGTACGAAGTTACCGTATGGTCTATCTTTTTCACACAGCCCACACATCACAGGATTATTCATACAAGAAAGTACTTCGGTAAACATGTACCCATTCACGTTGAACAGCATCTTCCTATCCATGTCCATCCGGTCTCATTGCAATTGGAAATCCTGTGCGCCGGAAATTTTTATTGTCTATTTCTTCCTCTAACACGTTAAAAAAACTTCCCCACCGTGACTGTTGGCCGCCCTCGTCTTAGCTGCAGATGTTGCTTCCGGTACTCTGAGTGCAATGTTTGGATTTCGCCCCAAAAAACCCTAAAGCCAGTCATGCCTACGAGACCAGTTTCCCTGTTGAAGTTGTGCGTTGTATAATTTATTTCGGCCAACTGAAATGCCAAGAAGTGGATATTCCTTTGAGTCAATCCAAAGAAGTATGCTTCCGTTTTAACCCTCGCCCCGGTGGGGGTGTTTGAACACCCTTCGGGTTTTTCTGGCGGCACGAAAAACAGCGGCGCGAAGCGCCTCCGTACCTGGCACACCTTATCCTGGATTCATTCCGCAACTTTCCTCAACATTTTAAGCTTAGGTCATCTTAGGTCAAGGTCATCAGTGCAGGCCAAGTGGCCTGCGGGATAGACTTTTTCTGATGGCGTCTGGAAATTGAAAGCTCCTTTCACATGCCTCCTGTGTGTAGACTTCGACACATTTTGTGACTTCGCTGCTTTTTATGTCCCGTTTTACCTGACGTTACTATATTTATGGCAGCTGACATATTTTCCTCGGTCCACTGCGGACCTTCCGTATTCTTTCTGTACTTCCGTGGCATCGCTTAGAACCAGACAACCAATATCGCTTTCAGTTTTCTCCTCAATAAATAACAACACTTATTTCCTATAACAATTTTTACAGTGGGGTAACCCGGACTACCTGTAGTCCAGATTACCCCATATTGGTTTTTTTGGAAACAGCCAGGCGCCGAGGGTAATACATTCAGGTTATCACAATAATAACTATAAATTCCGAGAGGCTATACTAAATTGCCCCCAAAAGCACCCGAACGATATTTGCAAACAACATAAAATGTCATAAAAAGAGGTCATTTCATGACCACTTATTTAAGATCAAAAATGCAAAAATCAAAATTACTTACCTGGAACTTTTCTCTTGCGTCGCAGTTCAGCTAAGCTAAAAATGGAAGTTACCAATCCAACGACAAATATATATTTCCTCTTTCCCACCTGGTGACAACGTTAGAAAATGCAGTAACAAGGGTGTGCCGAATTACCCCGGTGGTCCAGATTCCCCCACTTTCCCCTACCATTCAGCGACAAAATAAGGTGTTGGTATTGTGATGATTGTACCCTATATTTGCATCTGCAGTTCTGTATCACTTTCGGTCAGCTCGCCAGTGTTGTGCCTGGACAGTGCACAGGTTTCTTTCACAGGATGGCTTAGCTGTCATTGTGAGTTATTTCCAATAGCCACGGGCCGCAACCAGCATACACGTGTCAATATTAGTTACTACTTCGATCTATCACCAATTTCCGCGGGTATTTGATTAGGTGATCCCCGGTAGGTGTGCACGGAACGTCATGCCGTACAAGTACTATATCATAGAACATTTACTATGTACGCACTTTTGTAAGACGATATTGTAGCTGGATTGTCATTTATCCATGATCTATTTGCCTGAGCAAAGCCACCAAACTCCACCCCTTCCGGGTTATTCCTGACTCGACTACCCACGCGGACACATCTCCAGTGGTCTCTTGACCACTGAAGCCTGACAATGACATAAGAACTTCGACTCTGGCACAGACTTGAATAGCGTCATTTTGGCCTTGCACTTTTTGCCTGATGCGTGCTGCTTTGTCTTGATACAGACAGCACGGAAATGAATTTAAACATCGAATCCAAATTCACCCCAATACAGCGCCGATTAGTGAACCGAAAAGTGCACGGCTCACGGTAGTGACGAAGACCGCGAGACGGAGGAAAACGGTATCGCACTCAGAAAAGGAAAACCAAAACACGACACGTGGAAAGGGTACAAACGGTCAGGTTGTACCAACCGACGTCGAACCGTTACATGATCCACCTGCACTGCAGCCTCCGGTATAATGATCACTTTTCATTAATCCTTTGGCTCCTAAGAAGTCAAGTGGCGGATTAAAGGGAATAAATTTAGCAGGAAAAAACAGAATAAGTTGCAAGGTGTATAGTGGTCTACGTCCTCGAATCCTGGATGCAAAATACACTTATATTATCTAAGTGTATTTTACATTCAGGATTCGAGAAGACAAGCCAGTATACATATTGTCAACTTACCATCATGCTCATCGCCTCAGCACTCCGAAACCTATTAACGTTGGAAAAAACTAGAATGTGAGATTAAATGGAGGCTAGTAAAAACAGGTTAGCTAATAGCTGTCCAAGATACCATCTCCAGCGCCCGGTGTGTTGCCACTAGTCTAAATTACTCAGACTTTAATATTCATCTGGATAGGCGCCACAGTCACATCAATCCTGCGTTATCCCTGCATCTCGAGTGAAAGGCTGTTGTGTCTCTGGTTCGGCAGTGCGGGCCGCACTATATGGGAGTGGTGGGCAGGTCACCACGCCCGGAGTGCTGTGCTGGTCACCACGCCCCTCGCCTCAGTGCCGGCCCTCCCATCAGCTCAGTTGAGATTCGCCCAGACGCCAGATGCTGGGCTGAATGTGAGTCACCACTGCAGCACCGCCAATTGTGTAAATAAATAACGTGAGCTGCAGGCTGGGTCCGTTTCTAGCTGTGCTTTGTTCCAGGGGTAACAATGTTGATTTATATGTTGATGCTGTGTACCGGAAGTTTTGTTTTTTTCTCCAATGAACAAAAATAGACCTGAATTGTTAATGCATACTCATTTCTACGGGCCTTTCATAAGATATGACATTTCGCTCAATGTAAATAGGATTTAGTAGTCCAGTGGCGGATCTAGCCGGTCGGTTTGGGTGGGGGCAAGACAAAGTCGAAAAGCAAAAAAAAAAAACGGGGTGAAAGATACTGGCACAAGATACTTGTTTTTGCTATCCAAGGCCCAATGCTTACACTGAAGCTGACTGGTTCTGTTTGAAGTTGAGAGTTGAAGCACCAAAGCCTTGCTTATAAACTAAAAAAGTCGACTGCTTCGGGGGGGCGGCAAAAACACAGTCTCGTCCCGAACTTTTCCCTCTGGGAGCAAGTGTCTTTTTGTCCTCCCCCTGGATCTGCTACTGTCTAGTACCAATGAATGTTAGGATCTCCACATCCAGGGCAGTAAACTGGACCATAACACTAACCCTCCTCCTACCCAGGAAAGGCGCAATATCATGGCTTAGTCTCCGCGACCAGTCCAATGGCATCAATGTTAGCGTTTTTTCTGAAATACCTTCTTCCCAGTTGGAGGGCATAAACTATTTTTCTCCGGCGGAAGCAGCCTCCGCCGGCTTCCCTTCCAGCGGAAGCAGCCTCCGCCGGCTTCCCTTCCAGCGGAAGCAGCCTCCGCCGGCTTCCCTTCCAGCGGAAGCAGCTTCCACCGGCTCCCCGGCCAGCGGAAGCAGCTTCCACCGGCTCCCCGGCCAGCGGTATATTTGCAGTAAATGGTCCCTAGCCGTGTCGCTGTTGATGTTCGGCTACCCGGATATTGTCACAGGAGCGTCGCCACAAGCCACAAAAATTGGAAACGTGAATTGTGAGTGAAAGCATAGACCCTCGCTGATAAAAATCCCCCTCCAAAACCAAGTACTCTTTGAATTTTGACTGCTTGTAGCATTTCATTCATACCACCGACAGAAATTAAAACTTTTCCCAGCGTGGGTGAATCAGCGAATATTCCAAGTAAGGTAGTAAGGACACAATTACTCAATTTTCCCTCTTCCAACACTTTCGACGACTCCGCTTTTGGCTTGAAAACAAAATTGATCATCTATAAAAGTTGATGGAAGTGGATTCCAGGGATATATTGGGTGCCTGAGGCATTTACTTTCATTCCCTGACATAGATCCTTGCTGAACAGGTCATCAGAATGATTTAACAGTACACTGCCCAGCTTCTACACGTCTGCATGTATGCATTCTGTATCAAGCAGATTTCTGGCTCAGGGCACGATAGTTACGGATGATTTCAATTGTAAATTAATCATTCCAGCTCGACGCTGACCGGCACAATGATATTGGCCTGTAGCTTCACCATCAGTCTGCCTAAGGCGGTTAAACATGTTCAGCCTGAGACGATAATTAAGTGGAGATTAGCATGCCCCACTGCCCAGCACTTTTGAGAGCATTTGCATGCGCGCAGAGTCCGACTTCACTACTGACGGCCTCATATATCTGAGAGTCGGCACTCCTCCCTGAGGCGTACCTCCCTCATTTGTCCTTCAGTTGGGGATCCTCCCTGAGGCGTACCTCCCTCATTTGTCCTTCAGTTGAGGCTCCTCTCTGGTGCGTATCTCCCTCATATCTCCTACAGTCAAGATCTCCTCTGCTGCGTACCCCCGCCCCTCATTTGTTCTACAACCAGTATCCCTCTCTGATGCGTACCTCCCTCATTTTTTCTACAGTCAGGATACCCCTCTGAGGCGTAACTCCCTCATTTGTTCTACAATCAGGATCCCTCCCTGCGGTGTACCTCCCTCAGTTTTCCTACAGTTTGGATCCCTCTCTGAGGCATACCTCCCTCATTTGTCCTTCAGTCGGGGCTCCTGCCCACTGCGTACCTCTCTCATTTGGGGCACCCCCTCGTTTATCCTACAGTCGGGACCTCTCCCTGCGGGGCACACCCCTCGTTTATCCTACAGTCGAGACCTCTCTCTGCGGGGCACACCCCTTGTTTATCCTACGGTCGGGACCTCTCCCTGCGGGGCACACCCCTCGCTTATCCTACAGTCGGGACCTCTCCCTGTGGGTGACCCCCCTCGTTTATCCTACAGTCGAGACCTCTTCCGAAGGCATATGGGAAATTAAAAGCAATGTTTGACATTAAGCGTCTGTAACAGGTAAATAAAACACATGACAGAAAACTATTTGTATAATTCGAAAGCCCTACCAATTTCCATTTCATGACGCATTCAGTCAATATCCCTCTCACATGACTTGAGAGGAGGACCAAAAAGGTACAAAGAAGGAAAAATATACGGGATCGCCCTAATTTTGTGGGTAATGCCGAAACTGTATAATTCCCTATTTTGCTTTCATAAGAAATGTGAGTTATGTAAATGTTATGTTCTGGCAGTATTTGTGCATAACACCAATGTATAACTACTTCATATTCTGGCTTTAAGATGCAGTTTTCACGCCTTCCGTCGCATTAATCGACGAGAGGTTTGCAGCGGCCTTTGTCTATTTAGGTAAATATAAACAGCTGCGCCCAGTTTACTGCGCGGACGGGCATACTCACCCACTATCACAGGTGACAGTGCCGGCACCAATAAGCGAATCCAGAGTTTGCGGTGGAGGGGGGCATCTTAGCCAGGGGGCGTCATTTTGCGTCAGAGAGCCGCTATTTTTTACCGAGGGGTGCTATTTTGGTTCGAGGAACGCTATTCTGACTAGATGAGTGCCATTTTAACCCCCTCCCCGCGTGGGCCTCCAAGCTTCTTTCGCCCTAATGGGGGGGGCGCTTCAAACATCCCCACCTCGACCTTGGCTCCTATGAGGGATAGCGAAGGAACACGAACGCTGGTATCAGCGTTCATTTACCATGGTGGATAGCTCATAATAATTCATGAAGAAATTAGATCACCCATTTTTTGGCTTCGGTCAATATTAAGGTCATGGCAGGTCAAAGAAGTTGACAGGTTAGAGAAGAATTTCTGGGCTGTAGAGTCTAACACAGTTGACTTCGAATCGTTTTAGGCACTATTCGCTTCCTCTCGTTACGGCGAATCGAGTGATGCATGATATGATTATTGATTATACTAAGTCGCGACATAAAAATAGCGTGACGCAAGGGCAGGTTAAGGTCACCATCTGACATACCATGGTCAATATGCATATCAATCGTCTCGCAATAATAATCCAAACGTAATGGTATCAAAATAAAAGCTGTATTATCAACTCCTGCAATTTTATGGACTCAAGTCGGAAAACCTGCTTAAGTAGTTCCAGATGACCTCTCAGAGGTCACAAATCCAAACTTGCAATATGAACATGGAAAGGGGTCTAGTATACTACAATTTGGAAAAAAAAGGTATTCTAAGCTGTACCTACTTAAATAGAACTATTTTTCGCCAAAGTCCCGTTTTCTCCATGCATTTCCAATGTGGAGTCAAACGTGAGGAGTCAATGCTTGAATTAGGTCATGATCCGTACCGGATCCTAGGTCATGGTTATGAAAAATCCCGGAATACATTTTTTAGTACTCGGTGGGCCCATTATTGTGATATGAAATTCAATCAATACATTAACCTTGTTCTTACATATGCTATCTTAAACGTTTTTGAGGTGAGGTTATTTGACCTGCACTGGTGACCTGACATGAGATGACCGCAAAATTGATCAATGATAAGGCGTGTCAAGTACGGCAGCGCTTCGCGCCTCCGTTTTATGGTTACAAAGGAAAAATCTGAGGAGGGGGGTGTTCAAACATCCCACCATCGGGGCAAGGGTTAAGATGCAACAAATCAGGTGGGCTCAAATCGCAAGGTAAGGAGTCAATGCTTGAATTAGGGGAAGGAGAGGGTAGAAAGCGACGCTTCAGGGGGGAGACGAGGCGGCTTCAGGAGACAGCTTAGCATGTCTCCTGGTTATTCTGAGTAAGAACACCGAGTATTCAATTCATGGGGGAGGGGAGACCAGCCTCCCTTTGCCTGCCCTGAATCTGCGTTCTGCACATTTGTGCATGACTGCTTCTCTTCATAGGTATTTGATCTATGCTGAAATGCTTTGAGACAATACCAAACAAAATTGTGCCTTTCAGCATTGGCTTTGTGGATATCATTTAACCCTCGCCCCACCGGGGGGCCATCGATGGCCCCCTAAGGTTTTTCCGGGATAGCAGAAAAACGACGAGGCGCAGCACCGCGGTTGAGGGCTCTACCTCTCACTGCATCATTTTCCCATCATCCCTGAAATTTTTTACCCCGGGTCACCCAAGGTCAGGTCACCAGACGAGGTCAACCAAGGTCACCTCACTTCACCTTTAGAGCTCTGTAAGAGCTACATTTCAAAGTCGATCAATTTGAAACTTCCTACACTTCATGACCCCTCCAGGGTCTACAAGGTGTATATCCGGGATTTTTCGATTTCGTGCCCTGAGGTCAGGTCACGAGGCGACCTCTCCCATTGGAAAAGCATGGGGAAAAGCTATTTCATGATATAAAAGCCACAAAAATGATTGCAAATACTCAGACTGCTCCGAACAACGTTTTTGGACACCCTTTCACGGATCCCAGGGGTCATATTTGCCCTTTGACTTTTCCAAGGTCATCCAAGGTCACCAGAGGTTAAAAACAGTATTTTGACAATAACTTTTGACCTAATTGAGCTAGAGCGGTGAAACAAACACCATCGTGTTTGTCTTGTCACTGGCTTTTATTTGATATACGGCAAGGTCACTTTGTGACCTTTCGTGACCTCAGGTCATATTAGGTCACGAGGTGACCTATGGCGGTCAAACCACTGGCGGGAGGTCTTTACGTTCCACATAGCGGAAAAAGTACTGGCAATTTGCTATCAAATGTACTTTACCAGGCCTCAATAGCTCTAATGACATAAGAGTTATGCCCAGTTTGCTTAATCATTGCATATTTGAGTGAAAATAGCCGATCTTGACCTAATTTGACCTCTGAGGTCAAACCATTGACCTGAGCACTAAAACATGCGAAGTAATTTCTTACTGAATTCACGCGAGCTTTCTATTGCACTTTGCAGATTTGCGCTAACGCCCATATTTTCGGAGTTAGAGGGGGCATCGATGGCCCCCGGTGGGGCGAAGGTGGCGCCGGACCCCCGGTGGGGCGCGGGTTAATAAAACACTATTTCACCACGCCGCCCCGGTAGCTCAGTTGGTAGAGTGCTGGACTCCGGCCCGCTGCTCAGAAACATGCAGTGGCAGTGCATGTCCAGGCTTGGGATCGGTTCCCCTGAGACGCTCTGGCGCTCAATAGTTTACCCGACGTAGGTCGGCTGACAACTGACTGGTGAGAGAGTGACCTGAGCGAGGCGGCCGTCCCTGTGCTTTGTGGGACGTTAACACGCGTCCCCTGGGGGTGAAATTTGCCCCTCCCTCCTGGTTTCCCCTGGATAACGCAAACACGAAGAGACGCAGAACAATGACACTCACAGTACCTTATCCCTGATAAATTTTACGCATCTCACCAAATTGTTTAGGTCAGATCATGTCAGGTCAAGGAGGTATCCAAGGTCAAGCGACCCGTCCTCAAAGCCAGAAATCACGAGCTTGAAGCGGCACCTAACGAGCATCGTCTAACCGATCAGTTTGAAACTTTTACAATATAATGGGGCCATTGGAGACTCAAAGCTGAAAATGCTCAAACAGTGTATTATTACCAGGATCTTGACCATTAAGTTGAGTTTTTGACAATCTGACCTCACAAAGGTCATGTGAGATTACTGGAGCAAACGGTGATTGTTTTGCCAATAACTTCTCACTGAATTTAGATAAAGCTCCCATTCTGCTTGCTTTGTGCTTATATTGTTCCGAGGAGTCGATTGATATGCAACATAACCATACCAGGTCACCTGTGACCCTGACCTAGCTGGATGTCAGGTCATTTTTACAATTTGACCTAGCAAGATCATATTATTCATCATTCGATTTACCATGATGAGAGGAATCCAATGATGCATAAATATTTGCTCTAGCTCTGCTGAGTGAAATTCTAGAGTCAGAAACGTACACTGCCCTGTTGTAAGCCTATGGGACCTTATTTGACCTATGCTGACCTCAATATTGACCTGACATAAAAATACTTCGTATAATTTCGCATCGCCCTGTGAAGAGCTTTCAAACGTCTTCCGTATTTTTGCTTTAGCTTTTGTAAGGATTACATTTGCGCCGGTAGGGATATAACACATTTTTTATTGGTGGGGCAGCCAGTTTCTACTCCCAGAGAATCCTTCCATACCTCGTTCCAATTTCACGGTAGTGTAAATATTCTTCTTGTTATAGTGTAAATATTCTTCTTGTTATAAGTGCGCGTCGCGTTGCATCAGTATACTATTTGTAACATCATGGTGATGGAAGCGCAAATATTTTATAACAGTGTAAACGCTATCTTAAGCCACTAAGTTCCACCAAACGGATCAAGCGGTGATCGAACCAATGGTGCAGAAAATTATTTGAGGGCTTGCCACTGGTTAGCACACCAGCCCCGCCCGTAAATAGCGAGAACTAGGCACGTGATAAATACTTGTGTCCTGTACAATCGATTTGGAGGACATATTTTACAAGCGATTTCCCGCATTAGCAAGTATAAGAAACGTCTGGAGCGTTTGACAGGCAGCACTGGTCCGCCTGCAGTGGTACCGTGCGGAAGCACTGGTCCGCCTGCAGTGGTACCGTGCGGAGGCACTGGTCCACCTGCAGTGGCACCATGGGAAGCACTGGTCTACCAGCAGTGCCCCTGGGACCACCTCCAGTCACAATGTAAGTACTTGTTCTCTTGCGCTCTTTTCTTTAGGTTTAGGCTCTGGTTAGGCTCTGGTGTATGGATGACTTCTGACCGATTGACTGACTGATTGACCGACTGATCATTTCCTGACCATGTTTTTACGGCGACATAAATGCACGCAATATTACCTATGCTCTTTGCCTTCTCTATTGTGACCGAGGTATCAGATCCAGGCGTAAAAGTAAATGAAATACTGACCTCCAGATTGAGACTGATGAATCTTGCATTTCGCTCCTCTGTTCATCCATACAGTAATCTTACATTACGCCAAACACAAACTCAAAAAAATCTTTCACACTGTTGCCCACCCCGGTGAGGAGTTCTTCTCTGAAAATGGGAGGCCTAACTCAAGTATTTTATTAACTTTTGTCTCACAGTAGTTGTTTTAAATACTTATTATCACAGCTGTTTGTTTTCTCAGTTACCTCGCCATTCAATACCTGTCTAATTCTTCAATCAAGTCTAACGTTAAAAGGCAACTGAGTCATCCGTAAATGTAGTTATGCATGAATGGTCAGGAATCATTCTTTGCGCTAATTACCCGACTAACTGCGTGTCCGTCACACCTGCCTAACCGTGTATCTGTTACGCTATGCGCGCACCACCGCGAATGGAGCGGAGACAGCGACACTTCTCCTTTCATCTAATGACAGTATCCTCCCAGATGCACAATAACAGTCTCGCTTTTAGGGTACCTATAGCTTTAATGATGCCGGTCTCAGCCTAAACTAAATAGGTTCGCATGTTTAATTGTTTATATTGCCCTCTAAGCCTTAGAATGAGTAAAGTAATCTGTCGTATATATTGATTGAACTGCTCATATTTGACTTGCCAATTCTGAGAAAGTAATACCAGATGACGTGAGAATTCCAACCATATATTATGTATCATTTTGTTTCCTAAGGTAAGCCGTGTTTTCTTTACTTTCACGTATGTAACTTTTTGCAACTTTTACATGTAATGATTCTCGTAAGAACCATTTCTCAGCATAACTTAGCATAAATGTCTAATCTATTGAGAGAATTATTGTTGAACCTATCATAATTCTCATGCATTTTCCGGGGATTACCTAATCATCTTCCAAGTGGTAAACTCGTCAGGTGGTTATCTCGACCCTCATTGGTTTCCCATAAAGTTCCTGAACTTAATTATGACCACGCGACTATTTACTGAGTCTGCCTCCAGGTTCGCTGCATTATGCCTCAATCTGGTTACTCTCATCACAATGGGTATATTCAAGGTGCCGAAAAACATGTATGGGCTATTAAATATCACTTGAAGGGCTAGGAGTATCTCATGTTGATTATATTATGGATAGGTAATGTGGCGGAATAATGGTGAGAAAATCCCGTTAGCACCCGTAGATATGCATGACGCTTAAGTTATTCAGCCAAGTTAAACGCCTTAACAGCTCGAGGTTGGGTGATGTGCCGTGGTTTATCCTTTACAAGTATCTCATTGCACAAATTATATTTTGTTGAAGGTAATAATAAGCTTCTATGTAACTTTCTTGACCATATATCTTATAGTGCATTAAGCTTCCATGTACCTTATTCTTTGATTAAGTATCTTCTGAGATTTGTGTTCTATGTACCTTTAATGGATATGTATTTTCTGAAGACAACTGACAACTTTGATATTTATCATCAATAATAAGATGTAAGTTTTTGAGATGTTCAATGAATGTATGACTATTCTAATTTCTCAACATTGCTGGCAGCTTTTATATGAAAACTAATCTTCAATGATAATATTAAAAGATTTGATATGTTCAATGAATGCATGACCACTCTAGGTAAAGCAAACTTTTATTACTTTGTTGTATTGTTCAGTAGTCCTTACTTTGATATTTATCATCAATAATAAGATGTAAGTTTTTGAGATGTTCAATGAATGTATGACTATTCTAATTTCTCAACATCGCTGGCAGCTTTTATATGAAAACTAATCTTCAATGATAATATTAAAGGATTTGATATGTTCAATGAATGCATGACCACTCTATATAAAGCAAACTTTTATTATTTTGTTGTATTGTTCAGTAGTCCTTAGGTGTAATTGAAATTTTCTATAACAAGCAAAGTTTTATTATTTTGTTATATTTTCAGCAATCTTTAGATGTAACTGACAATTCCAAAGCATCAAGGCCTGTTAACTTATCAGGTGCCTGGTACTATTGAGAAATTCAATTCCAAGGCAGATAAGATGGATAGCGTTCTACGTTACAAGATAACCTCTTATTTTGTGTGCATTGAGTCTTGTTATTTTGACCACTGCCACTCTGGATCGTGCGCAAGGTCCAGGGAAACAGGGCTGAATAATTTTTGCTGTAGTGGATTACCTTCGAGTAGGTGACCCGCTCTAGGATATGCATTTAGAGATCCAGCGCTGGCGGTGCGTTAAGTCCATGGCCCCGAAGGCGCGGGCAGCTGAGGCCTCCGAGAGAGTGCGTAAGTCCGGCCAGCGTGGAGCTGAGAGCCTCCGAGGTAAGGAGTGCGGAATGTGTTGCCACAGCGGGGATCTGGCGTTAGCGGGTCGCCAGGTTTAGTTAGGATCTCCGTAATATTTTATGAATACTCCTATAGTGAGTCGTTAGGTTAGTTAGAAGAGTACTCCTAGCGTCCTCTGACCCAGATAGAAATGATGGATACCATTCTTGTTACCGTACGCTGACTGAAGATATCTTCCTCTTTAAAGCATGAGCAAGTCTGCGGAGAGACATGGCATGGAAGCAGCAACCGCTCCGCCATACACAGTCAAACCCGAGTACACTTATGAGATGGGAACCGTAGGCCTACCTCTCAACCCAAGGGAGGGGGTGACGTGCTACCCTCTGTAGCAGACCATGGCAGTGGCATAATTTCAGCATCAGTAGTTCTTTCAGAAGCAGAATCTTCATCATCTTCAGCATATCACCAATATGACAGGATCCCGACTCCACAGGCGGCGCGAGACCGGTCTCGGAGACGTGAAAGACCGCCTGATTAGTATCAACCCTAGAGCATCGTATCATGCAATGGTCTGTTTGTTATAGGTGGCTCATCTTGATCCGAACCCAGGTGATATTCTAAGCTCACATCTGGACGCGGCCATCCTGGAACCTCAAGACGATGAGGCGGCACCGAGATGGGAATCCAGCCTTCAACTACACCACGGGGCTTACCTCAAACCTCTTGGGGAAATGATCGCCACAAGCTCCTATTGGACAGTCTGTACCACGGTTGATTTTGGAGGGTATGATAAGACCCTTATAATCTTCGTGCGCAGTCTACCCAATTGGACGATAATTCTTCCACAGCAAATTGTATTTTCCGTATCAGTAGTTTGAGTCTCCTTATTTGGCTTTACAGCATACAGAGGGATCTAGCTTTATACTTTTAACTGAATCAGAGGCCACCATGGATTACTTCCTCATGGACGAGTCTCCCCATGATACATGTTACGGAGATAAGCCACGCATTTGCTCTCTCTCTCACAACCAGTGAGGACTGCCCCAAAAAATGACCAAGCTAGTTGTCTATATCAATTGTTTACGGATGTTCCTGTTCCTACACTATGCCCAGTACAAATTCAGTACCGGGATGGTCCACAATTTCGACACATGGGTCAAGGAATCTGGTTATATGGCGCTGCTCAGGGAGAACTCTTTGTGCAATGCATGGGTCTTGCGGGATCAAAACCCAACTTGGGGAAATACCAATTGACTGGAACTGGTGCGTTCAAGCTGAAGGCAGGATGTACGGCAACATTCAATGACCATATCCGTCTCCCCAGTTATGTGTCGGGAAGTGACGCCTTTGTCACTAATCTTACGATTTACCCAATCGTGGACGTCTTCTCTTTGAATTTCACAGTCAGCCTCTGGCAAAACATGACTTCCGATTTGCCTAAGCCAGGTCACTATTCTGACTTCTTGAATCATCTAAAGCAAGATACATCGATTACCAGACAATCAATTGATTTGAAGGAGTTTAATCGAACGCTCATGCATTTTGAAAAACTGCGTAACCAATTACCACCCTACCATCCCTTGCGGTGGCTATCACATCCCAGCGGTCAAATGTCAGGGTTCACCTTCTTGCTTGTTTTGAACATTGTGTCAGTTGTCCTGCTCGCATTTTGGATACGTCGGATTAGCCTTGCGCAACGTCCTCTGCAAGCAAGGATGCGAGCAATGCCTTTGTCGGGAGCTTCGGCTGCCGGCAGATCTGGACTTATACGGGTTCGTCAACATCGGCGAACACAATTAGAGGACACCGTATAAGCCAGGGGAGTGCACCCCTCAGGCCGCGGGACGGGAGCACGCTATGACGAGATGTTGGTGTCAATGTGATAATTCACTCGGCACTAACTACCTCCGAGCCGCTGCGGACCACCGGTATGGTCCGAGACGCATTCTGCCTCTGCTAGCAAGCAGACGTCTGGATAGGTGCTCTTCGTAGGCCAAATAGCGAGTAGGTTGGTGACAGACCATCCCTCGATAGTGGTTAGGGGAGGGTGTGCTAAACCAGCTCCCAGATGTATCGCAAAGATACCAGGCATATACAACGTTGGCACAATTTCAGAACCAACAAGTACGTTCTCCTGCACCGCTTACTAGTAGAAAGAGCCACCGTCCCTCTCCGGTGTAAAACTTCCTACCCTTGAATGCGGCCCAAATACTGAAACAGCACCACCCACTGGTTCCATTCAAAACTTGCTTCACTTTACATAGACCCGGGTTCCTGGTACCATAAATCGAATGCTTGGACTTTTTCATGTGTTTGTTCACCCAATGTTGAATTGCGTTACAGTCAACTAGCATTGCTCATTCTTTGATCAGCAATATTCGATATCATCTCGTCATTTCATGTTGGCCTCATTTCAGTAACAATACCAATACCTGTACACTTGCTCACTTGGAACTTTATCTCGATCTTTGTAAGGTGCTTTTGACCAATGCCCGGTGATCTTTTCCACGTGGTTTTAAGTACGCAACCGCCACTTCTCTGCCGGCACGGACATTCTCTTCACCCGTGATTCACAATCCAACAGATTCGGGATCCAAAACGACGAAGAGGATGACCCAACGGGCCTGGATCCACTCCCGGCCCTCAACCTCACCCTTTTGGCGGACATCCTGCGGCTTCTAACGCTGGCACGACACGGCCCACACCTGCCCCTACGTCCGAGGCATGTACACCCCTCAGATGGCTTCCACACCTCATGCAACGTCGGCGTAGACACAGCAATACGCTGCCTCTGCACGCTCCGGCCCAGCGACTCCAACCCCACGCCCATTTGGTCCTACGTCAATTGGATCAACGACGCGTGGGACAGGGAAGCTGACATCAACACCCTTCCCCCTACACTCGTCCCCGAGTGGGATGAATGGGCTTGGACCGACCCAACGCCCGTCTGGTCCTACGCCTCCTGGACCAGTCACGAGTGGGATTGGCCCGACTTCGCCCCGGATTGGACCGACTCCGCAGCCATCGTTCCCGTCTGGTCTTACTCTGACTGGACAGACGATGAGTGGGACCGGGACAGGAGCCAATGAAGCCGCTGTCATCTTCGACGTTCTTACACTGCCCGGAATATTTGTGTTTGGTTTCTTTTTTCTTCTCATCCACGGTTGGGAATCATTTCTTTGGCTATAAACATTTAACGAGTGTAAATATTCTTCTTGTTATAGTGTAAATATTCTTCTTGTTATAAGTGCGCGTCGCGTTGCATCAGTATACTATTTGTAACATCATGGTGATGGAAGCGCAAATATTTTATAACAGTGTAAACGCTATCTTAAGCCACTAAGTTCCACCAAACGGATCAAGCGGTGATCGAACCAATGGTGCAGAAAATTATTTGAGGGCTTGCCACTGGTTAGCACACCAGCCCCGCCCGTAAATAGCGAGAACTAGGCACGTGATAAATACTTGTGTCCTGTACAATCGATTTGGAGGACATATTTTACAAGCGATTTCCCGCATTAGCAAGTATAAGAAACGTCTGGAGCGTTTGACAGGCAGCACTGGTCCGCCTGCAGTGGTACCGTGCGGAAGCACTGGTCCGCCTGCAGTGGTACCGTGCGGAGGCACTGGTCCACCTGCAGTGGCACCATGGGAAGCACTGGTCTACCAGCAGTGCCCCTGGGACCACCTCCAGTCACAATGTAAGTACTTGTTCTCTTGCGCTCTTTTCTTTAGGTTTAGGCTCTGGTTAGGCTCTGGTGTATGGATGACTTCTGACCGATTGACTGACTGATTGACCGACTGATCATTTCCTGACCATGTTTTTACGGCGACATAAATGCACGCAATATTACCTATGCTCTTTGCCTTCTCTATTGTGACCGAGGTATCAGATCCAGGCGTAAAAGTAAATGAAATACTGACCTCCAGATTGAGACTGATGAATCTTGCATTTCGCTCCTCTGTTCATCCATACAGTAATCTTACATTACGCCAAACACAAACTCAAAAATATCTTTCACAGTAGCAACAGACCAAATAAATTCGGCAACTTCCTGGAATAATTGGTAATGACCTGAACGATGTCCTGAAACTATTTCACACTCTAACCAAGAAGAGCTTGGCCAGGAAACATTCAAATTATCAAACGTTGGAAATGGTACAACAAGTGGAGACCGGAAAAGCATTACGAGACGGCCGCCTCTGTTCCGTCAGCATCCCACGCCGCGCGGCGCGGACACAAAACCCGGCCCCCAAGATAAATCTGCTGTCGCCGCAGGCCAGGCCCGAGCAGCCTGGCACCACCCAAGATTCACCCTGGCGTCAGAGCCGCGTGGAAGCCGCAACGCCTCACCCATCCCTGCGGCGGTAAGAAGAGGGGGAGGGGTAAGAAGAAATGTGAGAACAATTGGTTACCAGGGCCTCTTTCCGGTGAACAAGCTAGCGTGCACCCAGTCCGGACAACGGAGGGGACACATAAAAATGACCAGGCATGCTGCGCCAGCAATTTTCAAGGCTACGGACAGGGCCAACCTCACCCCCAGGGCAGTTCAGCATGGCAAGTTCACGACCAATCCTGGCCCGAGGCAAATACCTCTAGCGCCACGTCGGCGACGAATGCGCCACATAGGCGTGTCCAACCCCCCCCTTCGACACACCACCCTGCCCTGAAGCGGAAGGGAGGAAGCGCGAAGCTTCGAGAAGGGGATTGGCTACAGCGACCAGGGCCTCCGGCAAAATCAGAAGTCTTGCCCGGAGAGGTGACGTCACCTGGGTTTTGCCGAGAGATGACGTCACACATGAGAAGGCGTCAGACCAAGCCTCAGGCGGTCGCCGCAGAAAAATATATAAGGGAAGATCACTGTTTGGAAGCTCTCTCTCAGATCTCTCAGCTCTCTCAGCTCTCTCAGCTCTCTCAGCTCTCTCTCAACTCTCAGCTCTCGCACTCTCTGTGACGCGGGCTCAGGCGTTCTCCCTTTGCCGCAACTCTTTACCAGTGGTGCATCTCTACTATCAGCCTTCCTGTCGACTGCAATGTTTCGCCATCATCAGCCAAGCACGGGCCTCAGCTACAGCATCCATTCTCTCACTCAGGTCGGTCCCGGTTATCTGGAAAGGGTTTCGGCTTCAATCTCCCCCGGCTGCTTTCACCAAACAAAAATGCGTTACCTCCAAAATAGGCCTAGAACGAAACTCGTAGTGGACGGCGGGACACCGTCAATTTACTAGACGCGTGTGGCACTGAGGATGTTAGTTTGTAGGTATGTTCAGGACATGTAAATTCTTTGGGTGATGTATTAATATTCTTTGTTGACAATTCTTGAAATTCACGGATAGTATGCAAATTAAATGATAGCCTTCATCTTTCATTGAAAAAGTGGGGGGGACGTATCAATAACACCGAAAGCGTAAGCTATTGGCTTTGACATCGTGAGGAGGCAATCATGAGGGTGAATGCTAGGCGTGCTGTTTTCCCGCAGGAAAATCCGGAGGCCACATTTTAAGCGTGTATGTATCGCCACAGCTTTGTAGATGAAAATAAATTCAAAATGTGACCGGGTGATTTGGCGGGAATAGAGGCGAGAGAAACGCGGTAAAAATATTCGACTATTCGGCGGAACGTTTTCATGTTTTCTTCTTCTTATGTTATTGACACCACTACGGCGTCGCTCACCGCTGCGTCCCGGACCGTCATAAAAATTCCGAGACGATGGCCGGCCGGAGAACTGCAAGTTCATCACAATAAACATTATTTGAATTCGTTATGCAGAAAAGGTACTGAAGCAAGTTTGAAAATATCCAACTGGTTAGGCGTGATTGCCAATGCACTTCTATCCGGCGGCGATGGAAGATTTGTGAGTCCACGACAGTATGTAGGCAAGGGTAAATAGATGTTTTAATGCCGACCCTGGCCCTAAATCCAGGTTACTGTGCCAATAGCGCAGCTCCCAAGAATAGTGGAAGGACCGGTCGTAGCATTGTTTTCTTTTAACCACGGGTACAATTTGAATTTTCCCCGTGAAAATAAAAAAAGGGGAGGGGTACATTTATACTTGCATTGACGCCCGATTCACAGCGATTTCTGCCGGCTGCCCGTTCGTAGATTGGGTACTGCTAGCGGACTGTGTCTTAGGCAATGCCTTTTTTCCATCCCCCACTGGTACAGGAAAATAGATTCACCATTGAGATCTTATCATTGATACAATGATCTGATCGTTGATATGGTGCCTCGGCCGATCCAGTGGGTAAATCTGAACCAATCCTAGTGATCCGTGGCAACCGGTGGTACATCTGTATCGGGTTCAACCCCCCCAACGCGGAAGCTAAATACAAAGGGGAAGGGTGAAAATTACCCCGTAATGGAAAGTAGCAGTAAACTATATAGTCAAACAATAGTTGGGCGGGCCCGGCAGTGTCTGAGACGTTCCTGTCTAGGCCAATAGGCAGTGTCAGAGTTTTGGTTACAAAAGGTTGAATTGATCACGATCGTGTGATTTAGTTGACGTGCAGAGAAGAGAAAATAAGCAAAAATTGTCCATTAGCAGTCTCGGCCACAGAAATCTTTGACTACAGACGGGCGAAAAAACATCGTAGTGGAGGGATCCCGTCAAATGTAGCTGAGCTCCCTCCAGGGATTTGCGGGCAGTTTCTAGTCGTGAGGTGGCTTCGTAATAAAGGTAGTTGTCGTTGATGAAACTAATTCCACAGCCAGAGGAGGAGGGATGCATCTAAAGTAGGTCAAGGGGACCAGAACACAAGTTACCGTTCTCTCAACGAAGTGATGATTCCGATTGATACCTGTCAACTCCAAGGCGCTGGACAGTAGCCTAACCGGCTGAAAGAAGGCGTTTCCTTCTCCTGGGTGGAAAAGGGTGAGACTGACCGTGGTCTCAATAGCCCAAGAAGCCCTTCAAAACCACTGTCCACGAAAGTACGATTATGATTGACACCTGTCAACTCCAAGGCGCTGGACAGTAGCCTAACCGGCTGAAAGAAGGCGTTTCCTTCTCCTGGGTGGAAAGGGTGAGACTGACCGTGGTCTCAATAGCCAATGAAGCCCTTCAAAACCACTGTCTACGAAATTATGATTATGATTGACACCTGTCAATTCCAAGGCGCTGGACAGTAGCCTAACCGGCTGAAAGAAGGCGTTTCCTTCTCATGGGTGGAAAGGGTGAGACTGACCGTGGTCTCAATAGCCCAAGAAGCCCTTCAAAACCACTGTCTACGAAATTACGATTATGATTGACACCTGTCAATTCCAAGGCGCTGGACAGTAGCCTAACCGGCTGAAAGAAGGCGTTTCCTTCTCCTGGGTGGAAAGGGTGAGACTGACCGTGGTCTCAATAGCCCAAGAAGCCCTTCAAAACCACTGTCTACGAAATTACGATTATGATTGACACCTGTCAACTCCAAGGCGCTGGACAGTAGCCTAACCGGCTGAAAGAAGGTGTTTCCTTCTCCTGGGTGGAAAAGGGTGAGACTGACCGTGGTCTCAATAGCCCAAGAAGCCCTTCAAAACCACTGTCCACGAAATTACGATTAGGATTGACACCTGTCAACTCCAAGGCGCTGGACAGTAGCCTAACCGGCTGAAAGAAGGCGTTTCCTTCTCCTGGGTGGAAAAGGGTGAGACTGACCGTGGTCTCAATAGCCCAAGAAGCCCTTCAAAACCACTGTCTACGAAATTGCGATTTTGATTGACACCTGTCAACTCCAAGGCGCTGGACAGTAGCCTAACCGGCTGAAAGAAGGCGTTTCCTTCTCCTGGGTGGAAAAGGGTGAGACTGACCGTGGTCTCAATAGCCCAAGAAGCCCTTCAAAACCACTGTCTACGAAATAATGATTATGATTGACACCTGTCAACTCCAAGGCGCTGGACGGTAGTCTAACCGACTGAAAGAAGGCGTTTCCTTCTCCTGGGTGGAAAAGGGTGAAACTGACCGTAGTCTCGTTAGCCCAATAAGCCCTTCAGAGCCATTTTCCGTGAAACATGGGTTGTGACGTACTGTACACTCGACGAAGGCAGGTCTCTGGGCAGCGGACGGGCCCAGGGTCCTATGAGGGAACCAGGTCGAGTGATACAAAAAATGAGAGCCCGAGGATTTAATATCGTGAGAGGACCAAGGATGTTTGGCCCCGGGGTCAAGAGAACAAAGAGGATAAGGGGATTTTAAGAGCCGGAGGATATGAGGGCACGAGGATTAGGAAGAAGGGTTGGCCCAGGAAGTAAGAAGGAATTAGGTTGATAGGAAGTGGGGATTGGAGGATTTTTAAGGGCCAGAGGATACTGGGGTATAAGAATAAAGGAAATGGGGGCCCAGAGGATGAGGATACAAAGTTTATGAATTTGGGGGCCCAGAGGATGAGGATACAAGGTTTTAAGGTCGAGTGGAATTTAAGTATGGGAGAGTTGGAGACATTGACTCGGGTAACGCGTGCACAAATAGAGCAAAGTTGAAAGAACAGAATAGGTAAGAAAACCTACATTTTTGCCAGACCAGTTTAGACTGATAACAAGAGCATGGGGAAAGTATGTTCTCTATGTTGTGCCGAACTTTTAGGGAACCTTATCAGTACCCGAGTTTGGTTGATGTTGTAAGTCCAACCGGTAGGCATCGTCAACCTGCAGGATGAACGGAACATCGACATCCTGATTATACCAAGAACCCAAGGTACAACGACATTGAACGCTTAGATGGTGTCGAGGGGGAACAAATTAGGGCTTTCACAGTTTCAACGATGGGGAGGAGTGCATGATGCGCAAATGAAGCAGTTGAGAGCATGGATGGACATATGAATGAAATAGTTTTAAGGCTCGACAGGGCTAGTGAAAGAGCCGGATCTAAGCATTCATGTTGCAAAAGGGATGATATAAATGTTCATCCAGATAACATCTGGAATGGGACGATTGAGCGAAACTAAAGGGTGTAAACGACGGTATTTTCACCATTACCTCGTAACTGATACAGGAGTAATCTTGATTAAGAAGTAACAACGGGGTCGTGAGAGTTAAGACGATCGTGGTACCGCTCCTATGCGGGAAAGCCTGCCAGTCAAAGTAGGTTCAGAACACAAATAAGCGCAGCTAATAACCCACCGATTTGAGACAGGTTAACCCGGAGGGCAAGGTCAACCCGAAAGCCTATAAGGTGACTCAAGCAGCCGGGAGGGGTGGGCCGTTGTAAACCGAATCCAGCCCTTGGACTTGTCCAGCGGGGGTTTGGACTGCTGTAGCTTGTGTGTCTGAGCTTACGAAAGCGGTGCAATACCTTCTTGTTGCCTCTCACAATATAAATATTTTTGTGTGTTGCGCCCGCAACATGGGCGACTGGCGGAGGCGTGTGCACACCGCCACCAGCGGGACGCGGCACTGCGTATCGCCCGAACGGCGCGCGCCATCGGCGCGAATCGTCGCCGACCGATGCCGGACGGCCAGCCGACCGTCGCGCGCACCCGACCGCCGCCGCCACGGTCGCCCAGCGGCGCTCCCCGTCACACTTTCCTGGGAAATGAGATACTCCATCATACTTCTACTCCATCAGCCGTACTGAGAACAACTTGACCAGATTTATAGAAAAATACCCATTATATTTTCTTTTCAATCAATCATTTCCATATTCGGGTTTCAGCACCGTCGCGCCCCGCAATAACAAACGGAAGCTGTTTACATGAATTGTCTACGTGTCTACGTGAATTGACTCCCCAAAAAGGGTTGAAATAAACTTTCAATTTTTTATACATAAATTGGAAACCACACCACTAGCACTGCCCCTCGATCAATGAAGCCGTCGGATTGATAATAATGTAGACAAAGCACGGCAACAGCAACTTCCTTAATATTTTAAACTTCCAAAATGGTAACAGATGATAGCACCAATATGGTATTCCAGCCCAGCTGCGATTTTCAACTTTGTCGCAACTTGGGCGTTCTCCCAGTTTCCCCTACCTCTCTTGTTTACCATACAGTCGGGACACCCCCCCCCCCACGGTGTACCTCACTCATTTTTACCACAGCCGCTGACGTGTGCCCTTCAACAGCACTCTGTCCTCCAGCATCAGTCTCTGTCTCCGAATACATTGTTTTCTGTCCTCTATCCTGGCTGCGGGTGTCACCGTTCGGGCTCATGCCTGCTCGCGACACGCGGGCTCATACCACACTTGGTATGTCTTCCAGACGCGCTCTTCAGGGATCCGGGAGCCCTTGTTTACAGCCCGGACTATCAAGCCCGACATAATCCACGCGGGGTCCCGTGCACACGGAGATTTACGAGACGTTTGGGTGGGTGGCGTCTGACTTCTGAGGCGGACGATGGTTTTACGACGCGGTCCCAGCCGGAGGTGAAGTCCATATACCGCCCAATGATGGTCCAGGTCGAGTCGTCTGTCTCGATAAACTGGCAAAAAGAGCGCGCGGGCGGCAGCACTGTATTTCCAGCATCCGCGTGTAGGCTGGGTGAAATGGCTTATTTGAGTGCAGGTGAGCTTTACGTGACGGCGTGGAACTGGAACAGCCGCAGGCGGTGGCGGCACAGTCGGCGTTTCTCATCAGACACAGCGGCGGACGGGTCAAGGTCAGCATTGATGCCATCCGTGCTGGGAGCCCGTCAATCACGGCACATTCGACCCAAACCTCGCAATAACTCGACAGAAATACACCAATTTAAGTGGTGGTTATTAGCGCAGCAAATACCAGCAGAGATGACGGGTCATCCGGCGGCATGGCGTGCAGCATAAGAAGTGAGTCCGACCACCTCTGGCACAGGCCCGCAGATGCACACTGCCCCGCAGGCGTTGATTAACGCGTCATTTGCCAGAACGCTGAATAACAACACCACGGCGCGGCACCGGCCTAGCATTTGATAACGGACATAATCATACAGCATGGGAAAGAACGTGCAGCGTGCAGCTGGAAATGAGGCCCGGACAACTGCAACATGTGCCGAATATCCTATTTAATGAGATACCTGGTGTCGCTCACAAATCTTCAGCTTGCGCATTTGTTTTTATCAGCATTTCTATCAGAGGAAGTGCCATATTTAAGCACCGTGCCTGACAACGCACGATCGGACGAAACATGTCCCTAAATGACACCGCCGTCAAGCTGAAGTCAGCTGTGCTTACACAGCCAGTGATATGTTCTGCTTCGTCGTGAACATTTGCGAACGAGCAAGAACGCAGCGGAAAATTCAATGGTGGATTTTCTGGAACAAAATTTTCCGATTGTCGTAAAAACAGCGCACTGTTTTGTAGTGCAAAACAAATCCGCTTAAGCAAGGTGCAAACATTTCACCGCTCTGTAAGCATCTGTGTAGGCCGGACATTTCCAACAGAAGCCACAACAAGGAACAGTATTTTAATATTTAGTTGTCTACCTCTAATCAGCAGCATCTCTGTCAGTGACCAGCGCTGAAACAGATAGCAGAAGCCGTTTTTTGGTGTCCAGTCCCGGTTTGTGTTGTGCAGTGTCGGTTTATGATGTCCAGTGCCCGTTTGTGGTGTCCAGTGCCGGTTTGTGTCATCCAGTGTCGGTTTGTGATGCCCAGTGCCGGTTTGCGGTGTTCAGTACCGTTTTGTGGTGTTCAGTGCCGGTTTGTGTCATCCAGTGTCGGTTTGTGGTGTTCAGTATGAGCTGTCTTCGGGATCAGTCAAGCGAGGGCGTATCAGTGTATTGAGGCCTCGGTGCCCCGGCTGGCTGTCAGTCGCTGCGTCCCGCCCACCACCGGGGGCCACATCAATCACCAGCACCCCACAGACCAGCACCCGCATAAATCACGCCCGCCCCCATCCATCGTCAGCACGGACGCCCGCCGCCGCTGAAACGTATGACACGGCTGTGAAAGCCCTGGGAGCTGAATCTATCACAGCGGCGAGAAGTGGCGCTCCGAGGGCGTCGCTGCGCAGCTCTGCCGGAGGCAGTGTGCCTTCACTGAGCCTCCAGGTTTACTGCGCTTGTAGTGGGTTCAACTTTTGCCGTCACCTTTACTCCCTCCCCTCCTCCCATTGTTTGCATTCCCCGAAATCAAACACTGACACTCCGAGCATTAATGCTTCCAGGTCTCAACCTACTCAAGACGTGAGAGCCACAACAAACATAAAATAACAATTTTTACCCTTCTCTCTTTTCCTCTTATCCCTCTCCCTCCCCCGCCTCTCTCTCTCCCTCTCCCTCTCTCCCTCTCTCTCTCTTTCTCTCTCTCTCTCGCCCTCCCCCTCTCTCTCACTCTTTCTCACCTTGATATCCATATGTGCGATGTCCTGTTTGTGCAAGAAAGTCAGTCCCTCCAGCAGGTTGTGCACGAAGCGGATGACGTCGGGTTCGTAGGGCACTTGGTCGCTGTCCAGAACACCCTGAAGGTCCCCGCCGCAGCCGCTGAGGGTGAGAGTAGGTTCAAATTGAGACGCTGAGTAAGAAAGAGACCTCATGCCAGGCATGTAATGAGAATATCCAAGATGAGGTCGGTGGATTACCACAATGTATGGGCCAGGTCTGAAATGAAATGGAGGGTGGTGTGTTTGGCAAGGCGCGTTCTACCAGAGGCAGCCAATGTGGAGAGACCTGATCTTCGGATAGGAGGAATACATATAAAATTTTACAATGCATTATATAAGCTAGGAATGGGAGTCCAATTAAGGCCTGCCATTTCCAGAAATATCAACTATTTCAACTAAATCTTCGCGGGAAGCAGTCTTTACCCATCAGTCAAATCCATAAATTTGAACCAAGCGGGACATTATCGGGTCATTATTATTTGAAATAGATATTGTCAAAAACGATATTATCAACATTTTATCCACAGCGCAGACAAAATTCGAAGTCGTGAATAGACCGTATACGAGGTGCGTGTGGTGTGCGCTTTTTGGTCTTATGAGGCAGGCTCCTAAAAAATGGTTTGTACTACGTTCTGAGAATGTACGATTGAACATTTTTGAAGCGATTGAAGTAATGGGTAAATGATAACGTATCCTACCATCAATTCGTTGACCTCCAAAAATCTGCAGTCCCGAATTGAAGTGTTGTCACTCCCGAATTGAATTGAAGTCTGCCTATACATACGGGGCACGGCTCTTCGTACAACAGAAAATCCTACAATAACACCAAAACCGAAGACTAGCCTAGGAGTCGAAACAAGTCTTACCACACCCAAGGTCCCTCGCCGTACATGGGAAAGCCCTACAAATTATCATCATCCTTACTTGTCACTTTCGAGCGAGCGTTTCGAAGCCGAAAGCATGACAATCCAATTAGTATCCGCTCAATGTATTCACGTGAGGTCTATATTCCTCGACCCACTTCAGGTGGAACATCAAAGTGGCGTTAGGAGATGACATGAAGCGGCGAGAGGTCTCACGAGTCCAAGCTTAGTGAAGAGTGGCATTGTACCGTCTGGAGATGCCATCAGCTAGTAATTTAGTGCCGAGGAACAAGCAGCATGACTGAATGGAGATATGCTGTGTGAGCACATCCCTTTCAATCCATTGTTTACCAGTTCATTCATTGATAATGCATCACCCGCGCTGAAATATAGAGGAAACAGAAAACCAAGCTTAACGCCAAGTCAGTAGACATTGACACACCGGATGAAAACTAAGAGAGCATCGTGGCATGGTTCACAGTCCAAAAACCAGAAACTAAGTTTCCCGATCCTTCCAGCTGTTCAAGCAACTAGTGGGAAGCTCACCTCCTGTTAGTAGTATTATACTCCTCTAAGTTGTAATCCCCTTTCTTTTTCCTTTTCCATTCTCTTCCTCTCACCCTTTCGCTCTCTCTCTCTCTCTCTCACTCTCTCACTCTCTCACTCTCTCTCTCTCTCTCTCTCTCTCACTCTCTCACTCTCTCACTCTCTCACTCCCTCACTCCTCTCCTCACTCTCTCTCTCTCTCTCTCTCTCTCTCTCTCTCTCTCTCTCTCTCTCTCTCTCTCTCTTCCGGTCCCGAGCAAAGCTGATGGGATTGTCGAGGTAGTACGGTATCAGCTTAATCAAGAAAATTACTATCCAGCCAATACATCAATGATTAAAGTTATGTTAAATATTGTTTTGCTAGACCTTGCCGCTTCTTTCCCACCTTAACGCTTCTTATTTCTCATCCTGGAGAGACTTAGAGGTGATGTGAGGATGATACATGCCGATAAATGATGATAAATGATGATAAGGATTACTTAATTTTTTACAATAAACTTTTCGAAAAAATGCATTCATGAATATTCCGTAAAATATACAAATGTTCCAGATAAAATTGGCTCTAGACTCATATCTCATAATGTCAAGCGGCAATGACCACGAGGGCAGCAGCTTTTCTCACGAGGCCTAGCGCGCACAGAGGGTCAAACTTTTAAGAAATAATACATATACTTGTATTTCTCACACAGGTCAAGGAATCCCACCATTTCAGTCCCCATGGCCGTCTCCGTTCTCTGAAGCAAAATCATGCTTCCTCAGAGGACCAGAATAGACTGACTCCGATTTTGGCAGTGGGCAATACTAGGGTCATCTCTCGAAATTAAGGCCATCTCTCGTACAAACTCACTTCTTTATAATCCCCGGCGTTATTGTGCAGCCTCAAATAAAAACAAACACCTATTGTGATGCCTAAACTATCGATCCAACACGTGGTAAAATATCCCAGCTTCATAGAAATAAGAAACCGCGGTAAATACAGGGTTCACTTACAGTTCCATGACGAGGACGAACTGGGTGGGCGTCTCGAACAGCTGTTGCAGCCGAACCACGCGCGCGCAGCCGCGACACCGGTGCATCACCGCCATCTCGTGTACAATCTCCCGGCTGGCGTCCGCTCCCAGCCGCCATTTGTCGCAAAACTTGGCGGCGAACTCGGCGCCGGTGCTGCGCAGACGGCACTTGTAGACGCTCGCCCACTGGCCGCTGCGAACAGAAAACCTCGTTAGGATGAGATTAAGAGGCGGACAAAGGATCCAAGCTCAGAATACCTATGAAGATACCATGCTGACTGACTGAGGACGAGTAAGCAGCCAGGCAGACAGGCCGTAGACATGTGGCACGGAACTTGATTTCGATTCGTTATGTTCAAACATCTGAAACATATGATTTTTTTACGAAACCACAACACAGTGCAGCAGCAATGCGGAAAACCCATGACTGCGCCGATTCAGCGAAGGTGAACTTGGTGTAGCTGTAGGCGCTGCGAGAAGGGCGCCTATGTTGGACTTCTACGCAGTTACATCCTGCAGGGACGTCCGGCTTAGCCGGAAACGTGCGCCGGCACCGCGCCGCGCCGCCGCGGGCGGAGTGCGCCGGCTTCCATTGCAGTCTGCCGCCTAATACGGCAGTGCAACCACCGGGCAGGGACATGGCGGCAGGGCCGACACCGCGTCCAGCTCCCCCTCCCCAGAGTACCGATAGCCAGCGATCCCAGCAGATGACCAGGACGTGCCTTATCCCTACAGCTGCTGCTGACCACCACACCCCAGTCAGCAGCAGTGAGACTGGGTCGTCCCTTATCCCTACTGTTAATGACCGCCGCACCCCGAGAGCAGAGTAACAGGGTCGTCCCTTATCCCTACTGCTGATTCTGGCGGCCGTAGCCCCGCCGGAGCAGAGTAACCAAGTTGTCGGTAACAGTGCTCTGATCGTGCTCTAACAGTGCTCTGACCTGACGAAATTCCGGAGGAAAGTTGGCAAACTTTTGCTGTAGAGGCCGTTCCGAATAAGTGCATACCTTTGAACTACAGTGGGTGAGCATCTGGGCAGGCTGCCGAAAACTATGGCAGTACACGTTTGGTAGGGCGTGGTGAGTTCGATCCAGGACCGAAGCAGCCTGGGCACCTGCCTCACTCAAAACATGAACAATATTGTAGTTTGCATAACGCCTCCGATCTCATAACGCCAACGATTTCAAATCCTGTAATCGATGTGTCTCAACGAAAATACGGTCAGAATGGCGAGTTTGAACCACCATGTCTTAAATGCTTGTCTTTTGTCTGAACCCCCATTCAAACTCTTGACAAAGCCCATGTCTTTCCAGCTAACTCTGAGGTTTGTCACACAGCCTCCTCAGTCAGCAGACAGCTCTCGGCGTTCAGACACATCGGCAAGCGAGGCCAGTAGCGGCCAAGAGTGGCCGTCCGCCTCCGGTCGCTGTCGTAACTGTTATGAATGTCGCACCGAAAATGGCCCGGCCACACATCAATTACCAGCAGACCTGCTGCTACAAATGATGGCGTCATTCAAATAGGTCGTGAACAGCCGCTCGGAAGAGCTAACCAGCGGGTAACAATACCCTCCATCATTGAGCAAACATGAGCTGACGACGTAATCGCGGCAGAGGTCGGCCCAGCCCGGCCAAGGACGACAATGAAGCGACTCAGATTCAGGCTTGCTCAAACGACATCCGTCTCTGAATTTCAATCAGTGGATGGTGATATGGCCTGCACTCTTAAATTAGCCCGGGCCGACAGGGCGGTGAAGGGAGCCTTGGTGGCGGTACGTTATGGCACTGTGATGGTTTGCAAGATGACGATAACGACGCCGCCGACACCGCCCTATCACACGGACGTGACTGTCATTCGATCTCTGTAGTTAGCAGCCTCGGAATTTATGGATATATCGTCAAGCGCTTGCATATGTACATACATTGGTCATACGTGCTAATTGATAGACGGAGGTATAGCTCAACCTCTAGAACCAATCATTGCCTACCCGGCTTAACTCAACGGAACAGAATGACCAGTCTTCTGCTTATCTTGTTCTCATGTCTTAGTGGTACTCCATAGATAAGTATAAACATAAGTATACTCCGTAACGTATACTTATGCAATTCTGACCGCCTCCCCTCCCACGTGTACCCCCTCTTTTTACACCCATCTGCAACGTTTGAACATGCTATAACTGACTGTCCCACCACCTCTGGCGTTGCATGGATAATGGACGATCCCATATCATTCTAAGGCCACTGGTCATCCACATTCATCTTCCAGATTAGTCACACCCGTAAGTCCGAGTCATAGGGTTGGTGTTGTGCACGTTTCTGTTCCCAGGTTCTACCTACAGTACTGCCGAGTATCCTACCTTAACCACTCCATACCCTAAGCAAAAAGTTGAACCCTTTCGGCAAAGGAAATTACTTTAAAATCATGGGATGAGGTCAGACTGCGTGTACACGAGTAACAATTACATATGCCTCCTCCGGGTCCATTAATCATTCCGAGGTCAGCTGAGGTTACTGATGGAGCTCTTCTTTGATGATCAGATCCCGACTTCCGACTCTGCCGAGGTACTTGAAGTGATGGTTGAAGGCCCAGCTCTAAGTTCGCACGGCCCATTTAAACTTTTTTATGGCTGTGCCCTCACGTTGTTTAGAAAAGATGATTACCGCAGCAAGGCTCGAGGTAAAAAGGCGCACAATTAAGAGAAAAAGTCGTTGTGGTCTCTTGGTTTTATTCATGACAATATCTAAGTTGGAAAGCAAAACTAAACATATTACGGACGTGCCAGAAGTGCGCTTGTGGTGAGAAACCAGCACCGTCTCTCTCTCTCCGTCACCGTCACTCTCTTCAGCACCAATGTATTACCCTACAATTGTAAACATTTATATTTTTACAGAGTACATTATTTCCATGGACAATCCCGGGAACTTGCACGTGATGACCATACCATTGTCTTATGCCTTATTCTATGTAAATGTCCTTAAACCTGACGCTAAAGAGGCTCTAAGAAAACATGTGATGCCTATCAAACGTGTACACTTTTACAAGCCCACAAATCATTGTACACTAGCTAAAATAAGGCGTTGTCAAATTGGTAGACGCAACATAACCTAAGCCATCTCCAGGCAAGGGAGATGACCCATAAGCCTTACTCTTTTGTGAACTATTAATAAACCTCATAACCGAAATCTGGGTGGTGCTTCTTCTATGGCTCATAAAATTACGGAATGAAACACCTCCCACGAGATGAATGCAGTTACACGGCCTGATGAAGCCTTCTCAGAAGCCGCGTCTGACAAACTAGCAATTTTCCCGTCACGCCAAGTAGGCTATGAAGGATGGGCCGGGCGGCCGCTCGGAGAGCCCCTCACCCTTCTCGGTGATAGCAGGGACCGCTCGGATAACCTCGCATCCTTGTCGGTGGTAGCAGGGGCAGCTCAGAGAGCCTCTCACGTAGTGGCAGGGGCCGCTCAGAGAGCCTCTCCCTCTCACCCTTCTCGGTGGTAGCGGCGCCACTGGAGAGTCTCACCCTTCTCAGTAGTGGCAGGGGCCGCTCAGAGAGCCTCTCCCTCTCACCCTTCTCGGTGGTAGCAGGCGCCACTCGGAGAGTCTCACCCTTCTCCGTAGTGGCAGGGGCCTCTTGAAGAGCTTCTTACCCTTCCCAGTGGTAGCAGGGGCCACTCAGAGAGCCTCTCGCCCCTCTCAGAAGTGACAGGACCTGCTCGGAGAACTCCTCGCCCTTCTCAGTGGCAGCGGCAGGCCGAGGACGGGCCTCGGGCGCAGCTGAGGCCGCCGTCGGCACTGTGACCCGCCACCGACCCGAGCAGTCGGCGAGAGTGGGCGAGGGCAGGGTCTGGGTCAGCGGCGGCGTTAGGCTGCGGCCGTCCAGCCACGTGCAATGGCACCAGCGCCGATTAATGTCCAGCCTGCACGCGCCGAGTGCAATCAGCCGGCGCGCCCTTCACCTGACCTGACTCGTTATGTCAACACATTTCACTAATTGAAACTGGAGAGACATTGCCCACTGGCACGATATAGATCGGCCGCTTAGGCCTCTCACTGGCATGTCAGATTAGAGTTTAGAAAATGGTTGCATGCGAAATGCGCATGCCCCGTACTTGAGAGGTCTACATCTATGTATGCCCAGCGCACCTGCAATTATGCAGTTTGTTATTAGTAGGGCGGTGCAGATTGCATTATAAAGCATCACTTCGGTAATTATGAACGACTGTAGCTTTATTCTTGGCTGGGGAATTCAGACGTGCACACTACGCTTCGAGAAATGAAGGATTTTGGTAGAATAGTGTTTTATTCACTGCATTGCTCAGCAATAAGAACACACACTAAGCCGTTGTACTGCCAAATAACTCCTGCACGAGCAGACAGTGCCTACATTGATCTCCAACAGCAAATATAATGATCTTTTTCTAATATTTCTTTTCCCTCGGACTTTTCCAAAACCCGGAAAAGAGCCTATCTGTTCCGGTCTAAAATGATCAGAGGACGATTACTCAAGTAAAATATGTCATGCAGACCCGACCGTTTTTTGCAGTAAATAAGAAAATGCAAGCACAGATGAGCTGGATTGTAGAGCCAGAGGCTGTCAGCCTCCTGAATCGAGTGTAATGAAGCCACCTGTCAATGGGTGTAGCTGAGAGGCGTTCGTCACCTGAGCTCAGCAGCGATCCGGGATGTTGCCCGGCGGCCGGGCTGTACTCTGAGCTGATCCATCAGTCAGCATGACCCCGCGCCGCCCGGTCACCTCTGAAGAGCAGCAGTGAACCGCGCTGGCAGAGCGGGCCAGCCGCGCCGCGCGATGGATCGCCCCCGCCGAACGAGGCTCACGTACCCTCTCCGACCTCCAGCCCAAACGCCGGAATCGCGCACACATGGCGGCCCGCTACCAACTGCGTACTGACGAAACGCTCCAATTCCAATGTGCTGGTGCCTGCTTGCCTCAGAGAACGCACTATTTCTAAACTGGATGAAAAAGTTTTAGTTTTCTGAATCGATATGTCTGAAATGGAGAACAGATTTACGTTCTCGGGTACAATGGCATGTGACTTCAAGTAGTGGCGTACTTGCGTTCGAAGTTTAGTTATGTTAGTTTAGTTTATTACCAGAATCACCAGCATTTGTAGCCACTGACTGGTCAAGAAAAGACGTTGAACACGATCAATACGTACAACACGACACGAACACAGCCAACCTCCACCATTGCTTGTCATGTAACCGTTTCTGTCCGCTGTCACGCACATAACTCACAGCACGCCTTTATTGATGGACGCCATTTCGATGCACCAGACACTCATGTCACGGTTTGCATCTGAAACCGCGTTACATACATATCTCTGGTACGGCAGAATATCCCGCTCCTGAAGGCATTTACTCTGGCGTGCTTTAAGTTAAACAGAGCGCTGGAGCGGAGCTGTCAGGCACAGTCACAGGCAGCGGCAGCCGAGACAGCTGAGATGGTGGATCGACGGCGTGCCGGTGGACATGCCGGACGACATGGTGTCCATCGGCTCTTGTCGGGCTTCTAAAGTGCTGACTCCGAAAAACGCCATCAACTCCTCGTGCTGGAGTGAAGGCCGCACTACTCAGGACCGACAAATGTGTGTTGCACGTGCTTGGTCCGCGTCACGTGCACAGCAGCCGCTCCACGCCATACCGCGCTACAAAACGCCAGCACAGATGCACATTCGCCGCAGGTACTGTCACATTTTCTTTCGTTGTAGGGCAGTAACACAGAAAATCAGGTTTTATTTTAATCATTCGAAACATGAGCACAGCTTCCCATTCCCTTCTGACATAGCCGGGTCACATCCGGTCAAATCTGTTCTCCCAGCAGAAACTGTTCAGGGTCGTCCCGCAGATAACAGTGCTGCCAGGATTGCTGTAGGTTTCTGTACCTCTGCACACCTTAAGCCGCATGAACTGTGCCGCAGAAAACGAACACCGGACACATCGCGCCGCAAACAGCCCGCAGTATACTGAGCCCCAAAGCCAAAAACCACTTATACTGTGCCGCTGAAACCTGAACATATGCTGGCATACTGTGCCGCAATGCAAATTCTGCGAGGGGAGCTCCTGCTAAGAAATCTAATATCAGTTGGTTATACTATTTTCGCCAGTGGCAGATCCACGAAATCATTTCGGGAGGGGGGGTGGCGGCTTGGGACTTAAGTACCTCGGGCAGCCCCTCGCCTACGTATTAACTATAGGTGCTCGGACATTTCGGGGGAGGGCTTGAGCCCCTAGCCCCTCTTGGATCCGCAACTTATTTTAGGCATCAAATATATTCAACGTTAAGACGCCCCAACTCGTAGAATTCAGTAAGCCTCCAAGAGGCATGCTTAGCTAAGGTAGCATGCACATCTACCTACGATAATATGGGCTGCCGTGACTTGTGAAAAAACAACTGGGATACAGCACATTCGTCGCCTCTGTGTAAGCTCCCGGAGAGCAAAACGTCGATCCTGGCTACCTCCGACACCAAACGTGCACGCCACAGCTTCTGATACGTGAATGTGTACGCCGAAGATGTGTACATTCAAAAATACAAATAAATTTATCCAGCATCTAGAAACAGTTACTGTGCTGTGTGGCAGCTCAGTGAGGTGTCCATTCAGAAATGGTTACTGTGCAGTGTGGCAGCTCAGTGAGATATCCATTCAGAAATTGTTACTGTGCAGTGTGGCAGCTAAGTGAGTCGTCCATGCAGAAATTGTTACTGTGCAGTGTGGCACCTCAGTGAGGTGTCCACTCAGAAATTGTTACTGTGCAGTGTGGCACTTCAGTGAGGCGTCTATTCAGAAATGGTTACTGTGCAGTGTGGCAGCTCAGTGAGGCGTCCATTCAGAAACAGTTACTGTGCTGTGTGGAAGGTCAGTGAGGCGTCCATTCAGAAATGGTTACTATGCTGTGTGGAAGGTCAGTGAGCCGTCCATTCAGAAATGGTTACTGTGCAGTGTGGCAGCTCAGTAAGTCGTCCATTCAGAAATGGTTACTGTGCAGTGTGGCACCTCAGTGAGATGTCCACTCAGAAATGGTTACTGTGCTGTGTGGAAGCTCAGTGAGGCGTCCATTCCACGGCCAGCCCCCGTCAGTGTTATCGCTGCACTACAGACGAGCCCCGCTGCAGAGGTGCATCCAGCCGGGTGGTTTAGGGGCAAACCGATGAAGGCAAGGAAAAAGGGCAGCGGAAGCGGAGGCAGGTGGTATCAAACTGGTGCAGTGAATCAGTTTTGCTCATCGCCTACACCGAAACAATATCTTCAAACTGCAAACGAGAGCGTCGCCAGAAATTTCAAGCAGGCCATGACAAAACATGTGTGTACCACATTAGTTAAAAACTAATCGTGCTCAAAAAGTAAAAATTTTCCATCAGATTTGCTTTCTCTTCAGGAGCGCCTGGTGCCACCACCTCCAAAGAGGTACGATCCCGACGGACAAAAACGCTTCAAAATATTGTTTCCTGATGGACACGCCCTCCTCAATTGATCAATTATGAAAGGCTATTTTTTTCGGGGGGAGGAGGGTTGAGTCAAAAGAAGGTTCCCCTCTATTTCACCTTAGGGGTCTCAGCCAGATTGACACCTCCCCCTCCCCTTTGGATCCACCCCTGCCCTGAAGATCTTCTGTTCACCCCCGAGCAGAGGACACCAAAATAGTGCCCCAGGCGCAACCGATAGTGGACTATAGTGTCGAAGAGGAGAAAGGCTGTTCTCCTGAATATGCCAGACCGCAGTAGAAGTCACCCGCTGGCCTCCGTGGCTTCGTATATATTGTGTTGTTCAAGTGAAAGCCGTGACAGTAACACAGTGGACGTCAGAGGCTGAATATTGGGCAGGAGAATGGCACTGTTTTGACTTCGCTCCGGGAAAGGTGCACCCCAGAGAGTCTTTGCTTCTTCTACCAGGCACCATGTAACAATGCAAGTCAGAGGGCAGTTCTGTACATCCATTGTCGGCTTCTAGTACAGATCAGTTGCCGCAAAATGAATAGCAGATATGCACTCCTAGATCAAGAAGCAAAGCTTTATAATCAGATGCCAGGATCTATGATTTTACATTTTTAAATTATTTTATCCAAATAATCAAATAGTGCAATGTAAACCATTTTTATGCGGTTCCAACCATTCATATACACATCATCAACTCAGATAGGATGCCGAGCTGGTGGCGGCTGAAAGGACTGGAGGAAAAGTCGCAACGGCTACAGGCACTAATTTGGAATCGAACATAGCTTACTGCAGCTTCAATATCCTATAACTCGTATTCCTAATATCCATTGCCTTTACGAATTTTCCTTCTGAAACTGGTTCACAGCATTAGGTTCATATCAATCTATCACGAATAATCCAAGAAACTTGAACTGTAGCAAAAGGAACAGATACTATCCTTTCAAGCTCCTGTAATAAACAGATGGTTGTTCTTTTATATTTCATGAACACATCAACTTCAATCTGACGGCTTCGGATGGAGAGCATGATAACCCCCATCACTGCACCAGAATACTATACAAAGCTGCACACCAGCACGGTATGAGTCACCCCCGTGACTCGGGTCTGGGGGGGTGCTGTTCAGCTCTGCAGCACACATTACGGCGTCGACACTGCAATCTGTCAGCCGCAGGGCGTGACGCATGTTTGGACGGCCGTGAGCCCGCCGGCGACAGTGGATGTGCTGCAGCGCAGGACAGAGTCACGGCGCAGCGTGACTCAGCCCCACGCCTCTCCGTGTCCAGTCTGCCTTCCTTCCGGCACTCGACACGCTCTCTGGACAGCAGCCGGAGCTGGACACAGACAGCAGTTCGATGAACTGGATAGATATGCTGCTGTGTGTACATATTTTGTGCGCTTGTTCTTCCGCACGTGCCGTAGATGAGTCAGAACGCTTCAAACAGACTGGTTTTTACATGCTGCCGGCTAAAAGAGCCGAGTTTTGATTATTAAGGAATCGGCCGAGCTTTGAAGCTGAAACGTGCCAGCATTTAGCCCTGGTTGAGCCGGTAAACCGTTTAAACCCTTTAAAATATATCTCTCGAGCTCAAAACTCCTCGAAGTATAAGACTCGCACGTGATGTTCAAGAAAATAACCAAAAGTATGTCACCTAAGGTCATTTGAAGCCGTTACGTAGGTAAAAAAATATGCATGGACTCACAGATTAGTTGATAGTAACTGGCGCTCTCCATAAGTAGCACTGACCACAGTCGCAGTTATTGCGGTAGAAACACTGAAGTAACAGCTTGATTCTTAGAGAAAAAAGAGAATAGAAAATCAGACTTGGCTTGGATCATCAGTGTTTAGAGGCAATAGCTTCCCATTCAGCTCAGCTCAGCTCTGCATATTTCTCTACAACTCTGGGTATGGCCGGTAATGACGGCCGGTTGAGATCACACAGAGCAGTGGCTGCATGGATAGTAAAACATGGTGAATGTTTTCTCAATCGTCCGTCTCAGTGTTCCCATGTTTTGAGTGCATTAAATTCATTTTGTAGCACTTATTAATTCACAACTTGGTGCTTCCACGCACTCAAAAATATATGTCTTCAAACATATAACGCACCGCTAATTTTTTCCGTGTGGTAGCACAATAAAGCCAGGGATTGGGAGAGAGCAGACAGTCACACTATGGTTGTATATATGCACCTACACCACAGGTGGTTCTAAGAATCGAGATCGGGGAAGGTGCACATGGTCGTGGGGGGGGGGGCCATCTTGGCCAGAGTGCACCACTTTTGGGAGGCAAAACCTATCAGGTGGGCGCCAAAGCCTACATCGGGGCGCCGATGCTTGCATCCTGAGGGGGAGATGCTAGCAGGCGACATTTCAGATGGCCGCCATCACCCTTTAGGAGGCGCAGTGACCATCTCAGAAGGTGAGGAGGACCAGCCTCAGACCCCTGGGTCCGCCTATGATGTGTACAACTGTTTGAAACAAAATGAAAAGCTGCTGGGGCTCACCTTCACTCCCAAAAGCTGGAGTTAATGTTGCGTCGACAGCTCGCACGCCATTGGATAGTCAGCCCCCCCCTTCCAACAGCAAGCGCAGATCACTGGATGTGACGTCACACCTCGTAGCATATAGCATGGGAAAATTAAATGATTAAATATCCAATTTTTTAATGAGGCCCAAAATCGAAAATTAAAAGTTTATTTATTGCATTTGGGATCAAATTAATTGCCGTGTATTCTCACAAACTCGTAAGCGGACAGTGCCATTAGCAGCAGCTTGACAGACGGTCCAACGGCGGAGGAATTCCTCCACGCCCGTGTGACGCCACTCGGGCGTAAAGGAACCCTCTTGAACGTACCTTTAAGTAAAGGTATCTTGATTGTCAGTCACTGCGGGACAAGATCATGTCTTATCTCGGCCATCCACTGAAACCTGACTGAACCCGAGACACATACCTCAGAAGGTAGACGTTCATAAACACTGAGCCACTCATCACCGCGCGAGGATCAACAGCAAAACGTCAATAGCATCAAACTGCATCATTGACGCTTTCTCTGTTGAAATGTTGAAGATGTCTGAATAAGTAGCCATGTTGACGCAAAGGTGGTGAGACACGGGGCAGACCAACTCCCTCCAACTTCTCACCCGTTTCCTGATTTCAACATGTCTGATTCCAATCCTATTCGTAAAGGCTCAACGTTTTCTCACAACGTGTTCAACATCAATCCGAAGGGAACAGAGAGCCCTATTTCAAAACACAGGAGTCTTGAAAAATGTTTGGTTATTTTATCATTGTAATTTCCCCTTACACTTTTGCGGGAACTTTGCGGGAATCCTGCGCGAATGCTTATGCACGTTTCCATATCAAGTTTGACCTAGAGTCTTCTAAGAAATAACTGGCTGTCATCCGAATACTTCAGTCTTGAGATTATGCAATACCTGAAAACTGAACGTTGAATATTACACGCATCTGGGTCTCACATCGACAACACAGGCCAGAGCATGCTTAAATCGGAACGATGATCCATTGTGATCAATATTTGACAGATACGCTTTAACGCTTGCCATCCATTCTGTCCATGAGATACTGTTAACAAAATGGATTTGTTCAAGCTTTTGAAATTTGCAAATTGTATTCAAAATTTTTATTAGTTACGGTCGAATGAGCCCCGTCATAGAGGAAATATTTCAGGGCGTCATTTCAGAGGCTGTGCTCGTCCAGCTGCCATTGTCATGGCGAGTCATGAAACAGAGGTAACTAAGAGAGGATCTATTCAGCAAGTTTGCACTGAATCCAAACTTCTCGACGGAATAAATAGGGCACATACCCGCGAAAATGTATGCATGTAATAAAGCTAGTTGTTCGACTTAGGTTTGTCTGCGTTCAGGATAAAAGACGAACAAAAGAGTGGGTGATAACCGATGAATAATATCCTCCTAAATAAAATTCTCATAACTATAATACCTCAGTATCGTAGGTATTAACCTTTTTTCTAACAAAAGAACAGTGTAATCTTGAATCATGTTTTATCATATGACTAAATTAAGGTCAGACGTGTTCTCTATGCACCCTAAATGAGAGGCAAAAGAAGGATCTGTCGCTTTCTTGTATCAAATATCTCAGATTTATAAATTTTCATTATTTTTGATGTTGTTATTTTCATTCACAAGTATTTGATCGATCACATTTGAAAAACTGTTCTGTAGCATTTAAGCCATGTTACTTGAACTCATATGTGAAAAAGATTTTATGAATCCAATGATGATCGAAGAATAGTAAAAACAGCAAACAGAAAACAACCGTCCAACAATTCACCAGTTTTTCTAGTGGCGGGCAGCACTATCAATGACATATAGTGACACGTCCCTGGATTAGTACAGGCCTCGTCCCGTCTTGTCAGTACAGCCTCTATACGTTAAGAGCCTTGGTACAGCCTCTGCAGCCGTCTTGTGTAAACAGCTATACACTTTTATATAATCTTCCGGGCGTCTTTTGAATGCTGCTGAAAGTTAAACATTTCTTACCAAAAAACTTGAAATAGAAAGTTATATAATCATTTGTTAACGACATGCATAAAGTCATTACGTCGCGTTCGTAAAATTTACGAAGATTTTCGCAACAAAAACTGCTATTGTATGAGCAAAGCAGGATTAGCAAACCAGGCCGTGTTTCACGAGCTTAACTGACCTAAGGACAGGTAAAGGTCACCACCCATCCTAAAATAGTTAAGATGCATATCAATAGACTCGCGATGACAATTCCAATGTAATGGTATTCCAATGAAAGCCCATTATTTCTTGCAGAGTTATTGCACTAAGTCTAAAAACCTGTTCTTACAAAACCAGATGACTTCTCAGAGGTCACAGATTCAAACTCGTAACATGGCTCTGGGAATTGGCCAAAATACTACTATTTCGAAAAACAAAGTTATTCCAGGTCGTTGCAACAGAAATATACTATTTTTTCGGCCCATTCCCATTTTTCCCATGCATTTCCAATGTACATACCTGTACCTGATGCAATTCCACCTGTACCTGACCCTAGGTCACCGATATAAAAATATATTGTCACATTAAATAACTTGTGGTACTCGGTGGGCCTACTATGTTATACGAATATCAGATCAATGGACTAACCTCGTTTTCACTATTGCCACTTAAAATATTTTTGAAGGTGAGGTCACTTAACGTAGCCTGGTGCTCTGACTTGAAACGAACAAAACTTAAATTTGGGAAAATGTGCACAATTGATCAAGGATAAGGTGAGTTTAGTACGGAGGTGCTTTACACCTGTTCTTTTACCCGGTTGGATAAACCCAAAAGGGCGTATTTGAAGACCACAAGTGAGGCCAGCGTTAATATGTCTATCACCTTGTTCCGGTATTTAATGGTCGATTGAGATTGCATGTGAGTTCCCGAATTTTATTTTAGTATAAAAGGAGCTCGGTATAAATCTATTATTTAGACTTATCGGCTAAATAGCAGTTGGTTCGCACATCGGCAGAGAGCGTCGCAACCATGTTTGTATTCTCTCAGATCAGCGCTCCCTTCCCTCTGGCTTTGTGGTGGAGAGCGTACAAACAACCAGATATGGCAGCACTTCTTTGGAATCAATATAAAGTGGCTTTTCAAGAGTAGAGGTTCGTTAATGAGGGCTATATCATGAGGCGTCAGAGTACAAATAGGGGAGACTGGGGCTGGTTGCATCACGGGTTGAATGCATCAGGGGCTGTAACTAAAAAAATATTCACTATATAACAGTCTAAGCGGGCCCACTAGAACCGCGCATGCGCAATGTCTTTCCGGAACAGAAACCAAGCAAAGGCGGTCCGCCGATACCAGGTGAGGAGGCAAAAACTCATTTTTAGGGCGAAAGTATTTTTCTAGTCTGTTACATTACGTTTTAAATGAAATACAAGATAACATGCACACTAGTCATAAGCCTGGCAGGTTAAAGCGTGTTTCTCCAGTCTTCAATTGAGGCAAAGACTTTTGGCGGGACCTCTTGGCTTGTGCAATATTTGGCACCATGATTGATTCAGGGCAGGGACGGGGCAAGATGAATCATTTTTCGCGGGGCAGGTTGAAACATTGTGGCAACCTACCCCGGCGCTTAGTTTTGTTTATGGGAAAATTGAATAGTCATAAGGATGTATTATTGCAATAATTATTAGCATGGGCGTCGAAAGTGGGGGAGGAGAGCGTCACTTTCGAGAATCAGGTGCTATATCTGTCAGCAATGTGACCCTGACTCTGAGTAAGCAAGCTCGGAAGGGTATCCGATGGGAAACGTGCCTACCAATGAAACGTGCCTCCGCTGAATGGGAAACGTGCCTACCAATAAAGCGAATCTGACGTTGTATTGTGTTTCTGTGCACTAATTCCTCAAGATGCAAGCTGCCCCGGGGACTGATGCAACTTACCCCGGCATGGGGGCTGTTTGCATCAGGGGCAGAGCTGATTTCAAAAGTGTATTGTGGTAAAATGTATGTGTTTTTGGGAAAATATTAACCGTCGTTTGGTGGGGAAAAGAACTATATTTCGAATGGTGGTATCTAATTTTTGATATATCCTATGGATTATTAGCTACGGAAGGAAAAGTGAAAAATGATTCAACCAGCCCCGGCCTCCCCTATCATCTAACCAGTCCCAAATACCTTTGTAAAACACTACATAGGCGAATAAAAAAGACCTTTAACAACAAAGATTCAAGAATATACACCAAGGCCCCATGAAAAAATTCAATCGCGATCGGACGGTGTATCCAGATACAATTACGATCCTGATGGAGCATTTGGGAATGTAAACCGGGCTTTAGTCCGATTATTGTCGGTCCACATCCAGCAAGGTCTGGCAGAACTTAACAGCGTGATGATAAATATAATATTCTTACAGTGCAAAGGAAGCGGCATACATGCTTATTAATGGAAATCGCAACCGAAAGCCTGGCGTATAAATTAGTGCTATTTGGAGGTCATTGCAAAAGTAAATGCTGTCATGTACTTCGATGTTTTTATCAAACACCGTAATAATTCGAAGTTAAATAACTAAATTTTAGTTTGATTTAATGAGATATGCATAAAACCTTATACTACGTGGAAGTCCAACTATATTTTATCTGTCTCCAGCCCGGGAGGTGCAAAACATACCTTTGGAAATAATCTCAATTTGATTGCCGATGACATTGAGCTTGTCTCTCCTGTATCGAATTTCAATTGTGTGGTTGCGAGATTTCGTACTGGTTAATGTACTCCGGTGCTGCCTCAAAGGCGAAATAACCGTATTTACGAATATAATCCTACATTTTTACGTTTTTCAAACTTTGAGGGAAATATTAAACTTCTCTTTAGTCCGATGTAAGATAATTGATATTTTCGTATACACCTAGCACTGGGGTATCACCCTTTAAACACCACCAGAACTCACCTAGATATGTGGGCGAACTTAGCTTCTTACAGTGGCACCAAATGGAGCAAAACATTCAGCGAAAAGGGCAACAGAATGACTCTTCACATCGAATACTTACGTGCTAATTGGCGTGGGGAACACTTCGTAGAGGTTTTCGATGGGCTCGGATGAGATGACCGCGCTGTACTCTTCCTCGCTGAGAGTGATGAATCCAGGGGGCAGCTGGTCGTGGCCGCTCTCGGTGGGTACAGCCAACTCGGGGACCTCCCGAGCTACTGCTGGTACCGCCGCCAGGGGCAGCGCAACTTCGCACATACTGCACCAAATTAGACTCCCTTCCCACTGGAATGAGCCAAAGTCTCAGAAAGAGCAGCAAGTAAGACGGAAGCGGAGAGATAGAGTTTACTCGGAGAGTAAATAAAGCCGACGGCTAATTGAGTGAGATAAACACGGGAGCTGTAACAGAGGGTATCTGACAAACGGGCAAATACCCCTGGCCCGTCGAGTCTTCCACGAAGGACACTCGAACGGGGATGGAGAAAAGCTGCAGCCTCCCACGAGCCGACGCGGCTCCAACTGCCGACCCTCCGCAGCCGCCGCGGCCAGCACGCCAGCGGGCTGACATCTGGCGGCCAAATTCATCCCTAATCAGGCAGTGGACGCTTCACTCCATCGGCATCGGTTTTGGTAAGATCAGCTGATCAAGAGGCAAGGCGGAAAGCTTCGGGAACTGAGGTATTCCATAACCGATGGGAACTGAGCAGTTCTAGTATCCTGCTATTTGCGTACCGACTGCAGGAACGATCGTATCGACTCATGTAGCCGAAACTCTACCTTTGGAACTTCTGGATACATGGGCCAATACGCTCGTCCCGGCGGCCGTTGCATAAATGGGGTGCACTGGAGGTGCCCATGTATTTGAGGTAACTATGAATCATACATGTACGGACAAAATCACGTCTGAGACCTCCCCTTTACCTTAGTGCAGCAGATATGCTGGCAAAGGCTTCACCTGCGATTACTGCTCCAGCCAAGGTCTATATGTGTATACATATATATATATATATATATATATATATATATATAATATTTGTGCTCCCTATAGCCAGGAAAGTTTTCCATTAGTATTCCCTCACCCATTCTATGTACTCAAGTCCTCACATGAGGGCCGCGGGCGGGAGACCGGAGCGGTGGATCCCTTTTAGAGGCCGGTCAGGCCCGTGCACCCGCAAACAGGGACGCCGGCTGGCACGGCATTGGTTCCATGCGGCGCGCACTCCCCAGTGTACTACCATCTCCTGGGGAGGAGTCGGCCGCGGAAAAGGCTGCCCAGGTCAGCCTTGATCCAGGAGTCTTCCACACCCAGGCATGGTGCACCTCGGCATGGTGCCTTTGCCGCCTTTCTGCCTTTGCCAACTGGTAGAAAAATGTTGGGACTGGGACTAATCGAAGCACAAACTGTCAGGGTCATATGTCAAATGGCGTCGCCAGCTATTTCCCTGTTAGAATGGTTTCTCGGGAGCCAGATTGCTTCTTGTTCAGGGAATGTTCCGGGCCTTGAACCCAGGTCAGCTGCGTGGAAAGCGAGCGTGCTAACCGCTACACTACCGCAAATTTTGTGTCTGGTTTCCTTCAAATTACGAAGTAATTATTTCGTGGCAGGTACTGGAGGTTTCATTTCTCTATGTATATTAGAACCGCAAGGGTACGATTAAAAACACACATGCACGGTATGGGCTGACCCTTTTTATTTGCGAAATCTCAGGGGCCTCCCAATTCTTCCCCTCCAGTCCGTGTTAGTGCCAGACCCAGTACGGGTGCTATGCCTTCCTGAAGGCGAGGTCACTCAACCTAGGCTCGTGACCCGAATTGAAATGATCTTTAAATGATCGTGGAGGCGGGGTGTTGTCGATTTCCCCAACTGACTTGTCCACGACATCTGACAGCCAATAAAAATAACTATGACAGGGATATGACTGGAAGCGAATCCGATAGCTGCCAATCACGATAGAAGTCGTCAAGTACCACGAACTTCACAGGCTTTCACTTTTCCTAAGTATAACAGCTAAAATTTGTATGGTTGGTTAGCCTGAAGAATTGTTTATGTATGGCCCATGTTCAACTCGATGTCTCTGAAAGGAACTCCCACGAGCCCATCAAAAATAAAATACGCGACCGCCGGAGTGGGTCGGCAAGAGTACGCAGAGAAGGCTGGAGTACGCATTGATGCCCCCTGTGCCTTAGGCAAGGCCACGTCGCGAAGTTTTTGTCGCCAAACTAGGCATTGTATGATTTATATCGTTCGAATATACAAGAACTATGTTGCAACGTTTGGTTTTCCAAACATGAATCACGGACTCGTTCCGAGCGAAAATTAAATTTTCCTATCTCTAAGTATGCGCACCGCCCAATGGTCTGCCGTACCTTGCCGGACATGCTCCTTAGGAAGAAAGTCTTCAAAACATGTGGCAAGCATTTTAGCGTGAGCTCCGTCCTAGAGCACACTCCTAGCTCAGCTTCTACTGATGACAGACCGTAATACAATAATTTTGATAATTGAAGCATGGTCTACAAGTTACCCAGTTAAGAAATATTACTTCAAGGGTGCCCAGAAACTTATTTTGCCCTGTACTCCCGCGGAAAGAACAGGACACGTTGAATTTGGTGTGCAGCCTAGGCACTGACCTTCTTTTTATACCAGGGTATCCACCATCTCAGTGGTTGCAAGAAACCAAAACAGCTGCCGTACTCTATCTCCTGCGTACTCTACCCGCCCTTACCCTATCTGACCCGGTTCACGGGTGTGTTCATTAATTCTAAATCCTTCAGAACGAGACAGCCAGAGGCTCCAACCGAACTGACGAAACAAACATCCAACGACAGACAAGACATTGGATGTCTAGACAGATTCACACCCGAGATGATACTAAAATATTGCCCCTACACTGTTCCGAATAAAACAGGTTTTCCATTGTGTGATAGCTATTACCATTGTAGAAGTGTTGCACTTGATACAGGCCCCCGCCCTTCGCTATGCGACTGTGTAGATGCCATCAGCAGTGTGTTTAAGCCATGGGCGGCGATCGACCGCCTGGCATTTAGGCCAAATATCCAGGAAGTGGCGTTGACAAGAGTCGAGATACGCATTGTGTTATCACACAATGTAGGAGTGTAGTTGGTGGATATCAAGGCCATTAATTGTTCCAGTGTTTACTGATCTAGTTTCGAAGTACTTTTGTCCTTGAGGCGCCGGATAACTTGATCGCTACAGCCAATGTTAGTGATAAACTCCGCTAATCAAACGGACGGGCACTGTGCGTAATTTTCGTGATAGCCTGTCATCGCCAAGTCAATTGATATTCCACCGGTTGGTGAATGTTTATTAGATATTAAAGATGCGCCCTCGGACGATGTAAGATGACAGCTACACAAATACGCTGAAAAAGAGAAGAGCAAGAATCAAACTATAACTATCTGTTAGGCAATCAGTAGTCGGCGTGGACCTTTGCAATTCCGATTCATCAAAACAATCAGAATGCTCAAAATGTTTCCCTAACTAATAAGAGCCACTTGTAGTGGCAAGCGCCAAGCCTGAAGCAATGGGGCTGGATTTGGTGTGCAGTTCGTGCAGACAAAACTTTCCTGCGCGACCCTACCCCTACCGAAGTTTCCCTGAAGGGAAATCCTTCTGCTGACATTTAGAAAGAACAACTGCTGGTTTAGTGGAGTCAGAAATTCTGCTGGTAGTTTAGAAGTACAAACTTTTGGTTTAACTGAGTCCATTAGAGATCTTATATTATGCCTAGATTAGCTACCTCAGATGAAGACTCAGTTTGAGGGGAAATATATCTTTATCATGCCGGGCGTCTTCTCTTCTCCAGTATTTGTGATCCGTCAACGTCTTTACGGTCAGAAAATAAAAATTATCCTCATTTTTCTAACGCTTTACCAGCGCTTTATCAATAAACAGGAGCCATAGTAAGGTAAGCCGGGTAGCGGTTTTACAATTTCGAAAACATAACGGTAGTATTGGTAGTGGTTCAGCCAGCAAAGGTAGCGGTAGTAACGGCTTAAAAAAGCTGATAATGGCGCCCACCTTTGATTAAAAGTCCGTTCTTCAATTTCAATTTGAGGCCAGAGCCGACTCGAAATTTACCCCTCTAGATCCCATTCTCTCCAGTTAGTCACGGCTGAGTGAAAAAGCCTTTATCACCCTTGGCGTCTTTAGACCTGCGGGACTGCTTAAGAGGACAGGGAGTGGATATACCCTTGGTCGGTATGGTAGAAATGGAGGCTTCGTCGTCTGTTGATTTGGGCATGTGGCGTGTGGAAGTCCCTTCACGGGCCATCACGTGAAGGGAAGTGAAATGTTATGGATAATCGAGCTTATTTACCTTTTTCAGTAGAATAGTAACAACATTATTGATAAAAACAACAAATCACTCAGTTAAGAATTCAAAAAGGGTGCTAAATTCCTTTAATAGCAATTCTTGAAGCCTTTGAATCTGAAATCCAAGGAAGTTTAGCATCAGTGTTGTCACGAGACCCCGGATTCATATCTTAGTATGAATACTTTACTGCCATTTTTTTCAGCGTGTCGAAGGAGGTAGTCTTACAGGTGCTATAATCTTAGGGCAATACTAGAAAGTACAAACTATGCTACCATTTCCAACTAGCTGAAGCTCAGATCATCACACGCACTGAACAAGTGCTTTTCAGGAAGCTGGACAGATCAACAAACTTCATTCCCTAAATATTACGCAAAAGTCAAGACCAAAATAAGTCATGCCAGCCAAGAAGAAGGCCCATCACTATCATCACACCAAAATGGACTCGGCGCCTGGGATCCAACGTGACCCCCGCGCTCCTGTGGGGCCCAGAGGGCCCAACGATGCGCTAATGGCCACACCCTACCGAGTGGAGATCAATACCTGTCACAACACCAACGCCGAGAAAACCTACCGAAATGTCAAAATTGCTGACAAAAAACACAGAGCTCAGCAGGATTTCATGACTAAGTAAGTAAAGTAATTCATGACAGTTGAATTCAATTCATGACACACAGATGAATGGTGAGAAACAACGGTGATTTTTAGAGCGCTAGTTTTTCCTAGTTTTAAACTTGATTTTTTTACATTGGCCCGTTGACAGCTTAGACACATTGCGCTGAAATGTACGAGCAGACTAGGAAACCTCTCGTAATTGGTGACGTTTCTCCATGTTTCAGCTTATTTCAGCCTCAATTAATGCCAGAAAACGAGCACCAAAGGATCGTTTACGAAACAAACAGCTATTGTACTAGTCAATGTCGTGAATAACAGCAGGCGATAGCTAGATTTCTGACTAGATTTCAAAAGTTGTTCGCGAAGGAGTACTAGATTTGCGTTGCCTCAGCCTGCCTCCGTGTATTGAAACTAAGTATTTTTTACAGGAATGTCAAAAGCTGGTCTTTTACATCTACCATCTGTCCTGGAATTCCCAGTCTGCAAACGTCGCTTTATTCTCTCGCTTCCGCTCTCACTACCTTTCTACAGTACCAGTTCCGCTTTCATGCTTCTGCTACAAAAGCTTTCGCCGACGGTAGCACGCTGACGATTCGTCCTTTCCAGATAGGCGTATTTGCTACTCAAGTGGGCACACGAGGCTTACAACTCACTCTCACTAAATGACCCCAGACAACTCCCTCCACGATCCAATAAACCTCCCATGGGGGCGTTTGCAGGCAGTCTAAATTCTGCACTGTTTTTCAATGATGGCAACTGCGCAAGCGCGGGCAGCCGACGAGTCTCTACTGCGCGGGCGGCGCGCGTTTTGAATCTGAGACAGTTGGATGGGTGTTTGGTGGATGCGTGAGTAAAGGGAGGACAATTTTTTTATTTGAAATGAATTTTATGATGCGTATGAAATACAACTACGTAATTGAGTCGGATTTCCACTTTCCAGCCAATTCCAGACATTGAAAGAAAACATCAGGATGGTATATTGTGTGGAGTGCTAACACAGTATATCAGCGCTATAACGGTGTATTGCACACTTTCAGAGTGTTTTCACATCCGTCTCAGCACAAAAGTACCGTTGATTCGTGCTGCAAGTTTGGGTAACACCAGTCGTGCGTGCTAGAAAAATGTGTGAGCGCAAACTATCCGTGTTTCATTCGCATGAAACATCCATGTCTTGCTTTCAATACACCATTGCTGTCACCCGAAAGTGCGGGTTTTTCTGTCGTACCTTCTTCATTTTTCCATACTCCATTTCCTCACTGTTACTCCCGTGCAGTTTGCCCTCTTTCTGTGCCAACACGCGGTTAAAGGGCTGTCTGTACAATTTTTACTCACAATACAAGAGAAGTGACGATCACCCAATTTAGTCCAAAAGTAAGCCTTTGATGCATACATTTTACAGCCTAGATTTTTTTCGCAAGACAAATAATACACGAATATTGTTTGAGTGCATGGTGGGGCACATTTCTACCGTGCCGCTGTAGTGGTACAACATGTATGTGTGTAAAACAGCCCGGCGCCCAGGGCGAGCACAGACCGGGCTATGTCTCAGCTCCTCAACCTCGCGCCCCCTGTCACAGCCAACACACGCTGCAGCAGTACGCGGACGCCACCGAGGGGCAGAGCTTCGCCCGAGAGAGAATCGTCTGTCGCCGCCTCTGCCGCCAGCTGACTGCAGAGAGCGGGCGGGACGAACGGGCACTGCTGGCGGTGAGATCTGGAGGCGATGTCTGGGCGAGTGCAGAGCGTGTCTGGAGGTGATATGTGGAGTCGATATCTGGAAGTGTACAGAGCCTGTCTGGAGTGGTGATATCTGGAGTCGATGTCTGGAAGTGTGCAGAGCGTGTCTGGAGGTGATATGTGGAGTCGATATCTGGGAGTGTACAGAGCCTGTCTGGCGGTGAGATCTGGAGTCGATGTCTGGGAGTGTGCATAGCGTGTCTGGAGGTGAAATCTGAAGTCGATGTCTGGGGGTGTAAACAGAGCGTGTTTGGTGGCACATGGTCGGGTGGCGCCATCCGGACCAAGGGGGAGGGCGCCACTTTCGGGTGGAAAACCTATCAGGAGGGCGCCAGATTCCGAAGTGGGGGCGCCGATACTTGCACCCTGGAGGAGGAGGGGAATTGGAAAACGAAATTTTACGGGGGCACCATCGACCTTCCAGGGAGCGCCGCAGCCATTTTAGCCGGTGCCCAGGGTTGATCGGGGAGGAGGAGCGGCAAGTGCCCCCTTGCGCCCCGCATCTGCCTATGCTGACAGGCATCTGTCCCTTGGCAGGAGCTAAGGAGTGATTCCAGATTTGTTGACGGGTTTCTGCCCCGGGGGCAGGTGCGGCAGGCGAGGATGGCAGAGCTGGTGCTGGCCGAGACCCACGACATCGAGACTGAGCTGAACCATCGCGGCCTGGCCATCTACCACCAGAGGATCTGAGCCCGCCCTGCTTGCCTAACGGGGTGACTGACCCAGTGTGCGCCCGGGATAAGTTCACACTACTGAACCGACCCACAGCGATGTACAGCCACTAACCGAGGCAAAAGCTAACGTTTCGTCGCCTAGTTCTGTTAGTCTTTTTGTGGTCTTTAATGAGCATATTTCAATAGACATTTCCACTGAACATACGTTTTCAGCTTTAATCTGAAACGACCACCTCACAAAATCGGGGAATCCGTGCAAGAGTGAGCACTCAACTCCCTAAAATATTTCATCTCTCCCTTATCTTTTGTACAGCTAAACCATTTACATGGTTGCCTATAGCTTGAACAACAGTTCATGTATGATCATTTTCAGTTTGTTGCCTAAATAAGGACCTCGTCACGAGTCCAAAATTTATAAAAAAAGCCAAATGCCTACTTTTTCCGGAATGGGTCACTAAGAGTACGCAAATGAGAAGGCTGGAGTACACATTGATGTCTCGCGGTGCATTAGGTGTAAGTACTGTGCCACGAAAAGCGGTTTGTCGCCAACCAAAGGGTGTTTATGATGTTAAATCACCCTACATATAAAGGAATAACGCAGCCAGGGGCGTAGCCAAGGGGGCGGTAGGGACAGCCGCCTCCCCCTTGAGGGCCCGAAAGGTCCTCCTGAGGACACGATTCTGTAACAAGCAAGGCACTTTTTACCCATCAGGGTCCTTTTGGCGCTGTCGCAGGGGCCCTTTTGGGGCGCCCCCTCACACCTGAGCGAAATCTTGGCTACGCCCCTGAACGCAGCAACATTCAGTTTTCCCGACATGAATTCAGCATCTTACCGAGAGCCAAGCCAGTAGCTTCGCTTGTTCATACCAAAGCTCCCATCATCTCAGGGATCGTTAACGGGAATGTGGCACCTTGGTACAATTTCAGATTTCAATGGTTTTATAGGTCATCTTTATTTAAAATGATGAATTTGGTTTTATTCATGCTGAAAAATGGTTACTAAGCCTGATAGTTCATTTTATTTAATTTTCCTCTATCGGAGGGAAAAACTCTCACAACCAGCGTTACGTCAAACCAGCATAAGATCTGGCAGTGTTTTGTGCCTGATTGGACTTCGTTGATATGCGCTTCAAATGAATACGAATACAAATGCAGCGTTTTTAGCTAAAAGGGGCAATTACTAGGAAACAAAGTGACACATCAATTTCTCCTATTTTTCTTTTTAAATTCTTACATATTTCGCGTTTCAAAAAAGTTATTGAACAGTCATACGCATTTAAAGTCGCCAATGGCACGCTTGCATGTATGTTTTAAAGATGTCCGAGCAATAAATATCAGGCAGCGCCACGGAGTCTGAACATCACGTCACGTTCCTCAGGTCACATCCGGTGCCACGTGACTATCCTGGGAAGAAGGGGTCGATAGGCGGCTAATTTGTAATCTTTCTCCGCTGAAGAGTAAGTTCTGGGACAAATGGAAAGATCGGAGTTCTCGGTACGCTCTACCACATGGTTATAACAGTTCCCATTGTGCAGGTGCCCCATTCCGGAACGGCTGTATGTATGCACCTACGGCTGTCCTCAGCAGGCGGTCGGCGAATGTGGGCGGACTACCCACGTTGAGAGAGCCGGTGAGCTCGTGTGAGGGCAGCTGACTGCTCCCTGATCCTGGCGGTACTGAAGAGTACAGCGTAATTCAGGAGCCTCAGGGTCGTCGCTCGCGAGAGAGAGTATGCATGCATGGTGCATACATATGTATTTATATATATATATGTATATGTATGTATGTATGTATGTATGTATGCATGCACTTTATGTGTATGCATACATACATACGCAATGCAGAACTCCTATTTAGCCACAGCAGCTGAAGCGCCCTAAAACCCCCAAGCATTGCGGAACTCTCTAGAGGCAGCGTAGGGCTGGGCATGACCTGCACGTGTTATGCCCACTACGTTTTCCGAGGCAATTCAAGGCATAAGAATACACAAGTAACGTGAAATCTGGTGCCATACTTGTATTCATATTGAAGGGTGACGACGGAACCGACAGCAGCGGAGGGAATGTACACACACGGCACCACCAGCGACGCACCAAATGCAGTCCAACTGCTCAGCACGCCAAAAATGACGGACATATAAAACAGGCGACAGGCCAGAGAACCCCGCGCGGAGTACAACTAGCTCAAACTTGTACTTGAGAGAGGCGTTGAGACTGTCCGGCGGCCACGAGCCCTGGAGTGTGGAGGAGCTCACTGAGCCGGAACGTACAGACGCCGCCAAACAGCCGTCGACACGTGATAAAACAACTCCGGCTGTCAGACGCCGACACCGAGTCACTTCAGACGCCGACACCGAGTTAGCTGTCAAACGCTGACATTGATTCAGTTGTCAGACACTGATGCCGGGTGTGACGAGGCTGACACCGAGTCAGCCGTCAGACGCTGACACTGAGTCAGCTGTCATACGCTGACACCGCGTCAGCCGTCAGACGCGGACGCCGAGTCAGCTGTCAGAGGCTGACACTGAGTCAGATGTTAGACGCTGACGCCGAGTCAGATGTCAGACGCGGATATCGAGTCAGCTGTCAGACGCTAACACCGAGTCAGATGTCAGACGCGGACACCGAGTCAGCCGTCAGACGCTGACACCGAATCAGCTGTCAGACGCAGGCATTGAGTCAGCTGCACGCAAGCAGCCGCTCACAGGATTTCGCATAGATAGTTGACTTGTGAATCGTTAATCAACAGTAAATAATATCCAGTAACACAGTGGTACCACTAGCAGCGTGCCTCCACGGCCCTAGTACACATCGAGCTCGCGAGGGGCGAGCCAGCTGGGCTGTCTCACTCGTCCTACCGATAAATATCCCTTCAATTACGGGCTGATCAGAACAAGGGTCAAATCTCATCAATTCCGCAGCACGTTTCCTTTTAGATCACAATAGCATTTCAAGGTAATAAAGAACTAAACACGCCAACGCCAGGTATTGCAGCTTCAATCAAGTCTCCAGGGCATGTTGGTCATGTCTCGAGTGTTTGCATTTTATTGTGAGGAAACTCCCTTCGTCTACGGCTTAAATATTAATGCACATTTGGGACAACAGATACTTTTTCTGAGCTCGGGGATGACCCAAAACTGTCAAACACAGGTTATACTCACAAAAATCACACCCTTCGACTTGCACACACGAGGCAACAATTCTACCAACAAACGACCGGGCTATAGATGTCGGAATTGGGGAAGTGGCCGCTATTTTTAAAAATACCTTATTCCAGGGAAATTGGAAATAAATATAAAAATTGGGTAACCAGCCAATGCGAGAAGCAAAGTGAGCCAAATTCGACGTGTTTTCGGTCCTAAAGAGGAATGTTTCTTGTCAGCAGCAGGTCAAAAAGTGAGTGGACAACTAACCTTTTTGCCGGTGGCGACACTTATGGCCAGAACATTAGTGCAATCAGTTATCCAATTAATTGCTATACAAACTGACTGTTCAACTCAGCACGCACCAGGCATGAATTTGAAAACGTAGCACGTGTCGTTTTATTAAATTTTGATCACATGACATCAGGGGCGTAGCCAGGATTTCGCTCAGGGTGGGGGGGGCGGCGCCCCGAAAAGGGTCCCTGCGACAGCGCCAAAAGAGCCCTGCTTGTTACAGAATGCATTTCTAAAGAGGGCTTAAGAGGGCCCTGTCTGGTATCACATTTCAAATTTGGCCACAGAGCATAGTGCGCGTGAGCCGCGCTTCGTGCGGCCCGTGTCCTCAGGGAACCTTCGGGCCCTCAGGGGGGGGCGGATGTCCCTGCCGCCCCCCCCATTGCTACGCCCCTGCAAGACACCTGACCTAACTTTTGGACAGCGACAGCTGATTTTTTACGTATATTTGTCTGAAATATATCCATAATTTATATAATCTCCAAGAAATAGATCAATGAATAATTATAACTTTTATGGGCTTATCGACGCACCAACTGTGAGGGTCATACGGCGTTGTCAACTCTTTCCCTGTTGGAAGGGTTTCTCGGGAGCCAGCTTGCTCTTTGTTCAGTGAAGCCGCCGGGCCTTGAATCCGGGTGGGTTGCGTTGGAGCCAAACACGCTATCCACTGTACCACCGCGCCTCCGTTCATAGTTCAACGAAAAATATGCGTTCAGAGCTGTGTTTGCTTCTTTTGAACCCCGAACAATGGGTATCAGGCGCCACTATGAAGCAAATTTCGTCGTAACTTATTATTACTTAGTTGAGCACACGCATTAATTTAAGAAAAAAAAAGGCTGCATCTTGCACCTGAGACCTTCTTTTGTGTGACCATCTGCTATGCCAGGTTATTTCGGGTTGCTTGTATACACCGTGAAACGTTCCAGAATAAAGGTAGGAGATAGGGCCTGAATACACAGCAGATCATCTATATAGACGGAAGGGCAGCACACCAAGACGATCAAAAAGTAATCTTTAAGTGGTTTGATGCTCACCATGTTTTTGTTTTGTTTTTTAGCTTAGCCCTCGCATTGCTCTGGCTTTCATCATTTTAAGTACATTATGGACACCCCAGTCATCCTATTATTCATGGTCGAATGTGTGGAAATCTATGAAGGCAAACGCAACTAAAACAAACGTGAGCGTTAGCTTCACCCACGCGTACAACACTCCCATTGCACGGATCAGCCACTCCACAAAAACCACGACACCAAACCGTGTTCCTTAAACATATCTGCATGATAATACCTATCGTCATTTTACGCTAGGTACTACGTAGTGCTTCCAGGACTAGCATGCGCTTTGGGTTTCGTAGGTACATACACGACACACTCGGAAGGTGCACGGAACAATCAAAATAGATGACAAATTAAACTCATTCATTCCACTCCCTGTTCCACCAATCACACACGGCAATTTCTCAGGCATTATTACTTGGGAGCTCAAAAACACATACAAGAACCTCCGAAGCAATGATTAGCATAGTCGCCAACGTTTGGGCGATGGAAAGCACGGCCCCTCTCATCGTAAAATGTAGCTGCCTACTTGTCTTGAAAGTGTCTGGTATTATTTTCCGTGCCTAACTTATTCTAAGCCAAGTATCGAAGTCGTGATCACAGCTGCAGCGGAAGTTGCAGGGGCGCGACGGAAGGACTCCGCGAACGATGCAAGCCTTCGAAACACCCTGCAGTTAACTGATCGAAGCTCAGTTTCTCGAGAGCGTCACGAGATGGCTCTCACGCGCGTTTGCTCTCCAGCTTCAGACTGAGAGCGTTGAGCGTCTTCTGGTTGTCGATGACGTAGAGAGAGCGCAGGTGACGCCGTAGCTCTGACTCCACGCGCGGCAGCTGATCGAGCTCAGCTTCTGGTGCAACACACAGCAACTTTTACTCCCAGCAATGGCGGATCCGCACAGGTTGTTTGAGAGAGGGGTGACAACGGGGCCCAAAACCGTAAAAATACATAGTCATTGTTAGTAATTGGGAAGAATTATGGGCCTTCGGTGGAAGGAACTGGGTAAATCTATTGTTCCCCTGGAGCGCTTGTGACTTTAAGGCAGTTCAGAAAACACCAGAAAATGCAGCATCGGTGCGCAAGAAGACAGACTTTTCTGGCAAACGAGACTGTTTTTCACCCCGGCTGGAACGTGGCTCGCATTCAATTAGGAGGGAACAGTGGGAATTTTGGATGGGCTGTTACTCACAAGATAATACAATCGCCATGGGGAGCACAAAATCCTGGGGCTATAACACCGTTTCTCCCTACCAAGGGCGTCTCAACCGATTTTCGAGTGTAGGGGGCCAGGGCCAAAGTGAGGGGGGCAGTAGTGGAATAATTGAAACCTTGATTTAAATTCTTGAACCTCTGTTTAATTACAGAATTTGAAATTTCTGCCCCCCGCCCAAATTCTCCCCCCGTGGCGACGCATATGTTCCCTACAGGGTTTAGGCAGGCTCTTCTTGGACGTGACTAGCCAGACAGTGAAACGCAAAACTGAAGGAAAAATTATTTTAGAATTGCTACACTAATCCAACCAATCACTGATTATTCCAAAAATATACTAAACCTACGTTTCACTTCAACAGCCTAAGCAGTGGCTCAAACACGCAAAATGTAATTAAAGGAAGAGATACAGCCAAATAGCACATCTGATTAAATCACACCTCCAATACATTTGGCCTCAACTTATGGGTTGCTCAATCTCTTCCAACTCTAACTCCATAACTCGACAGGGCCTCTGACGCTCATTGTGAACTATGGGCGAATCCAGGGAGTTCTACTAAGAGGGGGCACTTCAATCAGGGGACACGGTTTGAACCAGGGAGATGCCATTTAGACCCGGGGCGCTACTTGATAAGGTTGTACCAATCAGGGAGCACCAAATCGCATGACTTGGGGCGTCAACACTTGCATCCTGGGAGAAGCGGTGAAAATAGATGTGTCACAGAGAACCGAGTTGGTTTCAGTGGAGGCCAGAGAGGAATATGGGGGGCAGGGAGCGCTCGATTGCGAGGCGCCTTTTCACTTTGCCCTCTAGAATCCATCTATGACGAGAACAGACGAACCAATACTCCACCTCACATACACAACCATGATTGAAACAGCCATCTCCGTGATGTGAATGTGTGCCAAGCGTAAAAGGCTGTAAAAATAACGTTACACAAGAACTTTTATCCCAAAGATGATGTGACCATACTAAACCATACGTAATTTTTGAACTTTTTTATAAAATTTGTTCAAGTTGTTCCTGGTAAGGCTGCTGGAGTCGGAGTCTCACTAAAGTCATCAAGGGACTTGTCACGGAGACCCGACCCCACCACCCGAACGAGCAACTCCCTCAATGGAGGGTTAATTTAGAAGCCAAAGTTTAACGTCCCACAAAGCACAGGGACGGCCGCCCCGCTCAGGTCACCCTCTCATCAGTCAGTTGCCAACCGACCTGTACGCCGGGTAAACTATTGAGCGCCGGAGCGTCTCAGGGGAACCGATCCCAAGCCCGGACATGCACTGCCACTGCATGCTCTGAGCAGCGGCCCGGAGCCCGACGCTCTACCAACTGAGCTACAGGGGCGGATGCTTCGTAGGATAGACAAAGCGATGCTCCAAATACTGTTTCAGCTCTAGTAGAACTCTGACGGCAAAACAAGGAACTACTAACTCACCCAGCGGCCGGCTGCGGCAGTAGCGCAGCGTTCGCATGGTCTGCGCCAGCATGTGCATCTTCTCGAAGTTGACGAGGCCGTCAATGGTGGTGCGGTTCCCGTCGTGGGTGAACGTCATATCTGGCGACACAAATCGACGGCTGTGTTTCTCAAATGATCAGAACATGACATCGTTTTGACTGGTGAAATGAGTGATTCTTTAAGGTTTTGCCAATAGCAGAAACTGACGAACTAATCACGCAATTCTAGAAAACATTTTATTCCAGGAAGTTCATATTTTAGTCGCGTTTCAACTTTGTGTTCTATGTTCGACTTGAGGACTTTATCTCGGTCACCATAAAGGTTGGGGCATCCACCCAAATTATCGATTCGGGATCACTCACATGGCTAACCGTTAACTCTACGATGTTAACGGATAACTTCACTATTTTGAACAAAAAATGTAACAATGAAAACCTCAGTATCCTAGAAAAACTAGCCAAGCTATCTCCAAACTCAGCCCAACCCTTAACGATAAAAATTCAGCATTAATCTTAATCTGGTTATTTAGATGGGGAAGATTGTGTCATTAACAGGGCAAGATCGTGCTGGTTTAGGTATTTTTTTTTTTTACAAAGTGTAGACTTCTTTCGACTATGTCGGTACTCGGAATGCAGAATGCAGACCCCTCCAAGAGCTAGGGCCGGTCCATTGTGTGACGTCACACGACCGCCCTCCAAGGCTGTCAAAGGGTGCATTAATGCTAGCCAAAATATTTCAAAATGCAACAATATAAAAACACGGATGTTTTATTTCTACATTTGGAACACAATTGAACTCCTAGTGTTCTATCGCATTTGCAAGCGAGCATCACAAAATTTGGAATATTTTCAACAAAACCCAGTGGTGGAAAAATCCATTCACGCTCGTGTGATGTCTCTTAGGCGTGACGGAACCCCCCTTGGACGTACCTTTAACCGCCCACCGGGGCCGCGCCACCTTGCCCGGGCCACGATGGCCCCCCAACTCGAAAATGGGCGTTAGCGCAAATCGCAAAGTGCAATAGAAGGCCGGTGAATTCAGTAAGAAATACAGCATGTTTTAGTGCTCAGGTCAATGGTTCACCCCAGAGGCAAATAGGCAAGATCGGCTATTTCACCAAATATGCAGTGATTAACAAACGGGCATAACTCTATGTCATTAGAGCTATTGAGGCCTGGTAAAGTACATTTGATAGCAAATTGCCAGTACTTTTCCGCCATGGGAACGAAAGACCTCCCGCCAGTGGTTTGACCGCCAGAGGTCACCTCGGACCCAATATGACCTAGGCACGAAAGGTCAAAAAGGACCTGCCGTATATCAAATGAAACCAGTGACAAGACAAACACGATGGTGTTTGTTTCACCGCTCTAGCTCAATTAGGTCAAAAGTTATGTCAAAATACTGTTTTGACCTATGGTGACCTTGGATGACCTTGAAAAGTCAAAGGCAAATAGACCCCTGGGATCCGTGAAAGGTGTCCAAAAACGCTGTTCTGAGCAGTCTGAGTATTTGCAATCATTTATGTGGCTTTTATATCATGAAATAGCTTTTCCCCATGCTTTCCAATGGAGAGGTCGCCCGTGACCGACCTCAGGGCACGAAATCGAAAAACCCGGATATACACCTTGTAGATCCTGAGGGGCATGAAGTGAGGAAGTTTCAAATCGATCGACTTGAAATGTAGCCTACAGAGCCAAATGTGAAGTGAGGTGACCTGGTGACCTCGTCTGGTGATCTGACCTGGGTGACCCGGGGTTAAAAATTTCAGGATGATGGAAAATGATGCAGTGAGAGGTAGAGCCCTCAACCGCGGTGCTGCGCCTCGTCGTTTTCTGCTATCCCAGAAAACCTAGGGGCCACGATGGCCCCCCGGTGGGGCGAGGGTTAAGTATATATATATATATATATATATATATATATATATATATATATATATATATATATATATCTTCGTTGGTATAGCTTTGTGTCATTTGTGTGTTGAAATTTTATCTTGTGTATGTTATTAATGACGTTGACTTCAGGATAAAGTCGAGACCAGTCTAAAACAGCTGTTGGGAAACATTTTTTAATGTATACCAAGCCACTACGACCCAAAACTCTGAAACATTGCAACGTCCATAAAATTTGCCACCGTAAAGTGTTAATTCTTTCGTCCATCTCATGCCACGGTATAAACTTTGTCCTTCAGATAAAGCGATATTCAAAAAGGCCCAAACGTAAGCTAAACTAAGTATAATTTTACTTGCCCTGTTGGCCAAATATTTCCCAAAATGTGAGCTACATGCAAACTTCACTGCAAATTGTTTTTGGACCTATAAAAAGATTCAGGGTTGACATTGTCATATAGAAAATGAAAATGTCATGTCCTTAGGCGACCGACGCATGAAATATTCGTCCATTCTGATTTTACCTTCAAATTATCTATATCAGGTGCCCGCTTATTTTCGCCCGCCCAGGCGTTTTACTGTGTATTTATTCAGCTATATTGCCAGGGTAACTTTGCAATGTAGGTGTATAATGGTATCATAACCAACTCACAGATGAAGTCGTCATTTAAAACAGAGCCGTTTTAAATGACAGTAGCTTAGAGCATTTATGAACGTGACAAGATAAGGAGTTAGGGCACGTGCACCGGCTATAAGGCTTAGAAGGCAGCATCAATAGGAAATCCAGGTGTGATAAATAATGCATCAGATATGAATGATAACAGTATTCAAGAGCATACAGAGACGTGATGGTGAATGGTGAACCTAACCTAACCACTTTGTGTTGCATGCTTTACGCAAAGTGGTTTAGTCAAAACAAAGATCATGCATATGGATTATGAAGACTTTGTTTATAGGAACAGGGTGACCTAATAACTGCATTGCTTAGGTTCCCAGGGCAAAAAAACCGCATTTCGTGTCCCATCTGGCCCGATGGGGAGTATTGACACACGCAGTGGAGGGGTTCCTAAAGCGTCCCCCACCTATTTTTACGCGGGGCCCGGAGAACCGTTCGCTGCCGGAAAGCGCTACTTGCCTACATTTGAGAGAATTCAGGAGAGGGTCGATTGATGAAGGAATTTTGAAAATCAGTCAATAGTTATTTTTTAACTTATTAGGCTCTCTAAATCAGATCTATATTTTGAGACCATCGCAATCGCGTGATCGCATCAGTGCGCCTGCACTGTAGACCGAGTGGTGATGTATCAAGGCCATACAATCGGGTTATATGCCAAGGTCAGCCCACTAGAAGGTCAAGGATAAATTTCACAGGTCAAGGTCATTGACCCCAGTATTGCGATCAGATGACTTTCAGTATGACGTATATTATACTCTGCGGGACTCGATATTCAAGGCTACCTGATTTCAAGGTCAAGGCGAAATATCAAGGTCAAGGGTCTTTTTAAAAGTAAAACCTCATTTCACGCCAAAATTCTGATGTAGTGCCAGTTATATTGTACATTATTGGGAATGTCATATTGTTACGTCACAGGTCAGTGACCTTGAAAGACTGACCTCAAACCTTCTGAGAAAATTGTGTGGACCTCCATGAACTTCGTCCGCTTTTAGTGTATTCCTGGCTTTTCCCCACACAATCACAACAGGTCTCCAGCACGGCCCAGGTTTGATCATTATGACCTCATTTGACATTGAGGATATTGACCTAGGTCAATAAAACTTATCTCAGGGGGTACTTTAGGACCACCCTCTACTGCGTGTTGATGCCAGACCCCTCTCCACTACACTTTGTGACGAAACAAACAAGCCAGTACTCCCTTTGTGAAGTTGGGCAAGTGTATGTACATACATACAGGTTCGGGGTGACATCTGTGAAGGTGGTTAGTAACAAATGGATGGTCTTGTCAAAAATTCACGCCAGGGCCACCAGCAAAATAGTGCGCGACATGGCCGATTTTCTGGAGTACGGAGCTGTACCAACAAGGAGAGACATCCTCTGATCTGTGCACCGTTCCAATGTCTGCAGTCAGCTGTCAGCTATACCCAAGTTTAGCGTTCGGGAACCAAGTGAAAGAGATGAAGTTTGTCGCTGAATGGCACCAGCCGCCGCGCCGACTATTTAGGCCGCCGCAAAACTCTCGTTCAACACAGACACTGGGGAGTCAGCGTCGCTTCAGCTTCCGGCCAACCTTAGCCTCGCAGAGCTGCAGAACTGAGCACTATTGCAGCAGAGCTAAGCCGAAAGCAGGGACATTCCTTAAGTGTGCTTATGATGGGTCAGCTCTCAAATGAAAGCTTGAGTCTGTTTACCGAGCGGGGAAAGTTTTGCTAAGGACAAAAGGGAAACTATGTATAAAGAAAGTTGACTAGTTCTATTTACACGGGATTTTTCCTATTTCGGCTCCTTCCAGGTTCAGCAGAATCCTACCAACATGCATGTGACCAGGGCTTATCTTTGGGGACAAGCTGGAAGATTGGCCTACAACACTAATAGCTATTGCTTTCTTCTGGGCTCAAACTCAATCTTCTTTAGAAGGCTAAATCCAGAGTTCTCTTTAAACCCCACATGTCTTGTTTGACACGCACTTGGCAGACAAAGGCAAGCGCGCGCCTGAGGTTCAACACTCGTGAAAACATCACTCGATTTCGCCTTCGTAAAATATTGAAATGGAGCACGGAAGAAAATAACAGCTATTCGTGCTGTAACGAAATCTTCCAGTTTGCCCCCAAAAAGTCCACCCTGGCACCGTGCTCGTGAACCAGGCCCAGGTGCTGGCTAACTCCACCCCTCGTGTATACGTTTTCTGTCCTACTCTTCATGCCACGACAGGATAATCCCTGCCTAGGGTTCTCCATTGGCTACAGGCAGGCTTCAATCACGCGCTCCAGTTAATGATTATTTACGGTGCCACTAGACATTGATCCGTGCTAGTTAGAGCGCTAATTTGACTAACTATGATCAGCCGCGCGATCGGAGGGGTGCGACTGTAACGTGATTCAGCGGCAGCCAGTACCTTTGATGAGGAGCGGCATGAAGGGGATGATGGGCGGAAGCAGATCAGCCATGTAGACGCGATATGCCCGGTGGTTCCGAGTGGGGTCAATAAGAACCTGGAGAAAGGGGGGGCAAAAGGTTACTGGTCGTCGGCAGCTGTCCCCTGACCGAAATAGGCAAAACGAGGGGTGGGTTCCAACTTTGTTAGTTCTTTTTATGCTGGAAAAAGTGGAAAGTGACAAACTTGCATAGGAAAGAATATTATTTATCTCAATTATGGAAGTCATTAAAGGTCAATAACAACTATTGATAGCAGATGGAGGACACGTAAATATGAAGCCACTTTCAGGATCTTCAGTGTTTCAGCGAAACAAAACCTGAAATGATTGAGCAATTATCTGGACAATACAATTTGAAGAAAAAATGAGAGCACAAGAGAAAAACTCACTGTCTTGGTTTCTGCACACAAGCTAAGAGGGACAAACACCAATATCAATAAGATAAATAAGAAACGCTGTACCTTTAAGCAACTTGGAAAAATAAGAGATAAAAACATAATAAAGGAGGGATACGAGCGCACAAAGGCAAGTATATCACCAATAAAAAAGGGTACAGGCCAAGGCTTTCAAGGCGACGGCCTCTATTCACGTTCCATTATGCTGATTTAGATCAGACAACGTCAGTACGCTCACCTCGAAAGCGGCGTACATCTTGCGGAACTTGGACGGCAACTTCTCCCAGGTCTGTGTCAGTCGCGACACGGACGAGTTGCTTAGACCCATCACTATCGCGAAGAACGCGTTCAAGTTCTTCATTTCGCGACACCTGGAAACAGGCGCGGGTCAGGTTGGCGCTGAGTCCGTCCCAGTCTGTTGGCCTCCATGCCGGGCACAGTCCCCGCTAAACCTGCTTCCAGGCGGTAACGCTGTACGACTGGCTGCCTGATGGACATTGCCACCGTTGTCGCGAGAGCAACGGTTTCAAGGTACCTCGTCAAAAGATGACATCAATCCTGTGATCCCACCATTGTAAAATGTCGGAATTGGAATGAGGAAAGAGGGGCTTCAGGTCCCCCTCTTTCCTCATATCTCAAATGTTTCTGTGCCAATTCCAACAACGCGATTATTATTCATTTTCTCTCTACGTGAGCTCTCACATAATGTGTAAAACAGGGTTGTGGATTTTTTGAAGGTGATTGGGGGTACCCTAATTTGAAGGAATATCCATAACCACCATATTTAATGGTCAGTGTACTATGACGGGTGTTTTAGCCTTCCGACGACGTCTAACGTAGTAACGTCATGTAATTACATCATATAACAAGGTCACCCAAATGAAGGGCAAGATCAAAGGTCACAGGTCAAGGTCACTGACCCAAGTATTTCAGTCAGATGACATCATTTAGTATGACATATGTGATGCTATAACTTCATAGTTAAGGCTTCTCAATGTCAAGGTCACAGGTCTAGGTCAAATATCTATTTTCAAGGTTAAGCCCTCATTTTTCGCCCAAAGGCTGTTATAGTGCCAGTTACATTGTATGTATGTACATATATTAGGAATATGCCATATTACTTCTTAAGGTAGCGACCTTAAATGACGCTGAGTTCAAAACTTCAGAGAACATTGTGTGGGACCTTCCCTCTATGACCTAAGACCGTTTTTGGTGTATTTCCGGTTTTTCCAAAATAATCACGGCATTTTCAAATAGGTTTCCAGCACGACCCATCTTTGATCTCTACGATCTCGTTTGACCTAGGTCAATGAAACTTTGCCATAAAGGAGATCTCACACGCCAACACCACACACCAAACAAGAGGAATTTTCTAACCCTCTTGGTTTCCGAGATATCAGAGGGCACTGTAGGACCCCCTCCAATGCGTGTCATAAGAAGTGTTTTCCGGCTGCCTACGTTTCTCCAGACACTTCGGAAAAATAGGTGGGGGGGGACACTTCAGCACCCCCTCTCCACTGCGCGTGTTAACGAACAGCTATTCCAAAATGGCAGCGCATCGCCGTTTTCGAACCACCCCGCAAAACACGGCCGTGGAGAGGATGGGGTCATATTTGACTTCCCACCCGGAAGACGGTTGATGACTGTTTCCTCGGATAAATATCGTAATACCGTGTTTTCTGCTGAAAAAGTTTTACCGGGGCCTATTTAGCACAACTACCTGGATAGCAGTTCCGAAAAAAATGTATAAGAAAAACACGACCAAGTGCTAGCAATGCCAATCTGTCTCAATATCCAGATGCAAAAATATATAATTTGCTTTGCCAGTTCACTCACATGCATCGCAGTTCAGGATCTGGTTGTGGACGCATCTAATAAATACATACATATATTCACTGTTCATTCCGCCGAGCGGCTGCACGCCATTTTGGACATCAGCGGATCAGCCGGCAGGTGACTCACGCAGTGGCGAGCTTGATGAACTTCTTCAGGAGGCCGGTCCTGCGGTTGAGATTGAGGCAGAGGCAGGTCTCGGTGGTCACCCAGTGCTGGTACTCAGTGAACCGGCTCAGGAACACGTCCAGGTTGGCGGTGGTGCGGCCCGGCTGCTCTCGGCCCGTCACGTGGTACAGAATCTCGTACTGCCAAAGCAAGGCGGCCCGTCACGTGGTGCAGAATCTTGTACTGCCAAAGCAAGGCGGCCCGTCACGTGGTGCAGAATCTCGTACTGCCAAAGCAAGGCGGCCCGTCAGTGATACAGAATCTCGTACTGCCACAGCAAGGCGGCCGGTCACGTGATAAAGAATCTTGTACTGCCAACGCACGGCGGTCTGTTACACAGCATCAGCTGCCACAATCCGCCACTTTTCGCGGTCCTTGTTTCGATATCCGCTGACAGTCTGATACCCGTAAAAACAACAGGAGAAAGTCTGGATAATTTGAGGGCAATACACTTCCCCAGAACTCATGGATATTAATTTCAAACTGAAAATTCATGTTTTATCGGCTTGTCTGCGCCAGAACCAGCTCTCTTATTTCATGAACACCTAATGTTTAGATTTGTTCTTAATCCAGGAGAGATTGATGACATCTGACAAGTTTAAGTGGCGTCTGGAAAATGATATCGTATTTCATGAGACGTAAATGGCTGAAAAGGAGCCAAAATTCCCCGTTGTCGCAGCTCAGACAATAGAAGTGACCAGGTTTGACAAAGTATCGACTATGAAAAAAACACTTGTAATTGCGTTCATAACTATTTCATCCACATGCACACGCTTTCGCCCCGCGCATTTTATCGTAGTCCCATTTCCGTACCTCGAGTTTGTTTGTTATTGTGGTCTCATGTCTGTACCTGGCATGTTTTGCTGTCACCTCATCCCTGTACCTCGTTCTTGTCGCCCCTGTGTAGCCTTCAGTGCATGTATACAATTCTTAGTGCAGCTCTATATGGTCGACACCATATAAGTGAAATACGGGGGTACACTACGATGCTCATTTTCATAGTTACTCGTGTATAATCAGATGTTTTAATTGGTCTCTGCCGTCGGCGTAACACCAACGGCGATCAGCAACTGTCGGCCAACGATCGATGTATGTGCTATCAGCTTGCAATGATTACGCGCGGGCGGCTACCGCCTCGGCTTTGAAGAGAATTGATTGTCAAATCTGATTTTCAAGAGGTAAAAAAGTGGTTCCTGTCTTTACCTCGTGTATTTTGTTGAAGGCCTCCCAGTCCAGCTGGGTCATCACGGTAGCCAGGTCCCGGGTGTTGTAGGCCTCGATGTCGAAGCAGCTGCTCTCTGAAGGCCCTTCCTGCTCCACCAGGGGTGTCTGCCGAAGAACCAAGCAGGTTATCAGTACGCCCTGACCAGGGCAGAGGATGTGCCAACCAGAGACGTCGATGGGACCACAGAGTGAGGTGCAACGCCTTGTCGCAATGAAAATTGCTGCTATCACCGTAAATGTTATAAAAACATATTTTTATCATCGAGTTCATAATTTTTCACATATTTCTGTGCTCACCGTTTTGAAAAATAGTAGAAAAACTAAAAGTGGGAAGAGGGTAGGTGATACCCGCTTTTCCAGAACAGTGAGGACCCCAGGCACCGAGGTGGAGCGCCCGAGGTATCTAGGCGAGTCGTGACAAATGCATTTTTCAGTGTACCTACCTCAAAGCGATACCAAGTCACTTCGGATCGAGTCTTTGACCTGGAATCAGGTCAACATTCGCATTTGGCCTATAAAACAGCACTCATTCTATTTGCATAGACGCGATGATTGCAATGGTTTCTCAATAATGGCCCCATCATATTTTGTGTGACAGGTATTATTGGCGTACGGTCTGTGAAAAAGGTAAAAAAAACAGTGTACAGGTAACGGTTTTTGACTTTTAATGACCTCAACATTAATCTAGCGAATAAAAAATGACTGAAGTAGCTTAGATTGCATTTAATATGGAATTTCGACTAATTTTACTACGTCCCCTTAGCTCACCTTGTTTTCGAGTTAGCAGGGAGAACCTTTTAGCCCCTGTCAGCCCCCAACCAGGGCGAAGACAACTCATACCCATCACCCGGGCGAAGGTTAATGAACCAGCACGGGTCGGGAAGGAGTCCCTCTGCATCGCGCCACTCACCAGCGCGTCCAGGTGGTCCTTGGGCGAGACGAAGAGTCGCCCGTTGAGGCTGAGCCCGGTGGTGACGCTGGTGACACTGTCCTGCAGCGGGATCCTCTCGCCTGCGGGCACGACCCCGGCGAGGTCAGCGGCCGTGGTTCTCAAACCGGACGGGGCGGCCAGCCGGTACCACCGACTAACATTGTACGGCGATTCTATCCGAGGCAATTCATACACAAAACGTCCGGGGAGTATACGAGACACGCTCAGCTTTACTTTTCACGAATCGACCCCTTTAATCGGCACTCTATTTTCCCCGTTTTTTGGAGACTTTTCCATTTCATTTAATAATGAGGTGCCCCTTTTTAGCAATTTTGCCTTGAATTTTATAGGTGGAATTTGGTGTCTAACTTGAGGATTTTCATTATAGTTCACTATAGGAACAAAAACAAAAAGCAAAGTAAACAATAACCACAGCCAAGGCGGAAGACAACACCGCCCAAGCACCAGATCACGCCCACGTTTTTTAATTTTTAGTTCCTCCATTCCTTTCAAATTTAATTAATAACATCGTTAGAACACACGTCGATTTACCCCTCAACTCGGAACAACCGAAACAGTATAGAAAAAAAAGACCCTACGGAAAGGAACACATAACAATGTAGCATGATCCCCCATAAAAACCACACAATCCAAAATCACAACCAAAACAGCCCAACCACCACATAATACAGAAGCATGTCGAAAACCAATCTCAAAGACTTATATTAAACAAACATCCCTTCCAGAACGCCAGCGAAACGTGGCCAAGAACCACACCAATACAACCCGGCACCCAAAACAAAAAAAAAAGAACAGGGGGGGTGATAACAAACCACCACAAACAAGGACGATTAGCCCAGGACCAAGACGAAGTATATTGCGAATGAACAAAAACAAGAAGAAAAGGCGATCTATAGACACCGGATATAATTCAAACTTTTGAAGACCTCAGAAAAACTAAAAGCAACGCGAAGGAAAACAAAACAAGGGGAGATTTAAAAACCGGAGATCGAGAAACCAGGACAAAACAATGAGGACGAGAGCATATAATATGTTCCAACAAAAGCAGCCAACAAGGAAGCAAACCACAAATCCCACGACGTTTTTACCAATTTCGGAAAGCCTATTCCATGTATAGTGAACAGAGCCGACCACTTCCAATATTACTTCACTGAATGTAAACAACAGCGGCCGGAACAACAAACCGAGGCAGTCGAGACATAGCCCAAACAAACAATAGATTAACAATTCTGCAACCCATTGAAAACTTCTAAAAACGATCCCAAGAAGCGACAGTCTTGCAACGTCATGAAAGAACATAGATCATTTTCCCATTAAAACGAAAACCGAAAGAAAGACCAATAAACCGAAACAAAGCATACACCCTATTAAGAAAAGAACAGACTCAGACAATATCGGCACAAACACAACAAGACTTGATATATCAAACAATACAAAAAGGCCCAAAAATCATAAAGCATCAAAAAACACTATTATCAACAAAAGATAGGCAAGCACGGGAGACAAAGCGCACCGGACACAAGAATGAAATACGGTAACCAAAAGAAAGAGCATCGATAAACGTTAAATAGAGGGGTTACCGAAACAACCAAAAATAGCGAAAACGAAGATTTCACGCCATAGACCAAAATGAAAACAACCCCAATGAGTATGACCACACGGCCGTGGCAACGGATGACCATGTTTCCTTACCCTATTAGCCCCGAAGAATAAAAATTATTCTGGATCAAACCTCGGGCAACAACCCCAATGCCTACACCCAAAATTAGATGATTAGCCCAGGCAATAACCGCCACCCATATAGTAAATCTTGTTTGCCCGGGATTATTCCCGACAGCTTAAAGTTCAACGGTTACCCCCATCTTAAAAGGACCCGAGGCGCCCGGGAATTATCGGCCATTCGTTCGCCCTCTTATCAAGCTAATGAAAAGTATTCCACGGTAACGCACACAGAAGACAGAATATTTGGACAACAATAGGCTTAGAACCAAACACCACCGAACATGCACTCCTAAATTTCTACTTGTAAATACTGAAAAAGATTGGGTAACCATGTTATTGGAATATATCTAGACATAAAAAGCTTTGATTGCGTTAACTACAGTATCTCTTCCGAAACTTAAAATATGGCATTCGGGGCACTCCGCCAGAGTTAATAAAAAGTTACCTAACGAATCGCTATCAGAGATAAAATAAAAACCCCAACGGAGAAGAAATTTATTCAGAACTAAGAGCAATAATGTGCGGTGTGCCCCAGGAGTGTTTTAGGCCCCCTTCTATTCATACTATACGTAAATGATTTGCAGAAAGCTTCGATGTTTTAGGTTAATAACTTTGCAGACGATACAAAATGTTCTTGTCCGGCCCAGATCTTGACCAACTCTGTCATACAGCTAATTTTGAACTAAATAAAATTAAGGATTGGTTTATAAGCAACAAACTTAGTCTAAACATTCCAAAACTAGCTACCAAATTATTCTAATAGAAATTGTAACCCAACCGAGACCTTAATGATTGATAACAAACCTATATCTAGGAAAAGACAGTTAGGTTTTGGGTGTTATGGTGGATGAGAGCCCAACATTTAAAGAACATGTAAATTACATTTGTAAAAAATCTCTGTTGGAATTGGATTCATGTTTCGAGGTAAAATATATGAACTCCACAATACAAAACTTATATAATACATTACCCTACCTCACCTCACCCACTGCAACTTGTAGGAGTATAACGTTTAACTCACACCTGCCAAATTATCACTCCTCCAGAAACGAGCTGCGAGAGTTATGCTTGGCCTGGGATATAACGACCCCGTTTCTCATAGATTTGATGAACTAAAATAAAACCATCACTCAACTAGGGACCGAAAAAGTAGCTACTCATTTATAAAATAAGAAATAATCTAGTTCCACAACAGATTCATCACCTGTGGATTGATACCACAGGCATTGAACAATTATAATACTCGCAGCAACAATATACTTGTAATCCCTTTTCTAGGACAGTAAATAAACAACTCACTTCCGCATACATGCCTCGAAACTTGCAACCAAGTTAATAATGTACACAGGATTAGATTACGTACCCATATCAACATTCAAAAGACAAATAGCAAGCTATATAAATAGTCGGCACAGTCTGTTCTCGTGTTAATTTAAAATTCCACAATCGACCCAATGGGGTGACGCCGGTGGTGCGCCCCGGCGCCCGCCCCGCTGGGGTGGGTGCCGGGAGCCGGAATGCTGCACCGTGTATGTATTGAGTCCCCGGTGCCCTCCCGGATGGGGTGGGCGCCGGGGAGTTGAATCGTTGTGCTGTGTGTGTGTTCCTCAGGTCCCCGGCGCCCGCCCCATTGGGGTGGGCGCCGGGGAGCTGGAATGTTGTGCTGTGTAGATGTGCATCGAATGTGACATGTGCTGTTTGGTATGTGTGTAGGTGGAGCGAATCTGTGCTGTGTGTGTCTGTGCCTCGCATCCAGATGGACTATCAGACTATCCGTGTTGAGCTGTAGCATATGTCCAAATATGCCTAACATAGTAAATTTAGAATAAGACATCCCACTAAGAAAATCTATAAGAAGGACTCTCAGCTAAATACCCAGTCCGGTGGAGCTGAGCGACAGATTCTAGTCTGCTCCCTCCATGGGGACTGATCCATCGTATTGTCTTAAAAGAGCCCTTCAGGGAATTCAATAAATTCAGTGAAATACTGTGAGCAAATGTCCAAGTGCGGTATCGGTCTATATGTGTAATGATGTGGGCGTATGGGTGGTTAGACGGGTGGGTGTTTCTGTGTGTCTAACCTGGGGCTGTTTGGGGTGTGTGTCGACGACTGTGCAGGTGTGTTGTGTGTTCAATATAAAATGTTCCACACTTCCAACCCATGTATTCACCATTTGGCAGTCAGTTTTTGTGGATTCCCCTTGAGCTCATCTTTTACGTCTTTGTAGGGACATAACCCAACTGTAATTTCATTCCATGACGCTTTATCGAAAAACAAGTTATGGAAAGCACAAAGGTATTTCCCACTCTGATATTTTGTTTACACGGTTACAATCTGAAACAGCCTTCACAGTACTGCGCATCGTAGCTCGAGCTCTGCCAGCTCCTGGAGCAATTAACACAGCCATGCAAATGATTTGCAAACAGCAGGGTCAATTAGCAGCCGGGACACCGGAGACAAGCGTCGGCCGGCGGCGTGACCGCCAGCCGACGTCCAGCCAGGCGCACGGGGCTTCTCTGTAATTAACATGCTGGAATAGAATACCCTCCGTCAGCAACACACAGAGTTTCCACATATGAACGTCTTCACCTGAATACTAAACAGGCCGTTCCACGTCGAATCGATCAGGACTTGACATGTTCGTAACCCGACCCCGTCATAATTATAATGAACTTGATGCACCAAAAGTACCATGGGGAAGAACCAACAGAAGCTTCTTGAGGTCAGAATATGTAGGAGTCATCGAGGGTCAAATTTTTTTACTGATTTAGTTTAAATCAAATGGAGGTTATTACAACATATTTACCAATGCTTAGCCGAGGAGCATGATCATAGGTTGATAAGCAGTTAATATGCTTGTCTCCTCGAATCCTGGATGCAAAATTAAGTAAATTCACTGTAGTTATCTTATCGGGCATAGCCCTTCATCAAAATTTTCATTAGACAATGCATGAATATCCAAATTCTCGGTCATAGTGTGAGCCGTGAGGTGCGACCTCGCATTTTGTTGTGCTGAAATATTTCATAAAACAATAAGTGGCAGTACCCGTACAATATTCTACCTTTCCAAAAATGTAAAAAAAAATTGAGCGTGACCCGTATCTTAAATTTGATCAAGCTAGGCTACACATAAAGCATACATTTTGTACCATATTGGTTACTCAAAGTCCCATGAAACTTGACCAAGTCATTAACTTTCAATTGCCTTTGCATGTGTGAAAAGAAAGAAACTTTAACGGTTACTGGAGCATTTAATCTGCAGGCAATACTGCAGCACAAGGTGAAAGCTAACTAAAAATATTCCTGAAATGGGGGTATATATTCCTGAAGTGGGTCCGGAATTGTCTGGATTTTCCTGACGCGTAGTGTCACAAAGGCAGAGAATCTACGCTACGAGGAAACAAGTATTTGACTTAATTCTGAACTCAGATATATGACAAAGTGTTCATGTATTTACAAAAATAGCGGATTTGTGGCGGGCGAGACTGACCGGAGCTTTTGAGCTGCACCAGTAAGAGGTGGTCGTGGCTGAGACCCAGCTTGTCAGCGGCGCCCCGTCGAATGGCTCCCGCCGAGGCAGCCAGTGGGAACTTGAGCGTGCAGAAAGGTATGGTCGGCACAGTACACCCGAAATATCACTGGCGAACAGCACATACAGCAGTGTCACCCTGGGGTATCACTCTGCAATATCACACAGACACACTCCGCAAATAAGTATCAAGGCATGCTGAAAACCTCCTCATTGCCGCCCAGAAAGCCTCACTGCTGCGACTTAAAGCAAACACTGTGGTCTCTCGTTTGCTGCATCTGACAACTAAAAGACGAGTCTCACTTTCGTCGTGGTGCTGCATGGGACGGACTCGGTCCACCAGCTCCTCGTCAATGGAGTTGCCGCTGAAGAGTGTGACCCGGTGCCCCTCCGACGGCATCTTCCACTTGCGCACGCCGTAGCCGTGGCGCTCCTGACGCGCCTTCTCCCTCATCTCCATCAGGTCCATCATCAGGTGGGTCTCCTCCCGGAACTGAGAGCTGTAGGTGGTGGCGTCTGCCTCCACTAGGTGGTACAGGTCCTGCGACAGGTGGGTGGGTGGGGTCGGACGTACCACCGAGCGGAAACCGTCGGCTACACAGAAATAGAAGATGTCTACAGCTCATGGCCTAACTTTGCGCAATGGCGTATACAAAAGACCAAACTCATTCTGTTTTGTTATGCATAAATAATGATTGCCACGTTTAAATCTGCTTGTGATGTCCGTTCTTGAGCAGTTCCTCTCCACATTTTCATGGTGGAAAACAGGAAATATCATTGGAAACATACAGGAGTATGCTGTTTTTTTCAAGTAACATCTTGCCTTGAATACAGTAAAAAATGTCATAAAAATATTAATCGTCTAAACAGTTTTACATGCTTCTAAGCTGTACCGTAAAATTACTATGGTTCTATTATGCACCAGCTGACGCCAGTCTGCTTCTCCCTACACACAGGCGGCGGGGCTGACCTCGAGGAAGGCGGAGTTGGCGCTGCTGAGGTCCTCCAGCACCGGGTCCCGGATGGTGCTGGCCCAGCAGTGGAGGAACCGTAACACACGCCGTTTGCAGGCCAGCACGTACTCAGCGTCTGGGTTCGAATCCTGACACGCCCGGTACGTAACCATCTCCGTCAAGGAAAATCCCCGCTATCGTAACGATCGGTTTCTTACCTTGGAGGATACATCTTGTACGGAGAGAGGATGCAGTAGACATAGGGTGTGCACGTTTGTCAAGGAGACACTCGCGTCACCATGATCATGGCTATCTCAATTCAAATTTCATTATGAAGATGCCACTTTCCCTTTACGACAAAAGTAGGCCACCGCACCTTATGATGTCATGTAGGTATCATGTCATCGTGTCACCGTATCATGTCACCGCAACATGTATCATGCATGAACCAACAACCAATCAACAGAAAAGGTGTTGCTTATCACTATTTGATAGGAGGTATGTCATGGCATATGAATGTTTGGAAACACCTAGAACCCCAGTATAAAGGTCCCGCTGATGCTTGAGTGTTTAGTTGGTTTCAAAGACGTACTTCCGTCAGTGCGCTCATTGAGATATAAGTGTTTGGATGAAAATAGGCTCTTCCTTGAGCTAATATGAAGAATATTTGCTTTGTTGCATCATATGGACATAACCACTGCTTGAATTTCAAGCGCTGAATAAGTTGCATTGCAGGTCCATACATACATACACACATCATTGCTACTTGTCTATGGTGCCAAAGGATTTCCGTTGCAAGTTACGGATAAGGTGTAGGTCACATGCAGAATATCGCTATGAAATTGTGAAAAATGCATATTTTCATATTTGCTCCTTCTTCAAGTATTTTATTTGGTTTTATCCTCACATTTGGTTCGGGGTGTGCAAATCACCATTAGGGTGTTTCATTGTTCCAAAATGCAATATTTCGACGCATATCGATGTTCCCCTCAAACCTCATCTGCTTACAAGCTTCTGTGCGAGATTTCCATGTATTTCGATGATATTTAGAGGTCGCGCACTTTTGCAGCTTTTTATCAAATGTATTCAAATGTACACATAAGCGTAGGAACGTCCGGAATATTCGGGAGGCCAAGGTTGCATTTGGAAGTAATTTCTTTCCAGCCAGCGCCATAGGGTTAAGGGTTAAGAATCAAGAATATTGGGCGGGGGCTATGACCCCCTGCCCCCCCTGTTCCTACGCCTATGAATGTACATATTTCCACACTGATACTGGCGCTGGTTTTCTTATGCTTGGTTTTCTATTTCACATCTGAAATATTCTTCAAATTAAGTAAAACATTTATTACTGCACAATGACTAGCCTGAGTATAAAACCCGACCGATTTCGGGAGCATCCCGTCCCCGTTTTCAAGGGAGATGAAGATAACACTATGACATGAACTAACTAAGCGAAAAACACGAAGATAGGGTACACTTTGAAAGAACAATCTTAGCTATGAACATGACGAATCATTGTATAATTATTAGCTCTAAACACGTGTTATTTTTCAATTCAATCTCTTGTTTGCCTGGCGTTTTAAGAGGTCCAAAAATCCAGAGAAGATGGCAACTTTGCCGATATTTCTATTCATTTTTGGTTCCGTGGTGGTTTGGATGTAAATTGTCTTTTATTCCCCGCTGTTTTTGTCTTGAGTCCAAAGTTAAAGTTGTTATGGCGTCCCATTTGATACAATGATGCTTCTTGAATGCATGTTCCGCTGTGGCCTCCGCTGCTCTCTCGTCAATTGACCCTCGGATTAGTTTTAGTCGAGATTTTAGGTGTTCGTCTTGTCGGACTTCCATCATCCTTTTGCTTTCTCAAGTGTATATTTTTGGACAGTCATTACATTCCATCTTGTATACTGGGCCTGGTTTTTCCGGTTGTCTATCCTGTCCTTTGGTTTGACCAGTAATTGTTTGATCGTTTGATGTGGCTTAAAATATGTTCTTACGTTGAATTTAGAACATATGCGTCAAATCTGTTGCGATACTCCTTCTACATATGGGAAGGATCATTATATCACATGGGACGCCACAACGACTTTAACTTTCGACTCAAGACAAAAACAGCGGGAAAAGGAGATCGCCCTCATCAAGAGATTCAACGGATTCGTCAAGGACGATAAGCAGAAGCAGTACCTGCTCCAGTTGGTGGAACTCCATCGGAGGGCTCTACCCAAGCGCACCAAGAAAGAATGTGCCTCTTTCAAGTGTAATGGTTTTTGGTGATATAAGTGCGCGACCTCTAAATGTCCTTTTATTTTGCTTTTAAGGGTGTCAATCGATTCAGTTTTACGTATAGAGCTGGGGGAAAGTCGATATAACTTCGTTCCAAACAAACAAAATTTTACTATAGTGGGCTGAAACACCCTAATCACCATTGGGGGTGCCCATATATTATTGGAGCTTCCGGTGCACACCCAAAGAGGATTCTCTCTAACAAAAACATACATTTATTCAGCTTCTTACCCAAGCACGGAGTAAAAATTTACATACATAATTTATAGCGAGAAGGCTGGCATTGGGTTTGAATCGTGGTTGCTAATTTCAAATAACAAGTCATCATAAAAATTTTCCAACACAATGTACGATTACACTTGTTGACAGTAAGGCAGCTTGCGCTTGACTAAAAGGATATCTTTCGATGAGAGCCTCGGTGAGTCGCTTGAAGGGGGAAGAAGATGACGTGCGTCAACAGGAAGTCGTCCAGGAAGAGATCGCTGACGGTGAGCTCGGCAGAGCGCGTCTCTGAGCTGTCGCTGAACCGGGTCTCCAGCAAGTGCTCCAGCATCTTCTGCGGCGTGCCCGCCATCACTGAGTACCTGCCAGGCGTGGGTGAGATGGGTGATGCAGGCACGGAACGCTACCTGCAGGACGAGTGCTACCAGATACCGGACTATTGTGATGTCATGTGATGCGGTGATTCGTTTAGTTTCACTATAACTAAACCATGTTGGGGCAACTGAAGAATAGCCGTATGACCTTGGCAGTTGTGCGTCATTAACCCCAAACCCTCTTCCCTCCAACTGAAGAGTAATTGTATTAACTCACAGTCAAATATACATATATGTTGCTGTAAAGTTTTAACAAGTAATTCAACATTTATTTGCCTTAAAGTCTTGGTTTCAAATAGGGTCGGGGCTTATATGAGCACCCAAGAAAGGACTAACTCCAAAAAGGCTTCGTTCGGGTAGGATCAGAATTGACCGAAACTGATTCATGAAGCGGCAGAGCCAGCATTTTCCTACAACTCGGACCTTCACAGCCGCTGTCTGTCATATTGCACCTAGCACCCGGCAGCTGGCGCCGACGAGTAATGCAACATCACACGTTGTCGCGCCCGGAGAAACAGCTCTCCGACGCGCACACGCAATAAAAGGCGGGGAGGCGGCTCAGTGGTCCGGGTAGAACATCTGGCTGGCTCCCGCGTTCAGCTGGGCTTGTGGCACTTGTATGGCCTGCAGGGGTTGCAGTTTCGAGCCTGCCCGCAACGAGGACTTCCCACCCTGTCCTAGCAAGCCCAGCTATCTCCTCTGCAGGGACCCAGTTAGGGAGAGGGAGGGGAGCGGAGAGGGTGGGGTATGGTTGGCGGATCCCAGCGCGCAGGGTGTACAGCTGTACACTGGAAAAATTGTACAGCTACACACCGGCAAAATGTACAGCTATACACTGGCAAAATTGTACAACTATACACCAGCAAAATGTACAGCTATACACCGGAAAATTGTACAGCTATACACTGGAAAAATTGTACAGCTATACACTGGAAAAATTGTACAACTATACACTGGCAAAATTGTACAGCTATACATCAACAAAAGTGTACAGCTATATACCGGCAAAATGTACAGCTATGCACCGTCAAAATATACAGCTACACACCGTAAAAATGTACAGCTATACACCAGCAAAATTGTACAGCTGTACACCGGCAAAATGTACAGCTTTGCACCGGCAAAATGTACAGCTATACACCGGCAAAATTTACAGCTATACACCGGCAAATTTACAGCTACACACCGGTAAAATGTACAACTATGCACCGGTAAAATTTACAGCTATACACCGGCAAAATTGTACAGCTATACACCGGCAAAATGTACAGCTATGCACCGGCAAATTGTACAGCTACACACCGGCAATCTACAACTGTGACCCGTCTGGATGTCATTGACTGGGCGTCTGACCCAAACATCCTATCGGTCTGGATTCACTTGCGTCGACGACTCATAACCCTAAGCCAATTCCATTTATCTTAAGTACTTGAAATCATGATGAGAAGCAAACATGTTCCGAGAAATTTAGCACCTTGAAATACACTTTCGGACGAATTACTCGAGAGTCGTTAGAGATAAGTAGGCATGCATTTGAGGAAAATGATCGCAATTAATTTTCCTATCCAGCCATGTCAATTCTGAGCTTGTGAGTGACATGTGCTCGAAACCGAGAAACCGCAAATAAAAGTTGTTTTACTAAAACTATATTTATGCCTATAAAACGAAGAATTTCAATATCACAATTTCCAACTCCAAATATTGTCAGGCAGAAACAATGCTCTTTCATTATCTGAAATGAAAAGTCAAATCGGCCAATTAGCACTCGGGATATTAAGATTTGAATGAAATGAGCAAAAATGCAGTCCTCCAGCAGAACGGCAGAAACTGGGCCATAAATTTACTTTTCGTACTCGAAACTATGCCTAAGCACAAGACAATTGACCTACCTGCCACCAGGTGGCTGTCTTTAAGGTAACTGAAGCGTGCCTTCTGACATGTCGAGCTTTTAAGTCGGCCGCCAAATTTCAATAGCTTTTTTGGTTGTATCAGAAACACTGGATTTTCACGGAATAAATTTTGTCGGACCAGCTCGAAAGCTTTTTCTTAGGTGGCCCCTGTTACCTCTTCAAAAGGAGGCAAATTTCAAGATCGTGACTTAACCCGCGCCCTGGTGGGGGAGATGTTTGAACCCGCCCCGCCACTTGAACTATGCCCCTTTAGGCGAGTTAGCGAAAAAAACGCGAACGATGGTGGATAGCTCATACAAATTAATGAAGGAACTATATCGTTCACTTTTTGGCTTAGGTTAATATTGAGGTCATGACAGGTCATAGGTGGCATTTTGAGTAGTTTTCGGGCTCTAGCATCTGACAGAGTTGAGTTAGAATCATTTTTAGGCACCACTCGCTTTCTCTCGCCATGGCAAATCGAATGACGTATAATATGACCATACTAGGTCAAAATACAAAAATGACCTGATCTCAGGTCAGGTCAAGGTCACTTTTTAGCCTTGAATAATCAATATGCACATCAATCGACTCGTAATACAATGCAAGCACAATGATATCAAAATAGAATATGCATCATCATTTTATGCAAAGTTATTGACCAAGTCTGAAAACTGCTCAAGTAGCCTCTCATGACCTCTCAGAGGTCACAGGTCAAAAATTGCAGCATGAGCATGGAAAGGGGCCCAGAATACTACGATTCGGAGAATATGAAGGCATTTGGAGAACATTAAGGTATTCTCAGCTGTATCTACACAAATACATCCCAATTTCTGTCAGAGCCACATGTTTTCTCATGTATTTTCAATAAAGAGGTCATGGTCCGTACTTGACCTTAGGTCATTGATATGACAAATCCCGGAGCTTTGTTTCTAGCACTCGGTAGGCCTATTCTTTGGTATAAGTTTCAATCCGATAGATTCACCCATGTCTTACTTATGCCACCTTAAACATTTTTTTGAGGTGAGGTTACTTGACCTGCACTGGTGACCTGACCTGAGATAGCCCAACCTTAAAATGTTGAAGAAAGTTGCGGAATTGATTAAGGATAAGGTGTGCCAAGTACGGTGGCGCTTCGCGCCGTCGTTTTTTCGTGCCGCCGGAAAAACCTGAGGGGGTGTTCAAACACCCCGCACCCACCGGGCGAGGGTTAATAAGTAAAAATGAGTGATGCAAAATTGAAAAATATTGTTCCAAAATTTCTCAAAACTATTTAGGATTTAGATTCGGTGCCATAGTTTGGTTGTCTGGCGTAGGAGGGTTATCACCCTACAAAATTACAAACTGCCAAGCGGCCAGAATAGAGCCTCTTGATAAATCCTAATCCGCTTCGCTCCATGGATTTCGTCATGCGACTCTGAAAGCACAGAAAGTGCACTAGCCTCAGGACAATACAGCACCTCGACAGGCTCTGGCGGGCAATATGGCGCCCCGGCTGGCCGCAAATGGCTACTTTTGCCCTGTGAAGCCGGGCTGCCACTGATGAGCCTCAATGTCCCCAGGGCACACCGTTGCTCATGTAGGTCTAAAGTCCCGACTCAGTTCATGTGCCCTGGCCAGGGCAAGCTGTCCCGGCTGGTCATTATAAAGGGCACCAACTGGCGCACTGCAGTGTACTGGGGCTTTAATGGCTAGATGTAGACCAGCTACATCCAGATTCAGCAGCTTAAAGGGAATGTGACACCTTCATAACGTGATTTTAACTGAGATAGCCAAGTTGTAAAGCAAGTCAGAAAACCCGGTACTCCATATATCATTTGTCTTGGAACTTGAAATTTCCGTAGAAAAAAGCTAAAACATACCTGACACCAGCCCCCTCATCAGCCCCCCGCCCAGGGGTCAAAAATTCAGGCACCATTGGAAATTTCAAACCATAAATTTGTCACCAGCCTAGGCTGGAAATGGGCACGTTTGCTTAGCAGGATACCAATGGACATCCTGGAGCCACCTAGTTGTTGAAAAAAACATTGTCAGTTCAAACTACAGGAGCCGATTTCGGCAATTTTGTTCACTCATTTGTCTGCAAGGAGCATGTCGGCTACTTTTGTCACCTTGCCCACCATTGGCTGTCACCAGTTAGAGTGGCAAAATGGCAGGTTTACCGACCCCTGCCCCCGCCGGGCGGCCGTTGTTGTGAGCTGCTGGTGTGACGACATATGCTGACGTCACGATAAGCATCAGCCAATCGAAGCCCTTGAAGCTTTTCAAGTATGGTAGTGGTTGCCAGATCGTGACATCATCCACGGGCTGATATTTATTTCTTTTCTAGAGGAGTATTTTAAAAATCAAAATATTGAGCTTATTGTACATCTTTCAGAGAAATCATGAGTGGTTTAATTATTTTCGGCTAAAAGTACGCCTAATTGCACTAAATTCCAGGATTCAACCAAGGTGCCACATTCCCTTTAAGCACATCGGGCCGAAGATTACACACACAATGGAGGCACACCATTCCGCGGCCCGCCCCTGATTATAAATTCTTTGCAGGCATAATGGAAGGCCACAGTTGGGAAGCTCTGGGACACCGCTGCCTCTGGGTATATGTACAACAATGTCTTGTTTCACTACGGTGGTTCAGTTGGTTCAGTACAGGAAATCAAGCTTGTATCAGTGATATTCAGTGATAGGTACCTGTTGCCATACACAAAAGAGGCTTTAGAGGCTCAATGAAAGTGGTGGTATCTAGTGCACAAAATGATTACATCGGAGAAATTGGTGGTGTCTACTATACAAGAGCATTTCACTGAGCCTCTGTACAGCTATGTCTTGATAATATACTTTCAGGAAACGCATTGTGACTTATCATTGGACGCAATTCTAAGACCCCGCATCTAGCGATCAAAACGCAGTGGACGCTCCTTGTGCTTGAAGCTCTCGCAGCAATGCCAATGCAGCTTACATAAGCCGTAGATTGCTGTTTGGCCCGGGCTGTACGCACTGCACTTCAAAAGCAATAATGTCGGAAAAACAGCCTCTTGTGCCGTATATTGATCTCCGCACCACGCAATCTTGAAAGCGCAGGGCGAGTCAAGCACCGCGAACAGCACCGCGCTAGCCGGAGCAGGAATGTTTACAGTCCCCGTAAAGAAATACTTCAAAACCATTAGCTCCACGCAGTTTTTCGGCTTGCAAGCTCAAGCATACTCAGTTTTGTTAAAAGATTACCACAGACTACAGCTAACGTGGCGACCGGCGAATATTACCGAGGTCTGGCGATATTCGAACTTGCAGAATAGATGGGTGCGCGGGTAGAACAGTACCTGCCCTTCCTGCCAAGCAGCTTGGAACAAAAACAGCCTGCGAGAACCAGGTGCGATGCCTACCATAGTCCTATCAGCGGCGCTTCGAAAACAATTGGGGTTCATCACTAAAACACTGCTGACACGGGCTTTTCGAGGACAGGTGAAGTCAAAGGCGAGTTTGCATAATGCATAACACTACCAAAATAACTTATTCAGAGAACAAATATTTCATTCGAGTGATGGAATATTTTACCATTTTCCATATCGAGGGTCTTCGCGGACTTCCCCGCGCCTGTTTTCCTCAGAACCCATTATTCATTGATGGCTTTAACTCCTCCACCACTGACGCCTCCAGAGTTATGATCGATACATGCCGAGTGGTAGAAATATGTATTATGTGAATGGAAAGCAAACAATTATCACCACCATGTGTTGTACATATGTCCAGAATCGAAAAGAAGTATTGGCGTCCCCAGAACGGCCTCTGACATTCAGTTTCTTAGTCTCATATCGAACCATATACCTGATTTGATGTCTATAAGCTGTGTGTTTTTTGGAGAGATAATCAATAGATCAGGTCTGAATCAAGCACGGCTGAGATGTTGACAACACGCTTTTGTTGTTGAACCTGCCGTGCTGTCAGACCCTTAGCGAAGTCTGGTAGTTTTCGAATGCTTCTGAGAATGTTATTAACGAACATAAATGTGTATTTACAAACCCTTAAGTTTGATCAAAGATATAAGAAAATGCGCTGAATAATAACACCGATTTTTGCTTCCAACCATTCTCATGTCAGTGAACTTCATTATCGATGCGTCTGTTGAATAAGGAAGCCGGCTTCTGAAGTATTTTCGCAACCAGTTGAACATTGTGCTAACTGACTCCTGTGCCAGCTGACGCATGTGCCAGCTGACTCTTGTACACAAATTAACTCCTGTACAAACTGACTTTTCCAGCTGACTCCTGCGCCACGCCCTCATTAGTCTGGGCGCAAAAGCTGTGAGCCTAGAAATTGTAACGGTCAGATACGGCTCCGTCTCATGCTGGGGATCTGCTTCTTGGAATCAAATGGAAAGTGGTCACCACACAGATAAAAAAGCAGCACGTTCAACGTTGGACTGCAGGACGCTGAGATATAAGAAGAGAGAAACTCTAAGGCAGTAACCCTCGATCTAGCACTTGCAGCCAAAACAAGGACCAACTCCCCACTGTCATTTTATCGTATTAGGGGAGGATCCGCTCAGAAGTCTCGTTAAGAGAACTGAAGGAAGCGCTGATAGGCGGAGAGCTTTCCAACGTCACTTGAGTCCCCCGGGGCACCAGTCTTCGACAAACGTTAATTGTGGCGAGACCTGACGGCCGAAGCTTCGCCTGAAAGCTCTATTTTGGTCCAGGTATTAGGGCTGTGACAAAGAGGAAGCGACTGCCGCGATAAGCACAACACCACACAGCGTTTGAGTATGAGGATAGTTATCTAACTCGCACCATTATTTGCTTGATCTGAAAAGGCAGAGATCACAGGTACAGGGGTGTGAGTTGCTCGTGATTCACGAATACTCTCTTGTGGTTCCCAAATACTCTCCCGTGATTCACGAATACTCTCTTGTGGTTCCCGAATACTCTCCCATGATTCACGAATACTCTCCTATGGTTCCCAAATACTCTCCCGTGATTCACGAATACTCTCCCGTGATTCACGAATACTCTCCCGTGATTCCAGAATACTCTCCCGTGATTCCCGATTACTCTCCATTGATTCACGAATACTCTCCCGTGATTCACGAATACTCTACCGTGATTCAAAAATACTCTCTCTTGATTCACGAATACCCTCCCATGATTCCCAAATACTCTCTCGTGATTCACGAATGCTCTCCCGTGATTCACGAATGCTCTCCCCTGATTCACGAATACTCTCCCTGATTCACGAATACTCGCCGTCCTCATGTGCGATCTGGCTGGATGATTTCCTGATTATTCCCTGCTCACAATTGAATAATCCTGCAATTGGTTGCAAGCGACCGCACAGGAAATACAAATACAACTAAGCAAGACTCTAAGTCTCCCAGCTTCTCCCGTCATACTTTTCTGATATGCACCAAGCAGTGCGTGCATCACACGCTTGTGGTGGTCTTGTGGTGGTCGACCTGGGACGATCGTCCCGCTAATGAAAGGCTTATTCAACACCTACACCGGCTTATTCGACACCTATTCTGGTGCGACACCCAGGAATAGGTGTCGCACACCGGAAAGAAACCTGCGCACATGGGTGCAGGTCTCTCTCTCTCTCTCTCTCTCTCTCTCTCTCTCTCTCTCTCTCTCTCTCTCTCTCTCTCTCTCTCTCTCTCTCTCTCTCTCTCTCTCTCTCTCTCTCTCTCTCTCTCTCTCTCTCTCTCTCTCTCTCTCTCTCTCTCTCTCTCTCTCTCTCTCTCTCTCTCTCTCTATGTATAATTCCAAGAGTATAGGGTGTCTCTCGCACGCATTAATCTCTCGCTATCGAAACAAATAGCTCGCTAAAAATACATCGATGACAAACATATATAGCACTTAAGATTTTTGAGACAGAATCTATCCATAGCCGAAATACATTATATCACTTACCTTAGTCTCGACTTTAAACGTTCATGTCCGGCTAGTTCCAGCTGCCACATAATTGGGAACTTACTTGAACTGGGCGTTCGAACTGGGCTCGGTCAGCTTCTCCAGGACCAGCACGTCTTGTCCGTGCTCCTTCAGTCTGACCGTGTTGGCTTCCACGTCCAAAAGTATTCGGTTAAAGTCCTCTTTGTCCACGCGCAGGAAGAAACAGCTGTCCTCTCGACAAACGATCGTTGCTGCCCTGAACACAGATGAAAGATTTGGTAAAAACATATCTGCCTTTGCCTGTGACCGACAAGCAAACCGAGTATACTGGTTTCAACGTGAAACAAGGTGACTTTTATGCACACATTTTCCGTTGCTGATACAGCACATGGTTCACAAAGCAGGGGAGCATGTTGAAATAAGTACTCCTGCATTCCATTTCCAACAGCTAAATCTATGTTCACGCTCAAGTGGCTCGGCCCAGAATATTCAAACTATTCATCACTATGCTTGAATTACCGAAAACATTGAAATTAGTACTCCTGCATTCCATTTCCAACAGCTAAATCTATGTTTCAGGCTTAAGTGGCTCGGCCCAGAATATTCAAACTATTCATCACTATGCTTGAATTACCGAAAACATTTCACGCACACATTCACATAATCTTCAAACTTGTATAGCGTACACGTTCTGCACTTGAAGCCTCTGCCTCTGAGGGCGATGAACTTCATCTCTCCGTCTGCTCCACTTCACGTCCCGTGGGCCCTCCAAAGCGCGTGTTAGCACTTCACAAGGCAGCAACGAAAACGGCGAGAGAACGTTAGCACACGCCTCTGTGGGCCTCCCAGCCACTTTCGCCCTGGTGGGGGGTTTTCAAACACCCCCCATCTCGGTTCCTATGCTGGATAGCAAAAAAAGCGCGAACGCTGGTGGACAGCTCATAAAAATTCATGAAGAAACTACATTATCCACTTTTTGGCTCAGGTCAATATTGAGGTCATGACAGGTCAGAGAAGTTGACAGGCTAGATAAGAGTTTCTGGGCTCCAGCGTCTGCCAAAGTTAAATTATAATAATTGTTAGGCACCCTTCGTTTCCTCTCGCTACGGCGAATCGAATGGTGTATACTATGGCAATACTAGGTCAAAACATAAAAATGACATGACCCGAGGTCAGGTTAAGGTCGCCATCTGACCTAGCAGTCAATATGCATATAGATGGATTTGCAATAACGCAAGTGTAATGGTATCAAAATAAAAGTTTTATCATCCTTTCCAGGGAAGTTATCGACCCAAGACTGAAACCCTGCTTGAGTAGTCCCAGATGACCTCTCAGAGGTCACAGATCCAAACTTGCAATATAAACCTGGAAAGGGGCCTAGGTTACTATCGATTGGAGAATAGGAAGGTATTCTAAGCTGCATCTACATACATATAGCCATTCTCACCCAATTCCCGTTTCCCGTCTGGCCCAATTCCCGCTCCCGTTTTGTATTAACCCTGCTCTTACGAATGCTATCTTAACCGTTTTTTGAGGTGATGTCAGTTGAAATTCACTGGTGACCTGACCTGGAATGACAACCTTCAAATTTGGGGAAAACTTTCAGAATTGATCAAGGATAATGTGTGCCAGTTACGGTGGTGTTTCGCGCCGCCGTCTTTTGCTCCCACCAGAAAAACCAAGGGCGGGGTTCAAACACCCCGCCCCGCCCCCCAAACGAGGCGAGGGCTAAGTTTAGGTTAAGGATTGAGTAACCGAGAGATGTCCGCTGCAGTTGGCAAGCTGGATAACAACGGCCCCAGCATTTTAGTAGTTTCCGAGTTGGGGATGGATTCCGAATCTAGATTATGGTTTTGGTCGATGTTATCCTGTTTTTGGACCTGGGCGGTTTTGCTTAATAATTACGGTCTCCAGATGAGTTGGCCCGGACTGGTGGGAAAACGCGGGAGCAGATAACTGAACCTGAATTTCTTCGGCTGTGACACACTCGAATGTTACCTCGGCGTCGCTACGATACACTTGAATGTTACCTGGGCGTCGCCATAGCACACTGGAATATTACCTGGGCGCGTCGTTGATGAGAGCCAGGTTCCCGAAGTCATCTCCTTCGCCGAGTGTGGTGACGGTGCCCTTGCCTCGGATGACCACGTTGACAGAGCCCCGTAAGATGATGTACCACGACTGACCCTCGTCCCCCTGCTGGAACACTGTACAAAGCAGAGAAATTGAGGCGGGAAAATAGTGAACAGTGATTACATATTCTAATACAGATTTGTATTGCTTTTTGCAGCGGCATGCAACAAAATCGCTCAAAAGGGTGTAAGTCGAAAGAATATTCGCCGATTTTCAAAATTCATTCAAGGCTCGAAGCAATCCTGCATTTTCTTAAATGTAGCTAAGTAGCGTTTTGTAAGTTTTGAGCCAATTAATGTCTCAAGCTTTCTCATCAAATGTTCAGTTCAACTTCATCCTCGAGAAATCCCGCGTCTGGAACAGTACTTCCATGTATGTACAGGCGGCACCACACTGATTGGTAGGTATAAGTGTCAGTTATTTTGAGAAACATCTTAAAAACGATTACGCATCTCACAAAAGGTTTCGTCTCTAGTAATGTATTTTCACGAGCTCTTCAAATTTGGGACTCAGCAAACTGGGTGAGACGTCAATTTAGAAAATCATCGACAAAAACTGTTTTCGCCGATCCCGATTATTTTCTGTCTTTTTATATTCAATCACTTTCGAATTTTGGACCTGATCAAGTATTTTTGCGCGTCATGTCATGCATCCACTTACAACGCAGCAGGTGAGGCAGCAATAGTGTCGGCGTCGGCAAGGACCATCACTTGAGAGATATTTCGCAAAAGCGACCGCGCCTTAATACCTACCAAGCAGTATGGAACCGGCTGTTCCTTTTTCTGCAACACATTATATACTATTTTCATTATCATGTTCTGCGCCAAAGGTATGAAATGAAATAGCATGTCTTACATTACCATGTGTCAATTAAATGTCATTGCAGAACAAATCAGTAAAACACATTTTAAATTTATTTATTCATACGTATAAAAGAAAAAAGATTATTAAAGGGGAGTGTCCCACTTTCAAAATGGGTTTTGAACTGAGATAAGTTTTGAAGAGCGTGTCAAGAAACCACTACTGGTATATTTATTTTGACTCAAAGCCTTCCATATTAAATTTCATCTCATTTTAAAGTTTAACCCATTTCCGTCAGGCTCCGGCTACCCATTTCCGGCAGGGGGAATATCGGCCCCTAAGATCTCGTAATCTAACCGGCCGATTTTGAAAATTCAAAGTGCCATAGATTCCTCTGCTGCTAAACTTTATTTTGAAAAAAGAAAACTTCAAAATTTTTATTTCTTAGGTGAAGGTCATGCAAAATATACAATTTTGTGTATTTTTAGATTTTCCATAACCCTTGTCTCTGTTGTACGATTTTCACAAAACTAGTTCAGATTTACAAATAATTGACCCAAAATTTTCATATACTCGAGTTACGCAAAAATTCGAAATTCAATGGCAGTTCCAGGACCAGGACTATGAGGAAATATATACAACCTAAAAGTTTTTGTTACGTGGATTAGAAGCCGTCATATACTGCTTGGCATCTTTGACACATAAATAAATGAAAAAAGTGAAAAACTCATCAGGGGCGGATGCAGTAAGGTAAAACAGTGGGGTAAAATACATACCAACAATATGCGAATGGTATGCATGAGTATATTAGTCCCTCGACTAGTTGAAATTTAATTTCTGATAATTTTTACCCTCCCATGGCAGCTCTGGGAAAGGGGTGACATAGGCGGATCAAGGACTCGTCGTGGGGGTGGGGGTGATTGGAAACACATTTTCAATATATAACGATATTGAGTCGCGGCGGTGATACTGGCTGGGAATATACATTTTGAAAATGTGTAGTGACTGGACACGCCTCTGGTAATCTAGAATTGGGTTATAACAATTTTGAATTTTCATATACCCAATTGTATTCGCCCTAGCACGGCTGTAAGCAGTCTTCTCACTTACTAACGTTTAGTCCTTCTTGATAACATTCCCCCATTTTGAACTGCTGTAACCGCCCGATGAATACAAATAGTGACAATTAAGAATGCACTATCATCTCACATAAAAAATGATATAATAAAACCATATAACTGGTATCAGGATCAGCAGAGACGGCTTTCTTTTACAAAAACCCATCGCATACGATAATATTTGGTTTGTGGATAGAACCTCCCCAAAAACCCAGCCATAGCTCCGCCCGGTAAATATATAATCTTGAAAATTTCCGAAAACCTGCCTGTACTAGTTTTAGGAAAAGTCAGGAAGTTTCAAAGTTCTATCGCAAGCCGTTTCGGAGATATTCTCGAAAAACCTGAAGGGGGCAATATTACCCCCTGCCGGAAATAGGGTTAAGATAAGTGCCTCTATAGGTCTTCAATCAAGCCATGTCGGGATCCCTCTTGCCTGGTAGAGCATTTCACATGATAAATGTTAGCAAGTCGCACACAGTGGCGGACCTAGCCGGTCGGTTTGGAAAGGGCGAACCAAAGTCGAAGAGAAAAAAACGTCCCGCAGTGAAAAATTGCGCTAAAATATGATCTGTCGGAAGATTTTGGGTATTAAAGGCGAAAAGCAAAAATAAAACGTCACAGGGTGAGAAATGTGGGCTCGAGATACTTTTTCCCTATCCATGCCCCAATATTTACACTGAACTTAACTGGTTCTGTTCGAAGTTGAGAGTTGAAGTACCAAAATCTTGCTTATAAACTAAAAAACAGTCGGAAAAGAAGGAGGTCGATCGCTTTGGGGGGCAAAAACATAGTTTTGCCCCGAGCTTTTCCGTTTGGGGGAATGCCTTTTTGCCCCCCTGGATCCGCCACTGGTCGCATAGCCTTCGCAGCGTTACATTCCCCAAACTGAGCCTGGCTTCAGTTACATGCGAAGCTTATGTCCAGGGTAGTAAGGAAAGAGGTGGCATTTTTCTTTTAAGCAATTTAAGGTGGACACAAAAAATGGTTTTCAGATTTTCAGACCTATTTTGTATTTAAAGAGTCCTTTTAGAGTTTCAGTAAAGCGGTGAATTCCCTTTAGGTAGAACGCATTTTAGGAACCTCCTGCTTCCCAGTCTGTTTACATTTTTTGTCTTTGGAATCTATCTTTTCTTTCACAGCCCTCTGGCTATTCAACTCGGAGAGATATTTTAACCCACAGAAATAACGTACTAGCACCTAGCATTGATCCCTGTGTTTTCTTCAAGAGTAACTAGCTTGTCTAATTCTGCGAGGGGGCCACAGGAAAATCATCCGTAAATAGTTTGTAGACGTATGGAAAATATAAATAACAGGGCGGTGTAATAAAGAACATAGAGGGTGATGCAGCAAAAAAAATAGTTCACAACTCTTCCCAATGTTTTTTTGTGATATCCCAGTAACTGGGCTGCACGGGTTTGGAAGGCCACTCCTGCCTACCTATCACATGGGTAGTGGGCTGCACAATCTTCTCTTGCTCTGGAATTTAAAACAACTGATGAAGTGACGGAAATCAGACAAGTCCCTGTGTAGGCGCCAGCTTAGAAAATAAGCCGCAATGACATCCCGGCTTATGGCAAGCATGTGGGTGGCCACCGTGACGCAATTCCCCATGAACCAATTTGCTAACGTAGGGGCAGCCATATCGCAGCAGATGAAATAACGTACCTATCATCCTATTACGGATCTGAAGGACGGCATCGGTTAGCACGCGCGCTCGTCTCGGCCTATGATATTCTGTATGTGCAGGATATCATGGGTTCCAGCCACCAAGAGGCAGGTTTGGCGCCCTACCCTAACTCATTTCCTTCCCCTCCGACGCCATATTGAAGCAGTTGGGAAATACCATTAGCTGGACTGCACGGTTATGGAAGACCACTCACCTGCCTCCGTCGACAAATCCAACAACAATTAACCAATCATCCCATAAACGGAATAGGATGATATCCGTGCGTACCTACTTGCGCTCAACATACCGTGCCAGCAATCACAGAATGAGAAATGGTGGCGCATAGGGCATTGATGCAATCATTTGTTTCCATCCGCAATGACCACATTAAGGACTGCGATGATGATGATAGTTATTGATCTTGTGCGTTCCGCACGAGGTTGTCGGGGCTTCTGAGACTGCGCCATATGCGGATTCAGGGCAAAGAGCAGGTGCGCCCTGCCCCTCGATCGACACACTTGGCGCCCCCTGAAACGTCACTCCCCCAGGATGCAAGTATTGGCGCCCCCGCAATACACTTTGGTGCCTCTCTAATACGTCACGCCTTAGGACTTTGCGGCTCCGGCCTAAATTGCGCCCCTCCAGAGCTATCAGGCGCCCACTGATGAAGCGCTCCCTCTCATCGGAAACCCTGGATCCGCCCATGGGTTAGACCATGTGCAAACAGGCTTATTAGCCTTAGTCCTTGGTAATATGATAAGCGCAAGTCTGAAGCCACGCCTGGTGACGCTTAATCGCAGTAACTTCAAAGCAGTTTTATTCAAGGCAGAACTGGCTCAAAACAAGCAGCAGACCCGGCTATGTTTGCAGAACTCTCTTTACAGTTCGGCGAAACGTCTGCCTCCGCATATAAGTATTCTCCCAGATCAAAGCAAATAGTTACGTTCCCAGAATCCGCAAGCTATTGAATATGCAAACTGCTGATAATGGAAGTAGGCCCGTACATACATAAAACTACCACTATCTTTACTTTCCTTTGTTCAGCGCTCTTCGAAATCGAAACAATTACTTTTAGTCCTGCTTCCATTTGAATCTGGATAATACGACCGCGCACATTCTGAAGACAAGAAAAGGTGAGCCAAGACGCTGATGCCGCCTCCGTATCGGTAACGCCAGAGATGGGCGCCGCTGCCAAATCTTTGAAACCGCGAACGCTACTTCCGCTCCCTTAGCTGGGTGAAACCGCTACCATTACCGGCGCTACTTTTTCAAAATCGCAAAATTGTTTCCCGTTACTCAGCTACCCATTACTCCGCTATCGTTAATTTGTATTATAAAGCGCTACTGAGTCGTCAAACATTGCTTTCCGTTTTTTATACAAATCCAAATGAAAACTTTAGCATATCTGTATATACATGAAAATGAAGTTTTATTACAAGATATGCAAGCAAAATTATCCAACAAAAGCACGATTAAATATTTTTTCTTACAGAAAAGGCTTATCCTCAATTTCCATCCAACAATTTATTTGGGCGACGGTCCTCTTAACACCTTGTCGGCAGCGGTTATGCTTGTAAATGATTTTCAACCCTCTACCCGTTACTTCGCTTTTTCTATTTCCGCACACCGCTACCACTACTCCACCACTATTTGGAGAGGCCGCAAGTAGCGTAGCAGCGGGGAAGCGAACTTAGTAGCGGACAGCGTGGCTCTGGGTAAGAGATAGCATGATCATACGATTTACGAACTCGGTCATACGGCACCCTCCCCCGCGAGTGTTTCGGGGATAGAACAAAAACCGCAGCGCTACGCACAGCCGTTTAATACCGTTTTTATGATAATTTTTACAAATTTTATCAAAATGTTGGTCCAGGTCATTTCGGGTCAGGTCACCATTGTAGGTTAAGTGAACTCACCTATAAAAAGGTTTACGGTAGTATAAGTAAATACGGGGTTAATCCCTGGATCTGACATTCATACCATACGAGGGGTCTACTGGGTACTACAAATTATTGTTCGGAATTGTTCATATTGATGACCTAGGTCAGGTACGAGCCATGACTTTTCCATTGGAAATATATAAAACAAATGGTTTAAAAGGAATATCTTAGCAGAGGATGGCGGTACAGCGTCTATTTTAACGACATTGGGTTTGTCTTATCCTTGCGGTTCTAATGATATGCATTGTGACCTAATTTGACCTAGAAAGGTCATATTACATATAATTCGATTCGGCTTACTACGACTATTCCAATTGTCTCGATTGTTGTGCTCTATCGCTACTGGTTCAGATGTAATGACTGAAAAACTTCCATGTTCTTGGTATCCTTATGGCGACATCCCTTGAACTCTAGTGACCTTAGATGCAATGATCTTGAGAAAAAGTACTGCTAAATACTTGAGCTGCAAGCAACTGACGAAACTAACCTCGCGGCTCGAAACACTCAGCACTAGAGCCTTCTGACTTCAGTCTGCGGCAATACTCACGGACGGTGCCAGCCTTGATGTGCGACTCGAAGACGATGACACCGGCCAGCTCGCGCTTGACGGAGTTGGTGAGGTGCGACAGTGCTCTGATGTGCATCAGCTCCTCGTACACCACCTCCAGATCCTCCCGGGTCCGCTGGCTGGACCTGAGGAGAGAACGCTGCGGTGTGGTGGGACCGCCCGGCTGCTGCGGTGCAGTCCAGCACAATGCCTCCCAGACGGAAACCCATACAGTGTTCAGCGAAAGGGATCGTGTGTCTCGGCTCGATATCGAACTCTAAATTGGCACATCTGAAACGCATTTTCGCAATGTGCTGTTCCCTGTCGCGTATTTTTCAGAAGACAGGCCGCGTATTTTTCATTGAGTAGTACCCTCAGATAGCATGACGCCGGTTTAGGCCAGAAGGAATTATTATACATATGCATACCAATCGCGCCGAAACCAACCATTACTTTTGCTGAGGGCTATTTACATATGGACCTCTAAGCTGGAAGTTGGATTGGAAAGCCCTGCATGTTACGAAGCCACTGCTGTTGATAGGGGAAAACATCCAGACTGAGTCCCTAGGAATGCACAGGTGTGCTAAAAATTCAGTCTTTTCGTCAGGAACAAAAACTGGGAAGGTTGTGAGCATACTTTGCAGAAGACGGTTCAAAACCCTGAGACAATTCATTTAATCCTTTTTTGTGTAAAGGGCAGGAGGGGCCGATTTTCCCCATTCCCATGTTTCCCAAAGATATCTCCAAAACCGTTCATTATAAGTTTTTAATTTTCTGACTTTTCTTAACACTAAATTAGGCAGAGTTTCTGAAGGTTTTCGGATAGTATATCTACCAGGGGTGGGGCTATGGTTCGGTATTTATAGAAGATCCATTCGCAAGCCAAGTATTATGGTGTACGGTGCGTTCTTCGTAGAAAAAAGAGGTATCTAACAATATAGAGAGCAGTGATACTGTTTTGATATTATGAAGAATATGGCAGGTGATAATTTATTAAAATCTCCATCTAAATTGTTTACACAAGCGGCTCCAGAAACTCAAAATCCATGGGAGGATCAAAGAGACAAGCTAATTCATAATCCCCCCTCCCACCGGGTTTGCTATGGGCGGATAGTTGTTGCGCAATATGAAGAGTATAATAGAGGAGGAACATACGTACATACCTTTCAGACATGGGCAAGGTGCATCCTGCCCCACTATTTTGCTTTCCTGCATCCGCCCCTGATGTTTGACATTATACCATTTTCCCCTGTCAAAATGTCACGCAGTATCTGAAATTTGGCAATCTAGGCAAAAGAAGACTGGAAATTTATTTGGTTCACCATAACATTTTGACCCCTGAACTGGCATTGAAATGTGAAATTTCATATCAGACGAGCTATTAAAACCACCCCCCCCGCGCTTTTTTCTATCTAGCATGGTTCGCCGAGATCGTAGGGAGGCGAGTACCCCCTCTCGTACCGGTGAACGTGGCGCGAACCCGCGTGCCGCCCTGTGTTAAACCGACAGAACAGAGTGCTCACTGATGTATGCGCCCGGTACCAATTCCGCCCTGTGTTGTCGCCTCAGTCCCTGCTTACATGCACCAGGAGTAACGACAACCTTGATGTGGGCGATAACGATTTTGTTTAAATCTGAAAGAATAGCTGAGCTCTCCCGTTCCGGTTTTTTGGTCCGGCCACGTGACTCACATGAGTCCCTGGTTCCTCAGACATAGCTCGAGCAGCAGTGTACCGATAAGAGCGGCCAGCTGTCTCTGGGACGTGACCAGCAACTAAAAGTGAAGGTGTGACAATTCACAACGATCGCCCAGCACACACGGCAGCACTTGCTCCAATATTCGAAAAACCTGTGGAGGGGGAAAGTGGGGGGGGGGGGGCAGGAGCCATAACCCTCGAAATAGTGGTGAGAATTTGTTCAATTTTCTTAAAAAAATAACACTATTTTTATTATTTCTTCCGAGTTCCACCCCCCCAATGTTGCTCCTGCGTCTGCCCCTGATCCCACATATCATGCTATTCAACTAGTCTCTTATTTCGCAAACACTTCCCGCCACGGACAGAACAAATATCGTCCTTGGCTTTCACCCATTTCAGCAGGCTTTTTATACCAGCTGAGAGGCAGCGGCTCATCTCTATAACAGCGGGCTCTGGTCCGATCTCTCGGTTGTGTATCACAGTCCAGAAGCCGGACAGGTGCGCGGCAGTTTCACCCGTGCCACCGTCACTGGGGAAATCACGTGGCAGAGGTGGTGACCAGTGGTCGCTGATACAATGTTTCCACCGTATGAAAGCAGCCCCACGCCCTGCATCAACGCAGGAAAATAAGGCCATTAAGCGGGAGGTTGATATTGGTGTGTTTAGAGTTGACGCGAATGGCCACAACTCAAAGGAGAATGTGGTCAAAATAATGGCATAAATTCAATGATTTGCAAATGAAAGGACGGTAACTTAATACGAGCAGCGGAGGAGGTTCCTAAAGTACCCTCTGAGATCTCAAAAACCAAAAGGGTTGAAAAACACTCCCGTTTGAGAGCGTGTAGAAACAATAGTAATCTGAATTGTAGCCAGGTTTCGTTGACCCAAGTCAATATATTGAAGGTCAAACGAGGTCGTTTTGGTCAAATATGGGCCGTACTGGAGAGCATAAGAAAATACCGAAATTATCGGAAAAGCCGGAAATACAATGAAAGCGGAAAAAGGTCATAGAGGGAAGGTCCCAGACAGCGGGACGGATAATAGCAAAAGATGTGAATAGTCTTTTCACGGCTATTCTTCGTAAGATTCCATGACTGAAGAAATTCATTTCAATTAAATAACAATATATATATATATATATATATATATATATATATATATTTATATAGTGGCATGCTTGACCTCGGGTGACCTTGGATTTGAATTCATACATTTATAGAGTAGTATCTTTAGAGCTTACGTCAGGCTTTACACTGTTTACCGCTTTCTGCAAGCCAGCGTGATTTTTGTTACATCTTATCTTAGCACACCCCTGCCCTCTCCACCATCATAGCGAATCTGGCTCAGACCCCTGGCAAGGCATATGTCAAGAGGGGCCTGAGTTGGGTACTTATATTGGTGTTAAAAAGACGCAACAACGGCTGAGGTCACACAGCCTGGCAAACTCATCCCTGACGGGAGGGATTTGGGGGCCGACTGAGTTTATGCAGAGATTCCGTCGGGACCTGAACCCGGAACCTACAGCTTCGGAGTCAGGTGGTGTATCCCCTGAGTCAGGCAGCCGGCGCGGCGCGTATTTCATTTCATTTATTACAGTACATGAGCACCAGGCTCAGGGGCGCCCAGTTACAGCTCAAGTCGCCTAAAATATGCATAAGAAAGCATTCTTCCATCACGGTTGAGCTTCTTATATAAAGTATTTACATACATCGATGACTGTGACTTAAATTCAGGACATAAAGAAGTAAACCATGTAAAAGAAAGTTTAAAAGAATACCTAAAACTGGAACCTCATACAACAGCGAAGCGTCCAAGCAAATACATCGATAATATATCTAAATAGGATGCTGTCTCACATATCGAATAGCACCCGCTTTAAAAGGCGGTCGGATACTGACGGTTTGCGGAGAATGAGCCGAATGACGGCGTCGGGAGCGTGGTGCTGCAGGGCAGCCAGCGCCGCCGGCAGCTGCTGCTCGGCCGCCCGCCGCTCGGAGGACGTCGGGTTCATCGAGCCCACCACGTCCACGTCATCCCGAAACCGGTAGAAAAGGTACTTGTCCCGGAACGGGTGCTCCCGGGTCACTGCGGGTCACCAGGGCTGCTGTCACACACCGGTGAGATGGGGCACACCATCTCCGTTTCTGTGCCGGCGTGCTGGTCTCAATGTGCCAAATTTATGTACACACGTTTATGGATATATGTGGGATAGATCAAAGCAAAAATAGCCAATTTCGTTATTAAGCCAGGGTCTTAGAGATGACACGTGACAACACCCAGTTCTTCATTCTCTGTTCCAGAGCAGTGCCGAGAGCAACCTGTGGCAGCTGATACTAACCATACGAGACAGGGCCCTACCACTGGTCATGCAAGACTAGACCCTGTTACTGGCCACGCCAGAAAAGGTCCTCCCACTGACTGTGTGAGACGAGAATTTGTTACTGATCACACGCGATGAAGCCCTATAACTGACTGCGTGAGGTGAGGCGCTGTAATTGACTGTGTGAGACGAGGCACTGTTACTGACCGTGCCAGACGGGGATCTGTTACTGACCTCGCGAGACGATGCCCCGTTATTGACCCTGTGAGACGAAGCCCTGTTACTGACTGCATGAGGCGAGGCCCTGTTACTGATCGTGCGAGATGAGGCCCTGTAACTGACTGCGTGATACGAGGCCATGTTACTAACTGCGTGAGGCGAGGCCCTGTTACTGACTGTGCGAGATGAGGCCCTGTCACTGACGGCGTGGTACGAGGCCATGTTACTAACTGCGTGAGGCGAGGCCCTGTTACTGACTGTGCGAGATGAGGCCCTGTCACTGACGGCGTGGTACGAGGTCCTGTAACTGACCCTGTGAGACGAGGCCTTGTTAGTGACCATGCCAGACAGGGATCTGTTACTGACCCTGCGAGACGATGCCGTGCTACTGACCCTGTGAGACGAGGCCCCGTTACTGACTGCGAGAAGCGAGGCCCTGCGACTGACTGTGTGAGGTGAGGTCCTGTAATTGACTGCGAGAAGCGAGGCCCTGCGACTGACTGTGTGAGGTGAGGTCCTGTAATTGACTGCGTGAAGCGAGGCCCTGTGACTGACTGCGTGAGGCGAGGCCCTGCTACTAACCATACCAAACGGGGTTCTGTTGGCGACCGTGTCAGACGGGGTTCTGCTACTGACCGTGCCAGATGGGGTTCTGGTACTAATCGTGCCAAATAGGGTTCTGTTACTGACCGTGTGAGATGGGGCCCTGCTACTAACAGTGCCAGACGGGGTTCTGTTACTGACCGTGTGAGATGAGGCCCTGCTACTAACAGTGCCAGACGGGGTTCTGTTACTGACCGTGTGAGATGAGGCCCTGCTACTAACAGTGCCAGACGGGGTTCTGTTACTGACCGTGTGAGATGAGGCCCTGCTACTAACAGTGCCAGACGGGGTTCTGTTACTGACAGTGTGATATGAGGCCCTGCTACTAACAGTGCCAGACGGGGTTCTGTTACTGACCATGTGAGATGAGGCCCTGCTAATAACAGTGCCAGACGGGGTTCTGTTACTGACCATGTGAAATGAGGCCCTGCTACTAACAGTGCCAGACGAGGCCCTGTAACTGACCCTGTGAGACGAGGCCTTGTTAGTGACCATGCCAGACAGGGATCTGTTACTGACCCTGCGAGACGATGCCGTGCTACTGACCCTGTGAGACGAGGCCCCGTTACTGACTGCGTGAAGCGAGGCCCTGCGACTGACTGTGTGAGGTGAGGTCCTGTAATTGACTGCGTGAAGCGAGGCCCTGTGACTGACTGCGTGAGGCGAGGCCCTGCTACTAGCCATACCAAACGGGCTTCTGTTGGCGACCGTGTCAGACGGGGTTCTGCTACTGACCGTGCCAGATGGGGTTCTGGTACTAATCGTGCCAAATAGGGTTCTGTTACTGACCGTGTGAGATGAGGCCCTGCTACTAACAGTGCCAGACGGGGTTCTGTTACTGACCGTGTGAGATGAGGCCCTGCTACTAAGAGTGCCAGACGGGGTTCTGTTACTGACCGTGTGAGACGAGGCCCTGCTACTAACAGTGCCAGACGGGGTTCTGTTACTGACCGTGTGAGATGAGGCCCTGCTACTAAGAGTGCCATACGGGGTTCTGTTACTGACCGTGTGAGACGAGGCCCTGCTACTAACAGTGCCAGACGGGGTTCTGTTACTGACAGTGCGAGATGAGGCCCTGCTACTAACAGTGACAGACGGGGTTCTGTTACTGACAGTGCGAGATGAGGCCCTGCTACAAACAGTGCCAGACGGGGTTCTGTTACTGACCGTGCGAGACGAGGCCCTGCTACTAACAGTGCCAGACGGGGTTCTGTTACTGACCGTGTGAGATGAGGCCCTGCTACTAAGAGTGCCAGACGGGGTTCTGTTACAGACCGTGTGAGATGAGGCCCTGCTACTAACAGTGCCAGACGGGGTTCTGTTACTGACCGTGTGAGATGAGGCCCTGCTACTAACAGTGCCAGACGGGGTTCTGTTACTGACAGTGCGAGATGAGGCCCTGCTACTAACAGTGCCAGATGGGGTTCTGTTACTGACCGTGTGAGATGAGGCCCTGCTACTAACAGTGCCAGACGGGGTTCTGTTACTGACCGTGTGAGATGAAGCCCTGCTACAAACAGTGCCAGATGGGGTTCTGTTACTGACCGTGTGAGATGAGGCCCTGCTAGTAACAGTGCCAGACGGGGTTCTGTTACAGACCGTGTGAGATGAGGCCCTGCTACTAACAGTGCCAGACGGGGTTCTGTTACTGACCGTGTGAGATGAGGCCCTGCTACTAACAGTGCCAGACGGGGTTCTGTTACTGACCGTGTGAGATGAGGCCCTGCTACTAACAGTGCCAGACGGGGTTCTGTTACTGACAGTGCGAGATGAGGCCCTGCTACTAACAGTGCCAGATGGGGTTCTGTTACTGACCGTGTGAGATGAGGCCCTGCTACTAACAGTGCCAGACGGGGTTCTGTTACTGACCGTGTGAGATGAAGCCCTGCTACAAACAGTGCCAGATGGGGTTCTGTTACTGACCGTGTGAGATGAGGCCCTGCTAGTAACAGTGCCAGACGGGGTTCTGTTACTGACCGTGTGAGATGAGGCCCTGCTACTAAGAGTGCCAGACGGGGTTCTGTTACTGACCGTGTGAGACGAGGCCCTGCTACTAACAGTGCCAGACGGGGTTCTGTTACTGACAGTGCGAGATGAGGCCCTGCTACTAACAGTGCCAGACGGGGTTCTGTTACTGACAGTGCGAGATGAGGCCCTGCTACAAACAGTGCCAGACGGGGTTCTGTTACTGACCGTGCGAGACGAGGCCCTGCTACTAACAGTGCCAGACGGGGTTCTGTTACTGACCGTGTGAGATGAGGCCCTGCTACTAAGAGTGCCAGACGGGGTTCTGTTACAGACCGTGTGAGATGAGGCCCTGCTACTAACAGTGCCAGACGGGGTTCTGTTACTGACCGTGTGAGATGAGGCCCTGCTACTAACAGTGCCAGACGGGGTTCTGTTACTGACAGTGCGAAATGAGGCCCTGCTACTAACAGTGCCAGATGGGGTTCTGTTACTGACCGTGTGAGATGAGGCCCTGCTACTAACAGTGCCAGACGGGGTTCTGTTACTGACCGTGTGAGATGAAGCCCTGCTACAAACAGTGCCAGATGGGGTTCTGTTACTGACCGTGTGAGATGAGGCCCTGCTACTAACAGTGCCAGACGGGGTTCTGTTACCGACCGTGTGATATGAGGCCCTGCTACTAACAGTGCCAGACGGGGTTCTGTTACTGACCGTGTGAGATGAGGCCCTGCTACTAACAGTGCCAGACGGGGTTCTGTTACCGACCGTGTGAGATGAGGCCCTGCTACTAACAGTGCCAGACGGGGTTCTGTTACTGACCGTGTGAGATGAGGCCCTGCTACAAACAGTGCCAGACGGGGTTCCGTTACCGACCGTGTGAGATGAGGCCCTGCTACTAATAGTGCCAGACGGGGTTCTGTTACTGACCGTGTGAGATGAGGCCCTGCTACAAACAGTGCCAGACGGGGTTCCGTTACCGACCGTGTGAGATGAGGCCCTGCTACTAAGAGTGCCAGACGGGGTTCTGTTACTGACCGTGTGAGATGAGGCCCTGCTACTAAGAGTGCCAGACGGGGTTCTGTTACTGACCGTGTGAGACGAGGCCCTGCTACTAACAGTGCCAGACGGGGTTCTGTTACTGACCGTGCGAGACGAGGCCCTGCTACTAACAGTGCCAGACGGGGTTCTGTTACTGACCGTGTGAGACGAGGCCCTGCTACTAACAGTGCCAGACGGGGTTCTGCCACTGACCGTGTGAGACGAGGCCCTGCTACTAACAGTGCCAGACGGGGTTCTGTTACTGACCGTGTGAGACGAGGCCCTGCTACTAACAGTGCCAGACGGGGTTCCGTTACTGACCGTGTGAGATGAGGCCCTGCTACTAACAGTGCCAGACGGGGTTCTGTTACTGACCGTGCGAGACGAGGCCCTGCTCCAGCAGCACCTGCCACATGGCGGACGCCTGCTGCCGGCTGCGGGCGCCGGCGCTCAGCTGCACCAGCCAGTCCACCATCTCGGTGCCCACCATGCAGCGGCGGTGCGTGTGCAGACGGTACTTGCGGTCCCGCACCAGCTGCGGACATCGCACCAGCAGCAGGGTGCGCAGGGTGCGCGCCACCTGCACCAGCTCCTCGCACGGCTCCTGCGGTCACACGCGGCTCCTGAGGCTCCGCACCTGGCTCCTACAGTCAAACACCATTTGTGAACCGGTTCTTACAGTCAAACACCAACTCTGACGTCCCAGGCGACCAAAGTCACGAGGATCCAGCCGTTAATCACGACTTCTCAGGATACACACACAATTAGACGTAGCTTCTTGAGCTACATGCCTCCTGTGCCATGCGCGGCAACGGCGTCAAGCACGGCTCCTGTGTCACGCACAGCTCGTGTATCACACACGGCTCCTGTGTCACGCACAGCTCGTGTATCACACACGGCTCCTGTGTCACGCACAGCTCGTGTATCACACACGGCTCCTGTGTCACGCACGGCTCGTGTATCACACACGGCTCCTGTGTCACGCACAGCTCGTGTATCACACACGGCTCCTGTGTCACGCCCAGTTCGTGTATCACACACGGCTCCTGTGTCACGCACGGGTCCTGTGTCACGCACAGCTCGTGTATCACACACTGCTCCTGACAGCGGACAGAAATTCGCCACCCAATGAATATAAACTGAAGGTGAACAAAGTCAGCTGGTTATGGCAGAAGCGCTAGCGGATTCAAGGGGGCAAAGGGGCCTTGGCCTCGTCCAAAGCCTAAAATAGTATCTTTTGCCCCCCAAAAAACACCAAAGTTTTTGCTGTTTTTATTTAAAATCGCTTTTTTCACGATTTTTTAAAATCTATTTAGCCCCCCAAACGTTGGTTTGGCCCTCTCCAAAAGTTGCTCCTGGATTCGCCAATGGGCAGAATAGTTTAATTTTGAGGCAATTTCTAACTCGAGATACTATCATAACCTTTGTCTCCCGCCATGACCCAGTACGCATACAAGGCATGCCTTAACAAAGAGTGTGATTTGCTGTTATCATCATACCCACCCATACCCACGACCTGGGCGAAGGTTAACATCAACGATAAAACGGAACGCAAATTTCCTCCATGCCCCGAAAACCGTTTCCTCCATTGCAATCACTCGTCTATGCCATTACTTAGCCGCCAAATTAAATTGGCTCACGCAGAGAGCTAAAGTCGCCCGGTTTGGTCGCCACTGGTGCAGCCGCGGGGCATTAGGCAGGCACCGTCTGTCAGCGGTGCCCGTCTGTAATTGGCCGCACGCTCGGTCACTTCCGCACCAGGTTGGTGCAGGGCGGCGACATTTCTGCACTGACCGCAGGCACCGTGACCGTTCTGACCTTATGCTAGGACAGACGGCGCAGCTCTGGCCCTGGTATAAGCTTTTAGACGTTGTATAAATCGATGGCGCTCTTGCATCATCATTGGTGCGACCATACCGTCCATTGAAGAAAGTGTAGTGCATACAATAAAACAGTGAAGAGTATTCCCTGACCTACACATAATTATCAATCAGGGGGCCGATCTTGACTTGATTGGAGACACGGGAGTGACGCCCGCAGCTCAGTCAGCCTTGAAGGTACCGTCGTTGCATCGCCGCCGCCGCATCATTTCGAGTTCTCCGACGGCCACCGCCTCCTTCAAACTTCGGTCGTTAGGAGGCGGCGTCTGTCCGTCGATGACTTGGTGATAAGGTCCGTGGCAATGCTGGTGACTGTATTACCGATGCTCTGTTACCAGGAAAGTAAACGTAGTGGTTCAGGTGAACAATTCCCTGCACCTCTCAATGTGTAGTTCCTGCGTATTTTTATTTCCTGATTTTGTTGACTATTGTTGATTCCTGCCTCTCTTATATATTGATTGTTGTTTCCTGCCTTCAATTATATAGGTCTGACTGTGAAAGCTCATAACTCAAAAAAATTATTCACATATTTCCAAAATTCCTTCAACCGACGTGCTCACGAACTCTCTCAAGTGTGGCCTGGAAGTTTTCCGGCGGCGAACGATTCTCCAGCCACATCAGAAAAATAGGTGGGGAGGAAGCACTATAGGACCGCCTCCACTGCGCGTCTTAAACTCCAACGATTATCATTAGCCTCTGCATAGAGGTTATGCCTTGTTTACTGCTGCCATACCGCTGCGTGAGGTCACCTTTGAGAAATAATTCCTTTAATGGGGCAGCCTTATGTAAAATAATATTGCATCAAAATAACAAAGAAAAATTCATAAAGCTTCATCTCTGTCAATAATTGAAAGATTGGCAGGAAGCAAGATACCTTTACACAAGGTAGGTACAATGTATGTATGTACATACGTTCAAGAGGGGGATGCGCCGTAGCTACGTAATAATAAGGTTTTCAGGATAGACATAATTGGTGGTAAATTATACCAAATTTCAGTTAGATAATAATAAAAGGTGACAAAACTCGACTTAATGAAGTCTCCATTTATTCTATACCAATTTTCAACAATATAAATATGATAAATATGTAACTAATTTTCTTGACGCGAATCGCAACCGTAACACTTTGCCTTACAGCTGAATGATCTGCGCCAGTAAATGCGATATTCCTTTAATATGGCACTAATACTATGAAGTGAACTGACTTTTCCCTTGCAAATGCCCCAGAAAAGCTTTCAGCTTTGTAGCTTTGAAATATACTTTTCTGAAAAAAATGTCAAATTATTTTAAGCTCGACAAATGTACGGTCATTTTCTAAGATAAGAAAGCAGATATTGCAGATCTAGGCCTAAATGGCGTCTCTTACCCTCTTGAAGGCTAGAAAAGCACCTCCAACCTTGGTGAAGTTTTCAATGTTCAAGACTGATGAAGGGATTGTTTGCGCCGTTGTGACGTCACAACATGGCGGCTCGTGACCATGGGCTGGGCAGGAAGCGCGTGCAATAATGTGCTTGCACCCCCACAAATGTGTAAATCCCCTACAAAACCGCCCTCATAGAATGGTATGGATTTGTCCGTATCCACTCTGCGCAGACAGGGTAAATTGGGAAGATAAATTAGTCCAAAAATCGCCAGAGGCTGTCTCTGCGTGAAATCTACCTCACATGGTAGTTTGGGTAGGTATATCCTGTGTAATTAGTATTTGTTTGACCACACATACTTTGAGGAACTGTCTATCCCTGGCGACATGTTTTCAGTCGGTGCTGTTTTAAACGTCATCGCAAACAGACCAAATCTGTGTCGCAAATATGTCCTTCGTGATACCAAAGGCCGCCCCCAAATCGTAGACTGGCCGCCCCCTTCTCCCTATCGAAACCCTGGGTCCGTCCCTGCGTATAGCACACTGCAGCTCTTGCGCACCGTTGTGCGCCCGTCTCGAGATGTTTGTTTGCCAAGCATAGCCCCCAGCTTCAGTTAGGGACGGTTCTAAGACTGGAGGACACGTAGGCAACATAAAGAATGTATCCCTGGGGCAGAGGACATGGTCCATAGATTCCATAATGAGAGCGTTTACTAGACTAATAGTGCTCCGTCTATGAAGATAAATGGCTGCGCTATATGCCTCTGAATAACCATTAGTATGTGGACGCGGATATGGCCGTCAAATTGATGGTACACTCGGGCCTGCTGGTACACCTGGCCTATATTCCCACAGCGGGAATATTGCTCAGTTGCGGAACTTGGCCAGTTTTAATAATTTTGCCGAAGTTGCTGCAGGGTCTGCTTTTGGAATCGAAGCTTCACTTAAGTCGCCAAGGGATTTCTCACAGAAATTCCAACAACATTATCCGAATAAGCGACTCCCGCCATTAAGACGTAACTTGGAAGCCTAAGTTTAGCGTCCCAATATTCACAAGTACGGTCGCCCCACTCAAGTCACCCTTTAACTAGTCAGTTGCCAACCAATCATACGTCGGGAAAATATTGTGCCCCGGAGTGTCTCTGGGAATAGATCCCAATCCGGCACAGGCACTGTCACTGCATGTTCCTGAGCAGGGGTCCGGAGCCCAACGCTCAACCAGCTGAGCTCTCGGGGCGGCACCACCGGAGCTACTGCTCCGCTGCGGCACCTGACAGATAGTCCCAAACCGGGACTATTGCTCACCTGTGTCACCTGACATATAGCCCCACGTCGGGACTATTGCTCAGCTGCGGCACCTGGCATATAGTCCCACATCGGGACTATTGCTCACCTGCGGCACCCGACATATAATCCCACATCGGGACTATTGGTCAGCTGCGGCACCCGACATATAGTTCCACATCAGGACTATTGCTCACCTGCGGCACCCGACATATAGTCCCACATCGGGACTATTGCTCAGCTGCGGCACCTGACATATGGTCCCACATCGGGACTATTGGTCACCTGCGGCACCTGACATATAGTCACACATCGGGAATATTGCTCAGCTGCGGCACCTGACATATAGTCCCAAACCGGGACTATTGCTCACCTGCGGCACCCGACATATAGTCCCACATCGGGACTATTGCTCACCTGCGGCACCCGACATATAGTCCCACATCGGGACTATTGCTCAGCTGCGGCACCCGACATATAGTCCCAAACCGGAACTATTGCTCACCTGCGGCACCTGGCATATAGTCCCACATCGAGACTATTGCTCACCTGTGTCACCTGACATATAGTCCCAAACCAGGACTATTGCTCACCTGCGACACCCGGCATATAGTCCCACATCGGTTATATTGCTCAACTGCGGCACCTTGCATATAGTCCCACATCGAGACTATTGCTCACCTGCGTCACCTGACATATAGTCCTACACCGGAACCATTGCTCACCTGCGGCACCTGACATATAGTCACACATCGGGACTATTGCTCAGCTGCGGCACCTGACATATAGTCCCAAACCGGGACTATTGCTCACCTGCGGCACCTGGCATATAGTCCCACATCCGGACTATTGCTCAGCTGCGGCACCTGGCATATAGTCCCACATCGGGACTATTGCTCACCTGCGGCACCTGGCATATAGTCCCAAACCGGGACTAGTGCTCACCTGCGGCACCTGGCATATAGTCCCACATCGAGACTATTGCTCACCTGTGTCACCTGACATATAGTCCCAAACCAGGACTATTGCGCACCTGCGACACCCGGCATATAGTCACACATCGGGACTATTGCTCACCTGTGTCACCTGACATATAGTCCCAAACCGGGACTATTACTCACCTGCGACACCCGGCATATAGTCCCACATCGGGATTATTGCTCAGCTGCGGCACCTGGCATATAGTCCCACATCGGGACTATTGCTCACCTGCGGTACCTGACATAGTCCCACATCGGGACTAATGCTCAGTTGCGCCACCTGGCCTCTCGTCCCACATCGAGACTAGGGCTCAGCTGCGACACCTGGATTATACAATATTATAGTATATTCTTTCCCGCATCGGGACTAATGCTCAGTGGCAGCATTGAGGTGGATAGACCGGGTGTTCGCGGGACAGCTCTCGGGAGAAGTGGCGATAATCGGCTGTGAATCCTGCCGCACATGCGAGTAACTGTCATTCGGCCAAAGGTTCGGGGGGGTGTGACAGTCGGAGCAGCGTCCCTCCTCTACGCGATGGATCCGATACATTATCTGGCACACCACAATTATTAGCTGTTGTTGAAGGACAGCTGGTACATGAAAATGTTGGAAGAATGCCCCAAGTTTGATATCCCGTGCAGCTGAAGACATTGTGACAAGTTCTGATGCTTGCTGCATTCAGTGTGTTAAAGGGAGGGCTACATCTGGAGTCCACATGTGTGTTCCGATCTGAGGTCAAGAGATGGCATACCGCTAGTCTGGCTATGATATCTTAAAACTATTTTCGAGGTTAAGTAAATGGAATACATTCTAGATGGAATATATTGTTAGATACCCACATTACTTCCTTTTCCTATTTCTCGGCTTAATTCTCTGTATGAGCATAACATCGTGCCTAGTTCATGACCCATGGCGTGCACCAAGAAAGGCTCCAGCAGAGAAACCATGTGTGACATCCCATCATTTCCAAACCATGCGGATCCCAGTCGCTAAAGCACAATGCTGTCTACCGCAATTCAGTAGTTTGTCTGGAATACTAACACATGTATGCAGGTCACAAGAGAGCAATCAGGTTCCTAACATGAAAAATTGCGTCTTTGCTTGGTACATATGAAGCACTTTAACACGCGCATTGACGGGGGTCTGAGCCACCTTCGCTTTGACGGGGGGGGGGCGGGTACCCGCCGCCCCCCTAAGATCTCGAGAACCGCACTAGGTAGCGGAAAAAGGTAAATGGTATTGGATAGCCCATCTACTTCTCCATCGAAAATATTCGAAACATTTTTATCAGGTCACATTTAAGGTCACTAGAAGTCAAAACATGCCGCCATAGGGATAACATGTAAATGCAGTTTTTCGGCCATTACATCTGAACAAGTCAGGACAGCGAAAAACGATTTGAACTATATGAATCCTCGCAGCAAGCCGAATCGAATGACATATAATATGACAACTCTAGGTCAAATCAAGTATTTGACCTGACCTGCTGTCAGGTCAAGGTCAAATTGGCCAAAATGCGTATCATTAGAACTGCAATGACGAGGCAAATCTAATGCATTTAAAATAAATGTTCTATCTCTATTACTTACCGAGTTATTCAGTTAAAAACATTTTTCCCATGTATTTCCAATAAGATGTCATGGCTCGTACCTGAACTTAGGTCTTCGATATCAAAAATACCGGAACATATTTTAGAGCACTCGATAGGGCCATTGTGTGATATGAGTTTCAATCGAATAAGTTCACCCTGTTCCGACTTATGCTATCTTAAACTTGTTTTGAGGTCAGGTCACTTGAACTGTACTGGTGACCTGACCTGAGATGACCTAACCTTAAAATTTTGAAAAAAAGTTGTAAAAATGATGAGAGAAAAGGTATGCCAAGTACGGCGGCGCTACGCGCCGCTGTTTTTATGCTTTCTCCGAAAAAACCCGAGGGGGGGCGGGTACCCGCCTCTCACCCCGTCAATGGGCGTGTTCACAAAACAGCAAAAGGTTTGCGTTCTGGGTGGGTCCTGCGTTTAGAAGCTGGAATATTTTCTGGAGATTGGAAGAGGCGGCTAGAATCAGTGCTCCCGACTTTGCTTCCTGTCGCACGTCTTCAGTCACTATAAGTGCACTGTGGTGCGACAACTCTGGAAAAGACAGGGGCCGGCGTCCCCTGCTCTGTTTTTGCAGTTGCTTATTGCTGGAAGGCAAAGAGGCGTAGATGCAAAATTTCCCTCTTAGTTCACGGTCGTATACATGTTGCCTATAAAATCAGGGACAAAGATAATTCAGACTAAAAAATCACGAACCATTATCTGCCGTTTTATTCCTATTTCGGGTCAATAGAAGATAAGAGACCAAAATGAATTTGGTATACCAAACCCTCCATCGGACCCATTGTGTCCTGGTGGAAATCATGATCACATATTGCAATTTGACCAAGGTTGCGTCTCATGCTCTAAAATTCATTTCATGCTGGGCCCAATCAACACTGAAACTGAAAATGTGAAACTGTGTATCAATTGGTTAATGACCCCACGACGACGGAATCGCGGAGGGACATCGATGGCGACCTCCCTTAGAATGTAGACTTGTTGTGGCGTCGGAAACAGCCGAGCGCCAGGGCTGAAAATCGGTTTGGGGGTCGCCGAGAAAATGTAAAATGATCAGGCCGTTGCCCGAACCCATTCTAAAGATGCATATATGTTGGGAGTGAGGCTTATTAGGTTACCCTTTTTCCACAGTTGAGTTTCCGCTAAGCAATATACAACAGCATGCTGTTTCTTTCGTCTATGGTTAAATATAATGAGTCCAATTAGCACGCGCCAATGCGGGGGTCGAATACCTGTCCCTTCTCTCCAGTTTTTGTTTCGCAGATAGCCAACATAACGGCAGTGCAAAGCACTGCCATGCGTGGCATGCCAGTTACCAAGTCCCTTTTGCAGCCTCTGACAATTATTTTGTATTAACCTGCGAGTGCTGGAAGACAATTTTGACAGAATTTATCAAACAGACATTCGTGGATCCCTGGGGACGAAAAGATGCAACTATCCGTACGCCTCATCGGAGATGGACCAGAGCACGGGCCTCAGGTTTCCTAGTGTTAGCATTTTCAGCTGACTTTGAGCGATAGTGCAGGCAGCGGTCCGGCACCAGCCTACCTGAGAGACGTCAGAGAACACTGAATTGATCTACAGTCCGAGATTGAGGCGGAAGAACCGTGGTAGATCACGACCAGCAGCCCCGCGAGACCACTGAGTATCACTGCCCCGACGGCATCGATCGGACCCAACTCAACTCACAACTCTTCCTCGCACTGTCTCTGTTCCTGTCAGAAGCGACAGCCTGTCCTGATGAAGCTCCGATCGAGGAGTGGGCTAGCATGTCGCAACCTCGGTTCCTGGCGGTTTCATTGGGAGGCACTGGACTGTAAATCGGTACTTCTGCATAGTTAATGAGAATTACCACGATGAAAGGACCCTGACATTGGAATGAGATTAACGTTTCAATCATCATGTCGAAACACACAAGATCGGAAGGCCACAAATGTACACTTCCGACACATTTGTTCCGGATATGCACGGTAGTTTTCCACTGCCCCTACTCTATATTTCAGCTCTCTCGCTCGCTCCTGAACTGTGTAAGGACGGAGTGAAGATGCACCAGACCAAACATGCCAGCCCCACGCCCGTCAACATCGCCAGGGGCGGACGGGCCAAGTGGCCGTCCACTACACACATCTTAACCCTCGCCCCAGTGGCGAGGGGTGTTTGAATACATTCCCCTCGGGTTTTTCCGGTGGTGCCGAAAAACAACGGCGCGAAGCGCTGACGTACTTAACAAATATTATTCCTGATTGGTTCTGAAATTGTTCTTAACATTTTAATGTTGGGTCTGCCAAGGTCCCGTTACCAGGTAAGATTTAACGACCTCACTTCCAATTTTTTTCAGCGGCACCAGCAAGACATATTTAATCTGGTGATCCATTGGCGGGCGCAGAGGAGGTCATTCCAGCCATGGCTCCTTCCAAAGCGCTGGAGGGGGGCGGGGGCAAACTACCTTTGCCCCCCCAAACGCCGGAGAAATTAAAAAGGAGTTTACACTAGGAATGTAGAGCAAAAAATATATTCGCTAACACCCCTCCCCCTCCCCAGGAGAGTGATAATGTACTTGGAGAGGTAGCTTATACTAGGTCTGTCGAGCACCCAAATTGCACGTCACACCCACCCTCCCCCCCCGAGGAGGAGAGGCAGACATGGGTTTGCCCCCCCAAAACTCGGGTCTGCGTCCGCCCCGGTGGTGATCTGATATTCATGCCACATAGCAGACCGATCAAAGATCAAATACCAACAATTGTGGTAACTGATTTTTTCATATCGATAGCCTGGGTTCAGGTATCTCTCCATTGGAAATGCAAGAGGAAAACGTGAATTGGGAGAAAAACGGCTCCATTTCTGTTGATTAGGCTTAAAATACCTCCTTTTCTCCAAACTCACTCTTCAACAAAATCTTCACACACACCTGGCCCCTTGCGTGCGTGCGTGCGTGCGTGCGTGCGTGCGTGCGTGCGTGCGTGCGTGCGTGCGTGCGTGCGTGCGTGCGTGCGTGCGTGTGTGTGTGTGCGTGTGTGCGTGTGTGTGTGTGTGAGTGTGTGTGTGTGTGTGTGTGTGTGTGTGTGTGTGTGTGTGTGTGTGTGTGTGTGTGTGTGTGTGTGTGTGTGTGTGTGTGTGTGTGTGTGTGTGTGTGTGTGTGTGTGTGTGTGTGTGTGTGTGTGTGTGTGTGTGTGTGTGTGTGTGTGTGTGTGTGTGTGTGTGTGTGTGTGTGTGTGTGTGTGTGTGTGTGTGTGTGTGTGTGTGTGTGTGTGTGTGTGTGTGTGTGTGTGTATGTGTGTGTGTGTGTGTGTGTGCTTTAGCGGTGGATCTAAACCTGAATTTTGGGAAACATGATTTCACATTTCACAACGGTAACTTCGATCAACCAGAAGCATTTCATAACAAGACCTTAGCTACTTGATTCTGATGACCACTTCCTACAAACGACAGGGCAATGCGTTTTTATAGGTAGCTATTTAATATAAGATATTAACGATCGTCCAAAGTAAAAAAAACAAAACTGCACGCGGATTTTTCTACTCAGAGTATTTTTAGATTTTTAGGCTTAGTACTGGCGTGATAAGTTAAAAAACCAAAACTCCAGCAAGAAAATCTAACGTCCTTACAGTTACCTACAGACCACAAACCACACGTATTAGTAGAACTTGCCACTTTGGAGGATTTTTTATTCTATTAAACAGACTATGACGCCCAAATTACCGTCCAAAAACAATGATGCCTTCAGTCGCATCTAAAACTTGCCTGGACACATCTCCAAGCTCACTTAGAATCAGTCAATGTCTAGAAGGATGCAATTTTGTCTCTTTTGAAGTTACGACCGTTCTATAAATGTAATGATCCTATATTTGGAGAGCATATCAAACTGTCCAGGACATTATTTATCGCGATAGTGCCTCGAGATGGATTCTGGGATTCACATGTTGGCTTCAGCCTGTTGTAGGATATTTCCTAACATCTTTTTGAAATCTTGACGACTACATTGAAACTAGACTCTTAAGACTTCTTACTCAGAAACCACACAGTTTGAAATAAAAATGGCTTGCATTGTCTAACACATGCACTTCTCAACCATTCTGAGACAACTCGTGATAACTAATAAAGCTGTTTAACCACAAGCGGTCGGTAGATAGCTGTTTTTGCCGATTTGTAGACAAGTTTCCCGCATAAAACCGCACTGAATGAGATACAGGCCGCAATAGAGGGTGAAAACTTTACAGGGATGTGGATTCTTACCTCGCATGCCTCCTTGTGCTCCCAATCCTATATGAAAGGAAATATGCACGTCCTGTATCATACTTGTGGTCAAATCGGAGCCAAAGCCAACCCTAGCTCAATTTTTGTTTAAACGGAATGTGGCACCTTCACAACGTGATTTTAACTGAGATAGCCAAGTTGTAAAGCAAGTCGGAAAACCCGGTACTCCATGCTTCATTTGTCTTGGAACTCGATAATTCCATAGAAAAAGCTAAAACCTACCTGACACCAGCCCCCATCAGCCCCCGTCGTCGGCGGCCATTGTTGTGAGCTACTGGTGTGACGACATATGCTGACGTCACGATGAGCATCAGCCAATCGAAGCCCTTGAAGCGTGTCAAGTATGGTAGTGGTTGCCAGATCATGACATCATGCACAGGCTGATCTTTATTTCTTTTCCAGAGGAGTATTTTTAAAAACAAAATATTTAGCTTAAAATACATCTTTCAGAGAAATCATGAGTGGTTTCATTATTTTTGGCTAAAAGTACGCCTAATTTCACTAAATTCTAGGATTCGACCAACCTTCCACATTCCCTTTAAGAGTCAATTCGATATACTTTTGGATCTGTACTGAGTCAGAGTAGACTCACCAGCTCGACGCAAAGAGTTGAATCAGATTCATAGTCACTCAGGTGCAAGTCAGAGTTGAGAAGACTCAACTAACTTTCAACCTTTGAGTGATCGACAAAAATGCCGCCTACCCGCGGGCGCATGGTGTTTTCTGAGTCAGCATTGTTTAATCTGAAGCTGTACCAGCCCTTCCAATGACATATCCCGCCTTTCTGGTGCCAATTCCCAAGTTAATCAACAGCATGTTTAAACATAAAATATGGAATGCTGGGAGGGATCTCAAAAATATTTTTTTTAAACCCACTACCCATTGATTAGGTAGGCAGGAGTGCCCTTCCTTACCCGTGCGACCCAATAACTAAGGCTCCATAGGATTAGACAGTTAGATATTATTACATTGTTAACGGGTCGCACCACTCCCCGCTCCAACTTTTTTATATTTTCCATGCCTAGGTTACATACATTGTTTAGAATATTTCCCCGTGCGCCCCCCGAAAAGAATAGTAACACTAGTAACATTCAGGGAGTGCACGGGTACTACAGAGAGGGTATTAGTGGGTTAGTTATTAATAGGTAAAAACCTCTAGTGTGTTTTTAGAAGAGAAGAAGGTAAAAGTGAACATTATTTGGAGAAAAAAGTTAGTGATACCAACGGCCCATGCGTGCAATCTCAAAATTAATATCAGATTTCCTGCAATGTTTTATAGGCATCAATGAAGTCATTTCGTAAACATTTTTTTAACTGAATCTTTTCTAAAGGTACATCATTAATATCTGGAAAGATAGAGCAAATTACTTGGTTCCAAGCCTTTGGCGCCGAACATGAAAGAGAGAAGGATCTATAATTTGTGGTAGATAGTGGCACAGAAAAATGTTGAATGAGACGAGTATTATTGGAATCATGAAGCTGGAAAAGTGACAATATAGATACTGGCAAAGAATGCTTCAAAAATTTAGACAAAACTATGATTTTTTGCTCAATGACCAAGTCTTGTAGCTTCAGTAAGTTTAATTCAACAAAAAGTTCATTAGAAGGATGAAAGAAAGGTTTTTTCAAGATGATTCTTAAAGCTCTCTTCTGTAGCCTGACCAGTTTCTGTAATTTAGATGGATAATTACTTCCCCAGATAACAGCACAATAGTTGAGATATGGGAGCACAAGAGCATTGTAAAGACAAAGAAGTTCTCGAGAATTTAAATAGTATTTTACTCTACTCATAATCCCAATATTTCTACTTAGTTGTGTTGCTATTTTGTCTATATGTGCTTCCCATTTCAAATTTTCATCCACGAGAATACCCAAATATTTCACTACTGGTTCCCTAGCAATTTCTACCCCGTTAAGTTTTACCTGAATATCATTTATCACATTTCTTGAGTAAATTTGGAAGTGGGATTTGTCAGGATTGAGTGAAAGACGATTTGAAATGAACCATTGGGTTACTTTTGACAAAACAGCATCAATTTTATTTTCTAAGCAAACATTTTTAGGCATTTAATACATCAAATAAATTAGCGAGCCATTTCCGCTAGGTTGTCAGAGCCGCATGACGAAATCCATGGAGCGAAGCGCATTGAGATTTCTCAAGCGGCTCTATTCTGGCCGCTCAGACGGGTCTCGTCGTGGTCTGTTGTTGTTGGCGTCCGTCAGTCCTGAGAATTGATGTCAGAGCTCTGGAATTTTGTAGGGTGATAGCCCTTCTGCTCCAGACACCCAAACTGAAGCCCCGAGTCGAAATCCAAAATAGTTTTTGAGAAATTTTGGCTCAAACTTTTGTTTTATATTTTTCTAATTTTTTCTTCTTAAGCCATGAACTTGAATTTTATGTCCTTTTCAAAAGATAACAAGGGCCAGCTAGGGGAAAAAATTGAGCTGATCCGACAATATTTATTGCGCGAAAACGCGGCATTTCTCACGCGAGCAAAAAAACCTGCTAAAAGTTGATGGCCGACTTGTGCGCTCGAAATGTCAGAAGACAGGCCTCAGTTAGCTGAAAGGCAGTTACCTAGGGGTAGCTAGGAAAATTTTGTAGTGCTTAGGCATAGTTTTGAGTGCAAAACGCAAAATTTTGACCTACTTTTTACAGTTCTTCCGGAAGACTGAATTTTGGTTCATTTCATTTCATCGTTAATATCTCACAATCTAATTGACTGATTTGAGTTTTCATTTCAAATAATGAAAGAACATTGCTTCCGCCTGATAATATTTGGAGATGGAAATTGTGAATGTGAAATTCTTTGTTTTATAGGCATAAATAGAAATTGAGTCAAAAAACTTTTTATTTGCATCTTCCTGGTTCCAAGCTCATGTCACTCACAAACTCAGAACTGACATGGCTGAAGAGGAAAGTTACTTGCGGTCATTTCGCTCACTTATACTACCCACCTATCTCTAATGGCTTTCGAGTAATTAGTCCAAAATGTATTACAAGATGCTAAATTTCTCGGACCACCTTTGCTTCTCACTATGGTTTCAAGTCCTTAAAATGGATGGAAGTGGAAGTAATTTGGCATGAAGCTAGCTTACGATCCTAGCTCGACGATACAACTAATTTCAGCCCAAAAGAATGTTTGGTTCGTCTTCTAGAAGCACCTTTATATCGTGCCTTTTCGGGACAAGCACAGCACCCGGCGCCAGCGGCCCGGCATATTCGGCGGAGTTGTACTAGCCAGTGACCTCCTGACGGGTCACAGCTGTTCAGCTAGTGGGAAGATGAGTAGTGTGGTACGGTGGTCTAGTGGTTAGAGGCCCTGTCTCTTGATCAGGTAGGTCCGGTTCGAATCCGGGGGTGACCACGTACTCTTTATTGGTTATTTCAAAGTAAAGAATGATAAAACTGACTTGCAGGCTTATGAAGAGATACATTAAGAACGAAATATGGTTTGCTTTCGGCACATTGTCATGCGGCTCTCCTGCGCCGGTGGGGCGTTAGCCCAGGCCGCAGGCCGAGGTTATCGTCGTTGCATTTTAATTAACAGAATTTTATGGCTTAAAAGAAACTAGCCTACGTTTTGCCAGCGCACATCAAATACTAGTTGCCTTAGCTTGTTATGCAAAGCTCCAAAAGTTTGCCCGTCGTGGGGGCCTGCAGGGATATTACTGCTCGCTCAGTTGGTAAAAAGTTCGAGGTAGTTTGGATTATTCATTCCAGGGGTAGGATACACAAACACCATCGTGTAGCGGATGTAATGCGACAGAATGAAACATCCTGTCGGAACAAGGAGGGGGTTATACACTGAGAGAAATTTTCACAATCTCTATACGAATACAGCCCTGATATTGGGGTTTACAAGAGCACAACCAACGCTAAAGAAGGACAAAACCCAGTTCGTCCAAAGCAAAAAGTAGTTAAGGCATTGTTTTAAAACGAACATTAGTAGTCTTCTCATAATGATATGAACACGCAACTAAGCCAGTACAAAAGTAGCAACGCTGTCCCGTATGATCAAAGCCGGCAGTAGGACAGCCTAGCTAATACATTGGCAAGATGGTCGTATCCTTACAAATGCCGTACACATTTTGACCTGGTATTACTTGTGTCGCGGAAGCACCGGAAGTGTAAGATGCATGTGCGCTACCGCATTTTTCATTCATGTCGTGATCAAACGCCTCCCTCAGTCTTAAGGACGCAGGTCGCGGGGAGTGTACGCGGGGTGCGTACACTCAAGGTGTTAGTACAGTTAGCGGATTGCGGTGGAAAAGTTTCTTTGGTTAGCGTATAGTCTAGTTAGGCATATTCTAGACCAATCTTTTTTCAGTGTCAGTGCCCTATGACATTGGGAGCAGGCAGTCGCTAAAGTGGTGTGAACTTGGAAACGGATTGGACTTGCAAGGTAAGCAGCTGCATTGGAATGCGAAGTGTCCAATTAGGTACTTACCTACGTGTTTCGAAACTTCTTCCATTGCATACAAATGGCTTTATGGGTGTAGACAGGGATTCTCAGGCATATGGAACCAATGGCGGATCTGGCCGGAAGGTTCAGGGGGGAACCAAAGTCAATAAGAAAAAATAACCCGGTAAAAGATTTGACCACAATATATTTGCTTTTGCTATTCAAGGATCATTCACTCAAAAGCGGTTTTTGGTATCAAGAGGACCTAGGTCCAATGCTTGCACTGAAGTTGACTGGTTCTGTTTGAAGTTGAATGGTTCAGTTAAAGCACCAAAGCCTTGCTTATAGACTTAAGGAGCAGAAGAAGGGGAAAAATGACTAAAAGTCGACAGCTTTTGGAGGAATATGGTTCTTCACTCAACTTCTTCGTTTGGGGATCAACTGCCTTTTTCAACCCCTCCCCTGATTCGGCCACTGTTTGGAATCTTCTTTGAGTTCTGGTGACCTCAATATTGACTTAATCCAAAAAAGTTGGCATAATGGTTATTCGTCTCGTCAAGAGCTTTCGAACGCAAACAAAAAATACACCTGGTCTCCGGTTTTCCGATAACCGTGTCCTAACCGCCTCGCGTCTCATTTTCAGCCCGAGCTCTCAAGGCCCTCGTGTGTGTGTGTTCGGCGAGTATATGATAACATCCAGACTGTGGGTGCGACACTGAGAGCGCACACAGTATGTGGAATGACGTGGAGGTGGTGGTGGTGGATGGGCCAATTGAATCCCTCATTATGTGGACCATATGCCAGTTCGTCTTCAGTGTAGAAAATAAAGGGACCAAAACAACAGCTCGCTTCTTGGCCTTCAATGTCCTCGCTGCAAAGGACGTGAACGTCCTCTGGAATCATCAAAGAATTTCGGGATGCGATGGTGATGGGAGATGGCTGAGCTGGAGAGGCTCAGGTGATTTGATTGAGCTGGAGTGGGTCAGATGGGCAAGATGATTGCAGTAGGATGTTCGTGTGTTATTTTCATTCGTGCAAAGATTTTGCAACTACTACGATCTGTGATAGTCATGTGTTTGATTTCTCTTAATAAATTGATTGCTCTTAATAAAAGAAAAACAACAAAGGAAACATGTTTTAAGGGAGTTACCTCAGATGCGATCAGTGTTTTTCAGCAGGAACGAAGAGGAGTTTTATTGGGGTTCAAATAGTGATCAATTATATACTTCGAACTTTTTGTAGACCTATTCACTGGTCTATAATTCACCCAAAATCATACTTTCCTAATTCAGTCACTAGAATGAGCCCGACTGAAGACTTTGTCTAGACCTGGTCTCTGCATTCCAAGCATGGTAATTATCTAGTTACGATAGGATGGTGACTGATTTAACACCAACTAAACCATGGTCAAAGCCTCGTTCTTGCGATAAGTTACTAGAGTACGAAATGCTAGTACATTTGTAGGTCATGGTAAAGACTTCGTACAGACTTGGTTATTGCATTTTAAGCATTGTAGGCACTTCGTTGCAATACGATGGTCGATGATTAATACCATCTCAACCCTGGTCAAAGCTTTGTTCTCGTGCTAACTTTTGGGCCGGCAATGTTAGTTTTTGGAGTAAAAAACTGGTAAATGCTTGCTAATGATGCAGACATTTAGAACACAAACTTTAGGGTTCTGCAGCCCTCGTTACGAGGTTGTAACTTAGTGAAAATTTCTCTCAGTGTAGGGTGCAGACCCGGGTCCAGCTCCCCCCTTTTCGTGCAAAATTTTCCGGTTTAAGCCAAATTAAAACGAAATCGGAAAATATCGCAACCTTATAATTGTTGGGGTTTAACGACGCACCAACTGTAAGGGTCATACAGCGTCACCAACTCTCCCCCTGTTGCGAGGGAGTTGGGGGATCAGATCGACTTATTCAGAGGCTCCACCGGGACTTGAACCGGGGACCGGTAGCTCTGTAGACAGACGCGCTAACCACTAAGCCACCCATCCTCGAAAATATCGGTAACACCCAGCGTGGAAGGCAACGATAAGCTAAGTCTGATAAGATTTTGGTCCTAGGTGGCTGTAGGCTGGAGATTGAGTGACCCTCTCGCTTTTTACCGGTGGCGACGCTTTTGGAATGATATGCCATATTTTTCTAATGGCTGTGAAACTGGTTAGGGCCGTCATAAATTACGCAACACAAGGGGTGCGAGCCAGCCAGAGCGTTACCAAACGTCACAACTGGGCACCAAAAGTAGTCTTGGGAAGTCATAAATTACGCAACACAAGGGGTGCGAGCCAGCCAGAGCGTTACCAAACGTTACAACTGGGCACCAAAAGTCATCTCGGCAGTGAGAATAAACAGTCACGCAAATGAGCGTTACGTGATTTATGGACGGCCCCTCGGGTGACTGTTTCATAAGGCATAGCTATACAGGTATGAATGCACGTATCATTCTTCCGAACTCGATGCCATGAGATAAACGTCATGCCAAACCATTCGGCTGGATCCTGGAAGAGTCAATTTTCGTAGTATTAGATTAGAGGCAAATATAATGGTAGTATGCTAGTAAGTAGTCGAATACGAGCACAATTACACTGGTAATGTTGAAAGTATATAGTCAAGTGTTTCATCAATTTGCTCCAATTCGCTGCATCTTTGGTTTCTGGGATCCAGGTCTTCAGGGTTCTCAGGGAACAGGGACCCCTACCTAAACAAGCGAGCAATTTCCCCAATGGCCAAAAATCTTTAAGTCTAGCTTCAACCTGATATTGATTGAGATTGAACGGACCACGATTCTGGGCTGATCCGATCTCGTCATTTCGTTATCCCGCTTGGGTTCGTCCCTCTCCGCATCGGGCTCCGGATGTCATACTATAAACAATATCATGGTGGAAAATGTTCGAAAAGCTTGCCGAAAAAACGAGGAAGACTGTAACACACATATTTATGGTAGTTTGCGCACGTCAGGTTCTGTCAAACTGGATTGCGCATGTGTTTTTACAATAATCATACGCTTGGTCGTAAGACCTAGCATTATAGCCCAGAACTTTATGCGTGTGCCATTATTAGGTACGTACGTAAAACCCGATATCAAATCCTGCAACTTTAACATTTGACATTGCGTCGAACCATTTCACCATTACGGTATTTTGGCGGGGCGCGGTAGTGGAGTGGCCAGCGTTGCTGGCTTCCACTCAGCCGACCCGGGTTCAAGGCTCGGCGGCTTCCTGAACAAGGAGCAAGCTGGCTCCCGAGAAACCCTTCCAACAGGGAAAGAGTTGGCGACGCCATATGACCCTGGCAGTTGGTGCGTCGATAAGCCCCAATAATACGGTATTTTGGCCAACAATTCTCACTGTTCACCCCCGCCGTGCAGCGCGTGCTTGTAATGTATGCACTCACCTCCACGAGCGGCTGGGCGGAAAGAAGAGCGTGCGGCACCGGCGGGCGCGGCACCGGCTCCTCCGGACTGGGTGTCTGACACACAGGCTCCGGACTCGGCGTGGGCTCCTGCTCCTGCTGCTGCTGCTCCGCTTCATCCTCAGGCACCTCCGCCAGCTGCTGCTCCTGCTCCTTCGGCGTTGCTTCGGCCGTCGCTGCCTGACAGTCGGCCCCTTGCGTCGGTGTTGGGATGAGTCGAGGGGTGGCGCCCGCTGGAGGTACATCCGGATTTGAGGGATTCGTGGGGCTTTCGGGGACGAGATTCGGCTCAGGCGGTTGGTGTTGAAGCAGAGGCGACGTCGACTGCAGGCTCTCATTTCTACTAACACTCCGACTGAGGTCACCACTTTCACTCTGACTATGGCTACATCTGCTGCTTCTGCCGGCGCTGCGCTGGTTGCCCCGCGCCTTCTCCGACCTGCTCCCCGTCCGTGAGAGGGCGGGGGGCGGGGAGGGGGAGCGGGGCAGCCGGCGTCGCTGCGGACTCGGTGACCTGAGTCGAGGTCGGCGAAACGACGGAGTGCCGCACTGGGAGGCGCAGGGAGAGCCGACCAATGGCGAGCCACTCACGCCTCCGCTGCCGTCCTCTCCTCCGCTCCCTGAGAAGACACGGAGGCGGAGTGAGTATCGACACCGGCCCCCACACTGATCACGTAACTAAACGTAACGCCGTCCTCTCCTCCGCTTCCTGAGAACACAGGGAGGGGAGTGAGTATCGACACCGGCCCCCACACTGATCACATAACCGAGCATAATGCCGCCATCTCCTCCGCTTCCTGAGATCACGGAGGCAGAGTATCGGGTCACCTGTCGGACCATCTGCGTCTGCAGAGCTAGGACCTAAATTTGTATAAACTAGGGGGTCAAAAGTGTAATTTTTCAGGGGGAGCTCTCTCAGTTGCATCTTGTACGCACTGTTCACAAATGATCTGAGCTTGTGCATCGGAGAAGAAATGACGACGGTCTGCTATGCATACGACACAAGTATCATGGTTTGCGGCAAAAAGCGATATTTGAATTTGGTGCTATCGCGTATGGAGAATGCCCTCAGCTCTGCCTTTATTTGATTCTGTCACAATGGCACAAAAGTTAACACTCAAAAGGCGCAGATGGTCGTGATAGGCGGCCAGGCCGTGCTTTGAGATCTGTCTCCGGTCGTCGTACTTTTGTCTGCGGGAATAACATCACTGACTCACGTGCCGTCAAAAGTCCCGGATTAATACTCCATCGGCACCTCACATACATCTAGATTCCATCACCAAAAAGTGCACTGGTATTAATTACCATGACACTAAATCATACAGGGCACGTGATCCCCTCTGCTTTCAAATTAGTAGTTGAATCACTGGCGATATCTACAGTACTTTCTGCGTCTCTGTGTAGGATTACTGTGGGTTAACACATGCGCATCGCATCCGAAATATGTTCAATTTATGAGCCCGTATGGTGACGGGACGACGCAGATACGATCATATATCTGACGTCATGGAGCGCCTGCGATAGTTCTCAGCCCGGCAATGGGTCATGTACCGCACAGCTTGTCCTATGGAACACGTTGCTGTATCTGGATTCCCGGAAGGCTTGGCCAAGACGATTGGTGCGCTGGCTCACAATGTCCATGGCCACAATACACGCCGTGCCGAACAGAGCACGCTCCCCGGATACGGACGGAGGCGGGCCGGCGCCTCCTCTGTTACCACGGCGTCGACTCGTTTAACAACCAGTCAATTTTACCTGACACAGACCATTTTAAATCAAACTTGAGAGCGATTGCGTGGGTTTCACCGGATGCGACTTAGATTTGGTTGCAAGGTGTGTGGTGTGACGGTTTCCGGTTTCCTATTGATAATTGTGTGCACATTTCCCCTTTTTAGCTGTTATAAGCTAAACTGCTTTATCATCCCTGACATGACCATGTGAAAATCTCCCTCGTTGCGGCGGACCTCGGCCAAAAACATTGAATTGAATTGAATTGGCACCGACTCTCTCGATTTGTACTCTCGCAGTGTTAGTAACATAATCTTCCAAGAATCACACCGGGGCCCCGATGGCGTAAGGGGGAGGCGTGGAACTGCTCTTGAATGGGTAAAAAAAGCCAACTGCGAAGAGCATGTTTCGGGAGCGTTAGCAGGAATGCGACACCTTCATAATGGGATTTGAACGTTGGTGTTTTAGGGCACGTCAGCTTCTTTGGCTATTTGTGATGGGATTTGAACTGAGATAGGCCATTATAGTTAAACGGCATGTCACAAAACCACTGAATCGCTACTGGATTTATTACATAACTTACCGATCGCGTGAAAACGGCAAAAATTCACTCCCCACTCAACCCCATCCTTCTCGGGTGTTTATGTGCTATAGGGCGATCTTAAACGGAATGTGGCACCTTGGTCGAAGCCTGGAATTTAGTGTAACTGGGGGTATTTTTAGCCGAAAATCATTAAAACGTTCATGATTTCTCAATAAATGTACAATGGGCTCAATATTTGTATTTTTAAAATGCTCCTCCAGGGTGAAAAATAACCCTCTGCCTGTGGACGACGTCATGATCTGGCAACTACTACCGTATTCAATAGGCTTCATGGGCTTCAATTAGTTGATTACTCACCGTGATATCACCGCTGTAATCACAACAACAGCTGACAACTGTGGCCGCCTGGGTGGGGTAGATTTGGGGCACATTTCAGATAGGGTTTTGGCTTTTCTCCACCGAAATTTTGAGTTTTGAGACAAATGATATATCAAGTACCGGGTTTTCCGGCATGCTTTACAGCTTGGCTATCTCAGTTAAAATCACGCCATAAAGGTGCCACATTCCCTTTAAGAGTGACATCCTGCTCAAGCCACGCAGCGCGTGCAGTGCGGATAAATTTGTGTTGCTTGGTCATCTTTTAAACCCACGTGTTAAGCATCACTTTGGTCCTGTGGCTTATAAATGCGTGCAAATTGCTTTCTTGACTAATTTGAAACATTAAATATCGCTTAATCCGACGTAGGTCCAAGGGGGGCAAGGGGGCAGGTGCCCCCCCATCGACCATCAGCGCTCCCTGAAATGGTCACGGCGCTCCTCTGAAAGGTCGATGGCGCCCCCTGAAATGTCGCTTCCAGCCAGGGGCGTAGCCAAGGGGAGGGCGGCAGGGACAGCCGCCCCCCCGCCCTGAGGACTCGAAGGTCCCCCCTGAGGACACGATTCTGTAACAAGCAGGGCTCTTTTTACCCATCAAGGCCCTTTTGGCGCTGTAGCAGGGGCCTTTTTCGGGGCGCCCCTCCCCTGAGCAAAATTCTGGCTACAGCCCTGCTTCCCAGCCCCCCATGCGAAAATTGGCGCCCATAGATAGGCATTTGCGCCATCAGTTGTATACGTTTTCATTTTTGGCGGACATCAATCAGGTTCAATCTGGCACAAAGTACCTATTGTCAGCTCATACTTCGATTTGACATCACGCTAGTTTGGGCATTCTTATAGCTACCCGAGGAAAGCCGAAATATTAGGCTTATTAGCCATTTTCAGGCGAAATAAGGCCCAAATCCATTAATTCCAACACCCATTTTCCCTAAACCACCACAGCCTGGAACTCCACCAAGGTGCCACAAGCCCTTTAAAGGGAAGGGACCACCTTTTTGAAATTATAAGTGATAATTCATTAACAAAACAGGCCTGTAAATCAGATAATCAAATTTTCCCCATGCTTTCATACGTACACTAAAACAAAAAAAAATATTCTCTTTTCTAAGAATTGTTGATGTGATCAAAATAAGTTTTATTTTTTTCATCCCAAACCTTCGTCATAGACTCGCTTTATAACGGACATGTCAAGCCAATAAACATAGAAGCATCCATAGAATAAGCGAGTACCCAACACCTTGGAACATAACATATAACTTCTAATAAGCGAGTGCCTTGTTCTCGGAGGTGGATTTCTGCCTTAGTTCTGCTAGAATGAAACGAATATGTTGCGCCAGGTTTGTCGCACCACACAACGTGCATAGTGCAGGCTGGTTCCCTCGCTAGCATGGTATTTTCCGCGAGTGGTCGGGGCTTGGGGCTTACGAGCAGCCGCATGGAAGGTATTCCTTTAGGGTTTTAAATAAGGTTTTAAGCCCCTTTACCTTGAACTTCAAAGTTTGCGGAAATTTATACAGCGAGCTTTGGGTGAAATCAAATATGTCAATACTAGTTTCAATACTAGTTTCTCAACACGCTCTACAAAACTACTATCTCAGTTCAAAGCCCATGATGAATATGGAACATACAAATTTAAAGATGAACCTTTGCACACAACACCTGCTGAAATTGACCACGGTTTGAAACTAGTCTACCACCCTAGAGTGATAATACTGGTGCTCAATCTCGAGCCAGCTGCTGAGAGGTTCAGCCGCTGGGAAGACATTGATTAATCACGACGTGATTGCAGAACAAATTAGACCAAGACCTCGTTCAGGCCAGATTAAAGTTTAGACATCTCCGCTCAAAGAAGATGGTAGTGGTTGTCACTGGATGGTGCGGATAGCTCTGTCGAACGCGCAGTCAATTTCCCAGAATGTCCGGACAAGCTAATCGTTCTCCTTATCACAGTGACGGACCCACCACGGATGACGTATTTATTACCTACTTGTCCGTTTCACTGTCCGGAGGTGGTCTCCGATGGCAGCATTAGGAGCCCTGGTCCGGCTGATAAGATGGAGGGCGAGAAAGCACTGACAGTGAGGAGAGGGATCTCCACACCACTCATGTTTTATGGAGCATGTTCAAACAGGTTTTCCCCAGTTAATCTAACCAGATTGTAGCAACATTATCTAGAAGGTTCACCCCGGTTAATCTAAGCTTGTAATAGCAGTTGCTTGTAATAGTTAATCTTGAAATAGCAGTATCTAGAAACTAAAATGTGTCATTTCAGCTGATATAGCAGCTGTAATTCATCCTTTCACAAGACAGTAGTTCCTGGTTGCAACGTCAGGCAGATTGTAATACATTTCAAAGAAATCGTGGCAATCGGTGTTGTAAAAGACTACCTGCAGTATGACTGATGATGCACACCTACAATGTATGTATGTGACACATGTATGTATCATATGGCCAGTGTGCCCTTATTATCTAAACTAGCCATATAAGTACGAGTCAAAATGCACTTTCTGGCGATAACAAAGCGGACTCTTCTTCTGAGCCACAGGTCTCAGGTTCAAGTCACGGCGGAGTCTCTGAATAGCTTGATCTGATCCTCCAAATCCCTCCCAACAGGGTGAGAGTTGGCGACGCCGTCAGACCTGAGTTGTTGGTGCGTCGTTAAACCTCACCAATCTATCTGCAGCGGGGCGATATTTCTTTAATTTATAAGTGGACAGCTTTCATCCCAGGGTTCGGTTATTTGTAGTTACTTGGCATGCTATTAATGAAGTAGGTGATTATTTAAGAGCCGCGCAAAACCGTCAAAAACGTCATGTCTTTCAGATATAGAGACGATTTAATCTCCTTGCCCCGTTATGATACAAATCTATCATATCGCACTTCATTTAAACGATTTTGAGAAGAGAATCGATTGACGTCTCGCTTATGGTCCTGAGATTTGTAGTATAAAACGTATTATCTTTCAAAAGTAGTTGTATTGCCATGTACTCCAGGCATTGGACTTAACTCGCTCAATACCTGCCTGCGAGAAGCCACTTCGTTGTGCCAGGGCACTTGATTGACACGAGAGACCCATTTTTCCTAAAAATTAGTAAATTAACCAAAACCTCCAGCAGGTAAGTACCTCAGATTTAGGTGCTGGTGGGTTCAGTGAATACACAGGTCCCTTGAATATACCCCTTGAAAAAAGTTACGATAAGCGGTCTGTGTGTCTGGCTTGACTCAAAAATTAACCTGTTTTTTATAAATTTGCCCAAGTTGTTCCCAGCACGGCTGTTGGACTCGGAGTCTCACTAAAGTCATCAAGGGACCTGTCACGGAGAACCCCACCCCACCACCCGAATGAGCAACTCCAAGAATGAAGGGTTAATTTAGAAGCCAAAGTTTAACGTCCCACAAAGCACGGGGACGGCCGCCCCGCTCATGTCACGATCTCACCAGTCAGTTGCCAGCCGACCTACGTCGGGTAAACTATTGAGCGCCGGAGCGTCTCAGGGGAACCAATCCCAAGCCTGGACATGCACTGCCATTGCATGTTTCTGAGCAGCGGGCCGGAGTCCAACACTCTACCAAATCAGCTACCATCTGGCTTTGCTGATCATATATATTGCACTGCTAGAAAAGCCAACAAAATGATGGAAATATTCGTTAGATCTTTTCAGGCAAGTAGAGCTCCGGGTTGACTTAAATGCGAACCAATACTTGCAGCTTACTTGGAACACATCCGGTACCTTTTAAAATACGGATGTGTTATTTGGGTTGGTACATCAAAAACTCAACTAGAAAACTAAACAAATTCAACGTAAGTTTATCATCTGGCTAGTCTCTCACGCACACTCCTCTTGGCCTTCAGAATATCTGTCCTATTCTGATATTGTTCACTTCAAGGTATCAAGCCTGGCGAGAAGACGCGTCCAATACGATATCTTACTCTCCCGTAACATTACAACTGAACCGTTTTTAAATTTTGACTGCGCCTATCTGCTCGGATGTTTCCCTATAGATATTCCCGGCCGGAATACGAGAGCATCGACAAATCATTTGTTTTACGTTGAATTTGCAAGGATCGAAACAATAAAACGCGGATTGTTTTACCCAGCAGAGACAAACACAAACATATTTGTTCTTTCCCAACCTCAATCTTAAATATTTCACGATTCTCCCTCCGTTTTTAAATACCAAGTAAAATAGCTGAGTTAGGCATATGTCGTGTTATGCATGTATGTACCTGTATGTTCGACAATGCAACAGAACGAGATGAGGAACAATTGGGTGGCACATGATAAGCTGGCGCTCATCTGTGTAAATAAATAGTTAAGCAAATAAAGGTTGACGATGTTTGTAACCCTCTTGTTAGGGTGGATATGGACAACACTGTATAACATCCGCCGTTGATGAGTCCCCAGGTCCCAGCAACGATTATCCCCCGTGGTAATGAACACGCATGGCTGTATCCAGCAATTTCATTTTTCCACAAGTCAATTATGACTTGTTGAGTCGCGAATCAGAATCAGGGTCGAAACTGAGTCCACGCAATTTTTTCCTGAGTCAGAGTTGAGTCGAATGCCTTCTGGATGTGCAGCTTGATTCAGGGTCAATTCAACGGCTTAACACATTGAGTTGAGTCAGGATCAGATTCAGTCATTAGGCCGTGAGCCAGAGATGAGTCGACAAAAAATTAATCAACAGGTCTGAAGACCCGAGGACCTTTTGCTGCGGGTCCTTTTGCTTTTTAAAGGTAGCCAGCCGATCGCACGGCTTTGGTGTAGCTGGAGAAAATACAGGATACTGAAAGGCACCAGTGGCGATGGGCGGTCGGAGGAAGAGGCCTGGTCCACGGCCACCAGCAGGGTAATACTGGCACTGATTTGATTGAAATTGGTGGCTAAAGTAGACCAGGTATCCTCCCCCCACTTACATGGCATCGATTCCCGAATAGTCGTGATATTCAGATCGATGCTGCCAATGTCAGCTCTCCCCCCATACTGCATTGCTCCGCAGACACCTCCGCCGCGGGTATCTCTTTGTGCTTCAGAGGCATCCACGAGCAGCGTTCACTTGTGCCAGTGATATGTCACACCGGGATTGCCCACGGCGAGTGGCGCGGATCGTGGCGGAGTGGCGGTGACGATAACCTAGCCCGGCTCACAGCGAGACATCTGTGCGTTTTTCCGATATATCGTGGTAGAAATGCAGGAGCCCCAGGCCCTTCCAAAGCAACGCTGCAAAAATTTAGCCATGCGTGTACAATAGGTTGAGGTGAAAAGTCAGGTTAAACTTCGTTAACCTTCGCCCGGGTGGGGGCCTTTTTAGACCCCCTCGGGTTTTTCCAAAGCAACAAAAAAAACGGCGGCGCGCAGCGCCGCCAAATTTGGTCTAGCTGTTTCTTAATCATCTTTACATCTTTCCTTAAATTTTAGCTCAATGTCATATCAGGTCAGGTCACCAGGCCAGGTGAAGTGACCTCACCTCAAAAATGCTTAGGACTGCGTAACTAAAAGGGGGGTTAATCGATCAAGCTGAAACTCATACCACATATTGGGCCCACCAGGAGCTACAACATATGTTCCGTGATTTTTTATATTGGTGATCTAAGGTCATGTGCAGAGCATGACCTCCCCATTGTAAATACATGGGAAAAATCACGAAATGAGCTTTTCTAAGTAAGTATGGATGGAATCAACTTCAAACATTGCTTACAACTTTCTCTTAGCCCATTTCTGATGTTGGTGCCAAAAATTTTGACTTGGGACCTTTGAAAGGTCACCTTAGGTCAAATAAGAATTTTTTGGTGTTTTACTCGATAAATGTTGAATAAACAGAGATAGAACTTTTATTTTGTCACCGAAGTGTTTGTATAGTCACTGCAAGTCAAATGATATACAACATGACTATACCAGGTCAAGTTTGGTCAGACTGTTGACCTGGGTCGGGTCAAATTTAAAAATTTGACCTGGCATAGCAATATTATACATCATTCTATTTGTATTGACGAGAGGATTGCAATGGTACATCATCTATGGCTGCATCTTGCTTGGTTCGAAAGTTATTAGTGAAAAAGTAAACGCCCTTATGCATGGGTGGCTATGGGCATTCCCAAGAAAATTCCCAATATTCAGTGACCTATAGCTCCCTAGGCTTTGACCTGACACGAAAATGAATGCCACCGTAATAAAAGAACGTCGCAAGAGCTATCGAATGGTGTTAGCAAAATGTTTCTAGCTATCATAGTTTTTGAGATATATGAGGTTTTCTTAGTATACCTCATATTAGCGACATTGACATATTTTGACCTCTGGTGACCTTGATATTGACCTGACGAGAAAAATGACTGAAGTATTTTCGATATCATTTTTGAAGGGCTTTCGATTGCCGTTTTGCGCTTTTTCTAGCTCTCTTAGTTTTTTAGATCGTGGGGGGTCTTTTTTAGCCCCCCTCCCACCAGGGCGAAGGTGGTTCATACCCGCCACCGGGCAAGGGTTAACCCTCGCCCCGGTGGGAGGTGTTTGAACACGCCCCCTCGGTTTTTTCCGGAGGCACGAAAAACGGCGGCACTTCGCGCCGCCGTATTTTACGCACCTTATCCTTGATCAATTCTGCAACTTTCCCCAAAATGTTATGGCTGGCTCATCCCAGGTCAAGTCACCAGTACAGGTCAAGTACCCTCACCTCAAAAAACGTTTATGGTGGCATAAGTAAGAAATGGGCGGGTCCATCAGATTGAAACTTATACCACATAATAGGCCCACCGAGCGCTACAACATGTATTCCGGGATTTTTATATCGATGGCCTAAGGTCATTGGAAATACATGCGAAACAGAAATTGGGCTGTATTTGTGTAGATACAGCTGAGAATACCTTCATATTCTCCAAATCGTAGTATCCTGGGCCCCTTTCCAGGTTTATGCTGCAATTTTTGACCCGTGTCCTCTGAGAGTTAATCTGGGGCTACTTAAGCAGTTTTCAGACTTAGATCAATAACTGCATGGAAATGATGATACATAATCTATTTTGGTATTATTGCGTTTGAAGTGTTTTTGCGAGTCGATTGATATGCATATTTACTATGCCAGGTTAAAAAGTGGCCTTAACCTGATCTGAGGTCAGGTCATGTTTGTGTTGTGACCTTATATAGTCATATTATACATCATTCAAGTTGCCGTGACGAGAGGAAGCGAATGGTGCCTAAAAATGATTTTCACTCAAATCTGTCAGACACTAGAACCCCAAAAATTTACTGAAAATCCCACTTCCTTTGATCTGTCATGACGTCAATATTGACCTGAACTAAAAAGTGGCTGATATAGCTTCTTCATGAATTTTTATAAGCTATCCACCAGCATTCACGTGTTTTCGTTATCCCGCATAGGGGCCGAGTTCGAGGGGGGTTTCAAGGACCCCCCACCAGGGCGGATGTGGCTCGGTGGCCCACCGGGGCGCGGGTTAACTGTTACCTATGATATTATGCTGTGGACCGAAGATTTAATTATGAATCAGGTTTCTGGATTGAAATCGATTGACGACTTGTCAATTTTGCATTTGAAAACACTTTTTTGTAACTTGCAGAGCAAGCACCTGTTTTTCACCCTGGGTTCTATGCAATGCAAAGTACCTAATACAAGTTGATAATTTGTTAAATGGCCTGTCTCCTCAAGGCCTGGATGCAAAAGGGGACAAATTCACTGTGATTTCGGGCACAACCCTCCATCCATATGTCCATGAGATAGTAGATCGTTGCACAAAATCTTGCTCAAAGAGCTTTATTCTCCGTCACCATGACCGATAACGTGTGCGATCGTCTACTGTCTAATGAATATCCTGTTGGGGGCTGTGCCCGAATGTAGACGTGTCCCTCAACTTATCACTGCGAAATCTATCCAAATACTAAAATGTAAAAAGCAATAGAATGTCATTATTAACGATAAAGGGATGTACACCTTTGCTTCAAGATGACAGGCGAAGGTCAGCTTGAACTCTGTCCAATGGCTTATCATTATGATCTAACATAGCCGATGAAGCCACGCATTATGTCCAGTTACGATGCATGGACACTTTATTTAAAACCAACTGAAATGGAACTCAACGAAAAAAATGTAAAGGAAAAGCATTCGAGCTAATGCTTTACGAGTCACCAAGTTATCATGGGAGAAGTTGTACCAGTTTTTGTCTCCTTTTTTAATCCTTTTTCTAAGACTTTACGAACCATGGCTGGGTGAGGGTCGGCTTTCCTCAAGTCAGATGTATTCTCAACCATGGCATCACCAGACGTGGACACAAACCGGAGGACGGGAAGGGGGCAAAAGGGTGGAAAAAAACAACACAAAAACGGATATTTTGTGAAAAAAGTAAAAATTGAGTGTTATGGAAGGGTAGATACCTTGTATGCCTTACCACTGAATTGTTAGGGTACACCTGACTGCGCCCATGGCAGGCACCGGGCAAATAATAGGAGTTACACCCTACCTCCATCAGTTATACGAGACCGTGCCTAACGACCAAAACTAACCGACAAAGGCAGCAGAACGGCCAGCACGACCTCAACATTCAAATTAGGTACAGGTAAATGTCAATCCGCATTCAGCATAATGCACTCAACTGGAGTTGATTAGATGAAGGACGCATCTAGCCAACCAGCGACTTAACAATACTTATTTGGAAGAACCCTACTCTTCACCTTCGCCGGTATGAGTCACCTTTGCCCCAGTGGGGGTAAAACACCCCCTCTTACTATAAACCAAGAAAGCTAAGATTGCGCAGCAATACACTCGAAATGTCGTCCCGAATATAATTGCAGTTAGTTAAGTATTTTAGTCAGATAAATGTCGAGGTCAGATCAATGTTGAGGTTGAAATTAAATGGAGTGAACATTACTGAAATGAGGTGTACTTCCACAACCTCGTTTACATCAGGAGCAGAAACAGTAAGAACCCTTTCTGAATGTCACTCGAAAGCGATTGAATGTCTCTTTCATTACGTATGTAATCCATTTTCAGAAGGTCAAAGGTTTGGCGCTGCAGGTTACTAAACATTGCGAATTGTAATATATACCTTCGGGTTAAAATATCCGGCGGGCTCGATACAGACGCGACTTGTCCGTTCAAAGAGGACGATAAGCTACCCACATTATGGGGTGCGCAAATCTCATAAAGCTGCAATATTCCGCTTAACCCGCGCCCCACCGGGGGTCCGGCGCCACCTTCGCCCCACCGGGGGGTCATCGATGGCCCCTTAACTCCGAAAATATGTGTGTTAGCGCAAATCCGCAAAGTGCATTAGAAACCTCGCGTAAATTTAGTAAGAAATTACTTAACATGTTTAAGCGCTCAGGTCAATGGTTTGACCTCCAAAGGTCAAGTTAGGTCACGATAGGCTATTTACACTCAAATATACAATGCTTAAGAAAACTGGGCATAACTCTCATGCCATTAAAGCTATTAAGATCTGGTAAAGTGCATTTGATAGGAAAATGCACTTTTTCAGCTATGTGGAACGTAATGACCTCCCGCCAGTGGTCCCTCCAGAGGTCACCTCGTGACATAATATGACCTGAGGTCACGAAAATTCAAAAAGTGACCTTTCCGTACATAAAATGAAATCGAGTGACAAGACAAACACGACGATGTTTAGTTCAGCGCTCTAGCTTAATTAGGTCAAAAGTTATTGACAAAATACTGTTGTTGACCCCTGGTGACCTTGGATGACCTTGAGGAGATCAAAGGGCCAATACGGCCCCTGAGATCCGTGAGAGGTTGTCCAAGGACGCTTTTCTGAGCAAGCTGAGCATTTGCAATCGTTTTTGTGACTTTTAGATCATAAGACAGCTTTTCCCATGCTTTTTCAATGGGAGAGGTCACGAAATCGAAAAATCCCGGATATACACCTTGTAGACCCTGGAAGGGTCGCGAAGTATAGGAAGTTTCAAATCGATCGACTAAGAAATGTAGCTCTTATGTAGGCCTCAAAAGTTGAAGTGAGATGACCTTGGTTGACCTCGCCTGGTGACCTGACCTTGGGTGACCCGGGGTACAAAATGTCAGGGATGTCGGGAAAATGATGGGTGAGAAATAGAGCTCTCAACCACGGTGCTGCGTCTCGTCGTTTTTCTTCTATCCCGAAAAAGCCTTAGGAGGGGCCATCGATGGCCCCCGGTGGGGCGAGGGTTAATACCAGTTATGATTATTTATGTCCCATGGAGCATCACATAGATACAGCTTTCGACCGAGCGCTAGCTGAAACACTACACGAGCAAATACTCCCTGGAATCGCGGAAGCGCCCTTTGGATAGAGGCTCTACTCCAGCGGAAACCCGAGTGGTTCGTCATCGAGGCGGGTCCCCGGCTTCGGTACTAATTTCACTGCGAAATTACGTCGACAGTGAGCACGGCCAACCAGTTGTCGGAGAAGGTGATCTTATATCAACCAATTTCGCTCCAAAATATAGCGATTTGAGTAGGTCTAAAGAGCGTCTATAATGCTGGTGCCAGTTGGTTGTTGTCTGATCGATTCGTGCCGTCGCAGGTGACACTTCCAATGACGGGGGACCAGACGCTGGTTCCACGGGTGGCGCCAGGTGCCGCGAGCGCATTGTTCGTCATCGACTCGCTCCAATACTTCGTCGCCGGTTCGTTTCTCAACCTCACCAGCTGTTCAGTGAAAGCAGAAGGCTGGAGTCTATGGGAGGGCGAGGCATGCTTTTAGCACGAAAGTACGTTCGCGAGACCCAGGCGACAAAGCTGTGTAATACTTGGGTTTTCAAGATACAAAGGAATTGAAAGTTATGTTCTAACTATTTATGTTGCCTAATCATAATGAAACCACAAACTAGAATCTGCCTAGTTTCGACGCCCCTCGTGTCTTATATCAAGTTAAAATAGGTATCCATAATCTCAGGGGCGTCGTCTCCAGAATTTTCCATGGGGGGGTCGGATCCTGCCCTAGCAATAACCGCGCGGGGGAGGTGGCAGGCGAATCTTGAGCATATTGGGGATCTTTGAACACGCTAATGCTGTTGCACTTCACCAACGCAATCTACGATGCAAAGAACCTAGATCGACTCTAAAAATTCTGGGGGACACCCCCTGATTCACCAATTGGGGGAGGGCGCGTCTTCACCACCCCCCCCCCACCGCTTTCTACGCCCATGCATAATCCATATTGTAATGTTCTGGATTCATCAAGCTTAGCCTTCGATGCCTAACTTCAATCCGTAATGATTGTTAGATTCGTTATCCAAGGCAACGGGTTTTCATCTTGAGTTTATCGTTTGGAAGGCACATGCTCAAAGTCTCTGTTTCCGCCAGGCGGTGGCGGGACATTCCACAAATACCCTAGAATTTCACTAGATTGTCTAGTTTGTTGCTGTTACACCCAATTTCGGGCTATGGGATAAGTACTGTAAGTTTCGTTGTTTTGCGTCTCTTCGTTTTTGCGTTATTGGGAAAAAACCAGGAGGGGGCGAATTACGCCCCCAGCGGCTAACCCTTGCCCCGGTGGGGGGTGTTTGAACACCCCCTCGGGTTTTTCCGGCGGAATGAAAAAAGGGCGGCGCGAAGAGCCACCGTACTTGGCACACCTTATTCTTGATCAATTCCGCAACCATCTCCAAAATTTTAAGCTTGGGTCACCTCAGGTCAGGTCACCAGTGCAGGTCAAGTGACGTCACCTAAAAAATGTTTAAGGTGGAATAAGTAAGAAATGGGTGAACCTATCGGATTAAAAATTATACCACGTAATGGGCATATATGCATATTGACTATTCTAGGTTAAACAAGGACCTTGACCTGATCTGAGTTCAGGTCCTTTTTTACCTCGTATGGTCATATCATACATCAATCGATTCGTCGTGACGAGAGGAAGCAAATGGTGCCTAAAAATGAGTCTAACTCAAATCTGTCAGATGCTAGAGCCCTAAAACTCTAATCAAAATGCCACCTTCTTTGACCTGAGCCCAAAAGTGACCTTATTGTTTCGTATTGTATTTGTATGGTTCATCCACCAGCGTTCGCGTTTTTTCGCTATCCCGCATTTGGGCCGAGTTCGAGGGGGTGTTTAAACACCCCCACCGGGGGTGGAGGTGGGGAGGTGGCCCAGGGACTCACCGGGGCGCGGTTTGAAGTTAATCTAGTTATTTAGATGGGCATCGTGCAATCATGCTCCTAAGAAACTTTTACCCTATACACATGTATACAAAGTACGTCATCTCTTTATGAGATCGCAGGGGCTGAAGAGGAACACGTCTAACCTGACCTAGGGTGGGAGACTGATGAGTGAGCATTTCGAAATCCGGCGGATCCAGATCGCAGTATCATCAGGCGGGTTCCAATATCGGAGTAAATCTACTTGCAGGGATATGGCGCACTCTTCCGCGGAATATGTCATATGTCAGGTGACATGTCGACCGTGCTCAGCCTCTGACAAATACGACAGCTCGGTCGTTATCTTTGATGGCAGGTACTACATCTTGAGCCATGTTTTCTCAGCGTGCATTCTACCGACAAATCGGTATTCAAAGGTCGAGGCTAAGCCTACCCTTGAACTCCCGAGAAAGGTCACGAAAACAGACAGGTTTCAGTGTCTCGTGAGATCGTCTGCTGCGACGGGTGTTCTTCACTTTCAGAGCAGCTGACGTCACTAGTGACGATGCCGGGAAAGTCCTACTCAGGCATGGCGAGCGCGGATCGCTGCATATAGGGGATCTTGAAAAAGATCTTCGACCTTGACTTGTGACCTTGGTCTTGAAATCGAGTAGCCTTAACTATGAGATCATAGCATAACATACGTCATACTGATTAGTACCATCTGACTGGAATACTGGCGTCAATGACATTGAAAAATGTATTATAACTTTGGTCTGTAACCTTGAATTTAATGTGAAGTTACTTTGATATACAATCACAATTCTATGACGTTACTATACGTCACCACTCGGTCTACGGTGCAGGCGAACTGGTGCGACCGCGCGATTGCGATGGTCTCAAAATATAGGACTGACTTTGAAAGCCCATAAGTCAAAACACAATTTAGGACAAAACTTGCAAGATGTATATCGACTCCGATCGGCAATGTCTCTTCGCCTGCCTCTAGCAACACATAAGACCGTAAGACTTAGTGGAATTCGCAACACATCTCCTGAAGTTCGCGCTAACTGCCAAAGTTCTCAATATCCCACTACAATGTTACAAGTGGGGCAGGACCATATTGCTTTGGGTAGGCCTTTGACGTAGAACTTCCTAGCATCTGATGCATTATCAATCCCATAATCCCACATCAAGAATATCGATGCAACGTTAATCGACATTCTCATGGGCCCGAGATTGATTCATATTAAGTTCGTACAAACCAATCCGGAGATACCTCAGCCCGTATGGCGCCTTATTGTAATGCATGTGACATATACCGTAACATACTGTAAAGGGGCCTGCGCATGATACATCTTCCGATAACATTCCTTACTTTGTAAACGAGATCACAGGACAAAATTGCAGCCATGTAAGCCTTCACATTTTCAAGTTTTTTTTTTAGCTCGGGTCACGAGGTAAAAATTGAAGCATACTCTTCTTCTCTAATCATAAATTCGAACATAAATCATAATTTTTGCATGATGAACACTAGGATGCTTCGGCGAAGACACCCATCCACCAGTGGCGGTACAAGGGAGGACTAGGGGCCTCAGCCCCCCCCTGCTCCTTAAGAGTGTCCGTAGTAAGTGCACAGCCAGAGGCTGTTCCGAAACAATGACGGGGAAAGTTCGAGCCCACTAGTCCCCCAAAATGGATTCCTGTATCCGCCACTGCCTCCCACCCTTCCCGCCCGATAGGTTCGACTCAACACCGTCCCAAGCAGGTGAGCGTGGCGGTCAGAGTCCACCTGCAGATAACAGCACATCGGAGGCAAGTTCGGCTGCGAGGAAGCCTGGCATCATGACGTTACTGGGGAAAACCTGGACAGAGCATGAAGCACTGCATAAAGCCATTGTATAAAACCATGCTAGGAAATATTACATCTTCTCACTACACACTAGGTAATCCAGCCGAAAATATCGATTGCCGACTATGCGCACCTTTTTCACAGCACATATACCTTATATATCAGGGGAAAAGAGAACATCAATAGAGGATCCAAGATCTGATCCTTTTTTCTCTCCTTAAGCTTACCTGGGCTGTTCTTCTTCTAACTTTGCCTCCAACTCCGTCACAGGCGTCCTTCCCGTGGCTGGTAGCAAAGAAGTTGCATTCACATGGTATTTGAAAGTCTATCTGGATGATAACAAGCATTGATAAAGTGAAAATTGCTTTTGTATTGGCCACCGCACCCGTCTGGTACGTAATGTACTTTTTCTTCAAAACAGGCATGTGGGTGCGTAGCCAAGGTACGAGTTTGTGCTGCAAGGTATGAACCATGACGTGAGAGTGCTTTAAGTCCTCACTTAAAAAAAACAATTTCTACTGCACCGGACTCCATCCCCAGTCCAGTATGGAACAAAAGGGTGTACACTTACAGTCACCTGCTTTGCAGACCAGTGATACGACTGAGCAGCATTTTGCGCAGTACAAGTATAATTTTCTGATGTCATCGATGACTATGGCTCCCCCTTTTGGTGCCTTTTCCTTCCAGTTTGCTATATAATGCCCTTGAGCCTTAGAGATGTAGTGGTGACGGGTAAGGTTACATACCTTCTCACTCAGGGAATCAACAAATCGCTCTATATCATCCACGCAATCCGAAAGCGTCGATTCTTTCTCTGATTTTGACCATTCTTTAACCCGCGCCCACCGGGGTCCGGCGCCACCTTCGCCCCACCGGGGCCATCGATGGCCCCCTCTAACTCCGAAAATATGGGCGTTAGCGCAAATCTGCAAAGTGCAATAGAAAGCTCGCGTGAATTCAGTAAGAAATTACTTCGCATGTTTTAGTGCTCAGGTCAATGGTTTGACCTCCAGAGGTCAAATTAGGTCAAGATCGGCTATTTTCACTCAAATATGCAATGATTAAGCAAACTGGGCATAACTCTTATGCCATTAGAGCTATTGAGACCTGGTAAAGTACATTTGATAGCAAATTGCCAGTACTTTTCCGCTATGTGGAACGTAAAGACCTCCCGCCAGTGGTTTGACCGCCAGAGGTCACCTCGTGACCTAATATGACCTGAGGTCACGAAAGGTCAAAAAGTGACCTTGCCGTATACCAAATGAAAGCCAGTGACAAGACAAACACGATGGTGTTTGTTTCACCACTCTAGCTCAATTAGGTCAAAAGTTATTGTCAAAATACTGTTTTTGACCTCTGGTGACCTTGGATGACCTTGGAAAAGTCAAAGGGCAAATATGACCCCTGGGATCCGTGAAAGGGTGTCCAAAAACGTTGTTCTGAGCAGTCTGAGTATTTGCAATCATTTTTGTGGCTTTTATATCATGAAATAGCTTTTCCCCATGCTTTTCCAATGGGAGAGGTCGACTCGTGACCTGACCTCAGGCACGAAATCAAAAATCCCGGATATACACCTTGTAGACCCTGGAGGGTCATGAAGTGTAGGAAGTTTCAAATCGATCGACTTTGAAATGTAGCTCTTACAGAGCTCTAAAGTGAAGTGAGGTGACCTTGGTTGACCTCGTCTGGTGACCTGACCTTGGGTGACCCGGGGTAAAAAATTTCAGGGATGATGGGAAAATGATGCAGTGAGAGGTAGAGCCCTCAACCGCGGTGCTGCGCCTCGTCGTTTTTCTGCTATCCCGAAAAACCTTAGGGGGCCATCGATGGCCCCCGGTGGGGCGAGGGTTAAACTTAAGATCTTCAGAAACCATTTGCACGGAGTCAAAAGAGAATCAATACTCCCTAACCTCCTCCTCTCCAGGGCTCCGTTGACGTGAGGGTGTCCACTGTCACCGTACTGTTATATGTTTCAATATCACTGTTTCAATATATCACTGTTATATGTTTCAAACGTTTCGCGAATTTTTCCGTATAATCACGGCACTTGCTAAAGGTGTGCGGTATGGCGTACATTTGAGATTTATGACCTGATTTGACCTTAAAGATACAAAAATAAGTCCATAGAATTGAGCTCAAATAAAACAGTTCACAGGCCTAAAAAATCTCGGAACATACGTTTTCCTCACCCTCTTAATTGGCGAGATCTCAGGGGAGCCATTTCGCGACCCCCTTCATTACGTGTTGACGCCAGACCACCCTCCACTGTGCATCTTAAAAACACAAGTAGATATAAGAAACGGATGTTCTAACCTATTTTATTGGACGGAAAAAGGTTAATCTTCAATTTGAAACATTCCATTTGGGAAAAAGGTGTACCAGCAAATTTGGAATATGACCTTAGGTCAAGGTCAAATCATAAATTTTTCACATGTGACCTAGGGTCATATGGACTTCAGATTTGAGTTTTTCGTTTCATTTTGAATAGGGAAATATATCTTTAATGTATAATTCATCAGCTTCTGTGAGTTTTGTGCTCACCTAAAAAATGCACTGTAAGCAGATTTCCAAAAAATGCCTGAGGCAATAACTTCTAAAGTTTTAATCCGATCGAGCTAAAACTCTCAATTCGGCTTTGGGGCCCATGAAACCCATATGTGCCCATTTTAAAGAAAATCGAAGAGGTACCGTGTAGGCCTTGGTCGATTGGTGCTGGAATTGCCCAGGTGTCAGAAAACCCGCAAGCCCCATCAGGAGGGAGGAAATTTCTTAAGTCAGGCATTCAACTCATGTAGCTAACACCTCGTTTTAGCCTCAACCATCATCGTGATTGCCCTGTGCCAACGTCAGGTTGAAGCTTGACCACACATCCAGCGGCCAGTGGGGTGATGTCCTGCAGTCTGTGTACATGTCAGGTTGAAGCTTGACCACACATCCAGCGACCACTGGCCAGTTCCCACGCGCTGATTGTTTCTCGACGGTGTGAGCACTATGAGACATTTCCAGGACTTGTGGTGTGGGTTCGGTCGCGGCAGTGCCGTTGAAGGTCATTGCAAAGGATTAGCCACCATTTAAAGGTGTTTGCTCTTTAAATTTGATAAGGCTGGCACGTAACTTGATGGTGGTATCACACACGAGAGGGGCATTCAAATGAAAGTTAAATGGGAGCGAATTGATTGCCCTCGCCATTAACGTGATTTATGTATGTAATTACATAAGGGTATTCTGGCTGCTTGGGTCATTCAGCGTCCATATATGAGGGAAGTCTGAAGCGCTGTTTACACAGTAGTTTAAAAGGTATGACACCGCAAGGCCCAGCCAGGCATATGCACTGGCGATGCCAGAGACGAATTTTTGGGACAAGTGGTAAGATAGGACTACAGCGAGAAAAAACAGTATTTTTTCGACATACTGCCTTCATCAAAAGCATCAAATCCTGTATTGTCTCAATACTACACTTGATCAATCGCAGACCGCGCGCTTGGCTTGGCTTGGTTTCGGGCTTCCGAGCCAAGCGTGCGTCCAGCCTGACAGCGGAACCCTCGAGTCCAGAACGGAATCCAGTAGGGGATTAAGACAACACTGATTTTTTTAACGCAAGTTTCAGTCAGAAATAATTCAGTTTTTTCACATAGTAGTTCCTTTTTACCACTTGCCTTAAAAATTCGTCCTGACATCGCCAGCACCTGTGCCTGACGGTACCATGCTTTTTAGATTACCGCTTAAACTGCACTTGTAGGGCACGTCTACCAACTGTTCCTGTCCCAGCATCCATATCGCAGGGGTTTGCACGGCGAGCCTTCTCAATTTGCCCTGTCCCAGCGGGACGGAAAGACGCATTGAAGCAGCCAGGAACGGCTGTGAGCAAGGGGCGGAGAACGGCTGTGAGCAAGGGGCGGAGAACGGCTGTGAGCAAGGGGCGTACAGCGGCTGTGAGCAAGGGGCGTACAGTGGCTGTGAGCAAGGGGCGGAGAACGGCTGTGAGCAAGGGGCGTACAGCGTCTGTGAGCAAGGGGGGTACAGCGGCTGTGAGCAAGGGGCGTACAGCGGCATGTGACTCGCTGTTTGCATGGAGTGACCTCTACCACAAGGCCGGGTGGTCGGCAACAGTGGGGGGGGCGACCAGCACCAGTCCGACATCCGACAGCAGGGGGAAGCGACAGCCACCCGCAGGCAATAATCCGCAGCACCGGCGGTTTGTACGCGGAAGCCCGGCGGCGCCAATCAGCCGCAGAAAGTCGGCATTGGAGAGGGTCGATAGCACTGGGTGAGCAGTAACAGGGGCGTCAGGTGTCTTTCGGCGCTGACGACCTGACGACGCCAGAACAAGCACCACCATCACTTCCGAGGATGGTGTTTCCAAGAGGCGGCAGCAGGGTCCTGAAATTGCTTTCACGCAAGGTGGAGAGTGAGGCCAAAATCCCAAAAAAGAGGCCAAAATCCCCTGCTTTCTTAACATGCCTCTTTTTTGTTTAGTATTTACAGGCTTGCAAGTCCCATCACAGCCTTTTTCCTGGACCTGTTTATTGCTTCTTAACAAACCAATACTTTTTTAGGATAATACTTTGATTTAGGACTGTATTTATGTGCCTTCATAATACAAGCAACAACTACCACGAGCTTTTCTTTGTTTTGACTGACAGTAGATGAAAATATCTGCTGTAGAATGGAAGTGAAGAATCATCATTCTGCTACCTCCTAGTGGAATGAAAACATTCTGACACTCCGCAATTGTAGGTACCTCATATATGCATAGATAGGATCTCATAACCCTGAATCTCTAACCCATTAACATAGAACTAGGAAGCTACATGATTTCTAATGTTTATATATAGAATACATTATTTGACCCTGATGTCATGGTAAATAGCCAACCAGATAAAATCCCTCTTCCCCTTATTTTGATATTCTCCAACTTTCCCCCATGCAAGCACCACACAGGCTACCATTATCTAATGCAAGACGTGGGGTTTAAACACTCAGCCTCTGCCAGGATTATTTTACTTCAATGTGTGAAAACCACCAGCCTATATAGCCTAAAATAGCAAACATACCCAGCCTTTAAAATCATGAGCCACAAAAGGTACAGTCTGAGCCTTCCTCCGAGCTGTGGAAAACTTTTGCAAGGTATTATGACCTCACCCAGTACTGTACTGAGTAGGTAGGTACCCACCTATCTCCAGTAGATATCTAAGATGGGAGAAATGGTTCAATTAATCGTGAATTTCCGGAAAGGGAAGTTGCAGTATCAGGGATAAGAAATGAACCTTCATCCCCAATATCCCTTCCAACAACAAACTCAAATTCTTTCCACGCACTCACTCAATTTCCAGTCTTTTCTCCAACAACCATACTGACCTCAAAATTATGTATTCTCTGCCTTGGTGATATTCCCGCCTCAATACAGGGCTCGCCAAGGTTACCGAAGTAACTAAAAAAACTCACCGCATGCACTTGCGCACCCATTCATGACGCCCGAGATCATTTCGGCCCCCCAAATACGACAAAGTGACGTCATTGTTCTGAATGGACGAAATCCAGCTGAGGCCTTTTCACCGAGGCCAATTCGGTACTTGGATCACTTTGGAATCCCATTTCTCATTAATAAACGCACGGTTGAGGGCAATCGAACGATAGAAATGTTGTTAAGATATGTTTCAACTTGAAATAACTAACAAAAAGAAAAATAAATCTGTATTTTACGAAATATATTGAAAGGTTGAATCGGCCTCACTTTAAGTGGATATTTTTACCGAAATCACGATGTTGTTCTGAGCGTTCGAAAATTTCAAGGAAGCTCTTAAACCGCATAATAAAAATACATAGAAATTACCTATTTATTTTTCGTGAAGAAAAAATGTATTACTTTCCAACTTTTGTTCAGTAAAATAATATATATCCTAATTTATCCCTCAATGTCACCAACACTAAAAAATATTCCAAAAATCAGGGTTGACTTTGGCAGCCTGTCTTGAAATTATAAGATTATTTTCACATTATTGGTGGTCTTTATAGGAATCTAAGTTTCATTTTAAACCTTTCAAATGTGACTTGTATCCTATTCTAGTGCGAATAATTGCCGAAAATTAAAAGTGGACGAAAACGAATGCGCCTCGATCCAATGAGCCTCGCTGAACAAATACCCACGTGAAGTATTTCCTTCGCCTGAAAATCTGGTAGCAGCCAATCCCAAGCCGGCTTAGGCAAAAACTATGCGCCATCTTTTGTATTTGAAAGGGCCAGAAACTTCTGTGACACGCAGTTTGTTATACCTCCAGAAAACCTTTGTTAGCTCACCGTTCCCATGTCACCGTTGGTGTTTTTTTCTGTGGGTTTTATATTTTAGTTTGGGGAAGTCCGGGTTGTTTTGTGTTTTGTGTGGCGTTAACATGTTGTAATAATATCGTTCTTGGTGTATGTGGGAGGAGTAGTATTGGCGTTTGAGATTAGAGAGGGGACGTAATCAGGCAAGATATCACATCAATGGTGGTTGGGAATTCTACTTATATGGTTTGAGTATTCACTGTCATAATTTAGATGTGTATTATACCGGTTTTCATGCCCGGGATTCCTCTGCCAAGTGAGGTCAAAACAAGTCCGTGGTGAGCCCTAAATAAATCTGAAAAAGATACGTTTTCCACTTAAAATTGTGAATTTCAGGACACTGGGCGGCAGCGACGGTCATGCTACTGTCGTCAATTGGCGGCAAAAGAGGGCAAGCAGTGGCGGATTCGGAGTTTCATTTCGAGGGAGCTAGGGGTATCAGCCCGACCCAACCTTTACTGTGAATGACATCTTACCATGTGATTACTATGGGTACTCAGAAATGGGCGGAGCTGGAGCCCCTAGCCTAGCTCACACTGGAGGCAAGTATCACCAATGCTATCATTGGTTCGGTTTGGTGTTATCCCTGCAGATCAAATTATTTGCATTTTGACCCAATCTGATCCCGACTTAACCCTACGTCAGGTCAAATCTTAGATTTGACCTAGCAGTTACATATCATTCCGACGTGGCTAGGGAAGAAAATTTGAAAGGAGTAGGTAGATTTTTATGTCATAGCATCTGACTGCTCTACGTTACATCATGTACATCATGCTCTCATTTACATTACATCTCATCATATCCCTATAGTGGCATGTTTTGACCTCTGATGACCTTGGATTTGACCCGACAAAATGTATAGAACACTACCTTTAGAGCTTAGTTTCGGTTACCTAACACCCCTTAACGCTTTTCGCTAACTAGAGTATTTTGTTCAGATCTCAGGGGATACCACCGCCGCGTCCCTCCCCCTCGTCAAGGGAGCGAGGCATTGCCTTCAGACACTTGCTGTTGTACTTTCAGCTTCAACATCTGCACGCATTCTCCATTCCATAGGACACGGTTTGTTTTTGTACGCTGAACAGTTTTGGTGTTTGGTTTACACTGGCCGTAATTGATGTCCTTTTTCCGTCTTTAAACAATTCCAACCCTTGTTTGCATTGAGTGGGCATCGTTCAGTGAGCGATATGTCATTATGCTTTAAACGCTTGAGGCGCGTATTTACATCAGATGCCTCAGCGGGGATGTTGAAGGCTAACGCATATCAGCTGGAACTGTGCCGGAGGCTACTTCTCGGCACCCAAGCCACTGCTGCTCATCTAGCTGAAATATGTGAAATTGGTTGGAATAGATTGGAATTCATTTAGCAGATAACACACATGAAGTCTGGGACCTGTTTACAGACAAGCCCTTATCGCGATCGCTTGAGCGTTACCAATACTAAGTCGCCAACTGAGGCAACCGAAATACACAAAACCAATCTCACATAAAAGGTACGCCGAAATTAGACGATGTTGTGGAGAATGGTGTTCGTCGTTATCAAGACAAAGGACATGAACTGCTAGCCTTGTATCGGACAATGGTTGAATCAATTGCTTGTAAAAGCACACAAAGTTGGTGAAGTAAGCTGCCTGCATTTTACTAAAGAGACGGGCAACACAATTTAAGACTGCAGACAAAGTAGAAGCCAGGCCTGTAACAGAGAGCGAGGAGAAGTGTTGTTCGTGTTACCTCCAGGACGTTTTGGACGGTATGAAGTTTGGGTTGGGGCTGGTGGGCAGAGGGGCACCGTCACTACTATTCATCCGACAAAGGGTATCTGGGAAATATCAAGGCTTCTTGGTATATGTTAGTAGGAATTTGACAATTAACTGGTACCCCCTCCCCCGTCACTTTTTCCGATGACGACCGCCACGCTCAATAAAGCATTTTTCAATTCGCATACGTACTTTCAGGTGTAATGCGAACCGAAATTACATAGTCCATATGGAGCGTAGATGATCCACAGACCCGGCATGTATTTATCCGATGCCGAATAGTGACAGCTACGTATGCATATGCAACGAGAAACTACATATGCAACGAGCAAACACATGCACGAGCAAAGGTCTCGGCTGAAGTGGGTCCATTAGCAGCACCAGGGTCGAGAATAGATGCGGGCCAGCTCGCCAAACTGTGGGGAAGTCCAGAGTTGGGGAAAAGCCCAACATATAGCGATTGGGTATCAACGCATGAAAGGGAAGAAGACGACGAAAAATTGTAAAATAGTGAAGTGGGTGAACCGGCTTTTTGTGAGGAGCCATAAATAGTAAGTTCTTGGAATGTCTGCTGTAGATAGGGTGTCATAAAACGCAGAGTGTTATGGCAATGACCTACGACCCTAAAAAGATGATAAAACAAAAGACAGTAAAGGCGCTAAAGACTTAAGAGCTAAAATCTAAAGTCTTAAGACGAAGGCAGCCAAAAAAACCAAAGTGCAGAAACTAAGACTTCTAAACCCTAAAAAACCCCAAAAATGCTCCATGACCTTTACCTCATCCCACGCCTTTTTCCTTTATCTTTGCCTTCCATTAGCCTTTTTGGGCTTTTTAGGGTTTAGATGGTTTAGTTTCTGGAATTTGACTTTTTGGCTGCCTTCGTCTTAGGATTTAAGATTTTACCTATTAAGCTTTTTAGCGCTTTTAATTCTTAGGTCTTGTCTTATCATCTTTTTAGTTTCCGAGTTCATTCCCACAACACTCTGAGCCATAAATAGCAGCATCAATAATAATGAGCCAACAAAACAAATACGGAATGTTCACACAGTCTCTTGCCAAGCGAACTCATCTGCCTTTCCCCTCCCTCCTTCCCCGCTGCAGATCTTCCCCAGGCCTCCTCCAAGAGTAAGGGCCGGTGAGTGGTGTGACATCACGTGGGCGTGAAGGGATGCTTTCAACCAGGTACTTTAACTAGGGTAAACAAGTTTCCTACTAATTATAGTCCTCCCATATGACGTCACCGCCTTTTCCTACTAAGTTATAGGATATTCTACAAGTTTTGGAAGGATCAGCGAAACATACCAAGTTTGGGCGTATTTGGCACCAATCAGTATAAATCAAAATCAACTTGTTCACCCATTACAGTAACTGATCTCAACGGCGAGCAGCGCATTTGTAAATCTAATAAAAATTAAACACTAAAGAATTTTAAAGGGCATGCATTTATTTGATCAACTCAGGCCTACAATAGCCGAGAGAAATAAATTACCTTCGCTCAAGAGATCACCGGTGTTTATTGTCTTCGCGCAGGACCACCAACAGCCAATCAAAGGTCGAAATCAACAGCCAATCAAAATCGAGATTAGTCTTACTCAAACAGCTGTTAGTCGAACATGTCCTTATTTTGACACGCTCTGAAAATTTTAAAAATAATATTCTCACTGGAGTTTTGCAAAACGTCGATGGTTTCACAAATAAAATCTTAGCTTCGTTCAACCATATAAGTTTTGTTGATACAGTTCTAAAACAGGTTATTTAGAGCTTCGAAAGTGCAATTTCCCAATGCGAATAGTAACTGTAGTGCCTCTCCAGCCATATGACGAATGCCCAAACAACTTACGTCAATAGCTGCCAAACAAGGGTCTGCTTTCAACCGCTGGGTCTACCGAAAATATTCAGTGTTTGGTCTGCTCGCTTACAATTGCAAGATAACACAGTGAATTCAATTATATTCCAAATGTAAAAATAAATCATGCAGTTTTTTTAATATGGTGGTTGTCTTTTTCGAATATTCTGGATAACATCGATACACCCTAGATACAGCCTTAGACGAGTGAGCGTGTGACGTCACTCGGCGTGAAGGAATCCCCTTGGGCGTACCTTTTAATAAAGGTATCTTGAATCTGTCCGATCCTAGCCCATCTTCCCCGTTCGTCCACGTGCATCCTCTGCAGTTTGGCCCGGGAAGTGGGAGCGCTAATATAATTATGCCTGCAACTAGGTTATATGCGCGGCACGTCGCACTTACTCGTTGCACCTTACTTTTCATCAATAGTTACTTTTTGTTGGGGTGCTGCATAATGAATTGAATCTACTAGCAGAATAGTATTTAATATTGGGATTTATTGACACATTAACTGCTAATGTTCGTCTGTGCCTGTATTTGTTAAAACGCGCATTGACGAGGGGGCGGGTACCCGCCCCCCTCGGGTTTTTCGGAGATAGTAGAAAAACGGCGGCGCGTAGCGCCGCAGTACTTAACATACCCTTTCCTTCATCATTTTTACAACTTCGGTGAAAATGTTAAGGTTAGGTCATCTCAGGTCAGGTCACCAGTACAGGTCAAATGACCTGACCTCAAAAAAAGTTTAAGATAGCATGAGTCGGAGCAGGGTGAACTTATCCGATGGAAACTCATATCACACATTGGGCCCACCCAGTTCTCTAAAATATGTTCCGGTATTTTTTATATCAATGACCTAAGGTCAGGTACGAGGCATGACCTTTCCATTGGAAATACATGGGAAAAAATGGTTTTTACTGTATAACTCAGTAACGGATAGTGATAGAGCGTTTATGTTAGCTGCATTAGACTCGCCTTGGCTTTGCGGTTCTAATGATATGCATTTTATATAATTTGACCCTGGCCTGACCTCAGGTCAGGTCAAATCCTTGATTTGACCTAGTAAGGTCAAATTATATATTATTCTGTTCGGCTTGCTGCGAGGATTCATACAGTTTAAGTCGTTTTGCTCTATCTTTACTTGTTCAGATGTAATGGCCAAAAACTTAATTTACATGTTATCCCTATTACGGCATGTTTTGACCTCTCAAATGTGACCTGACCAAAAAATGTTTCAAATATTTTCGATGGAGAACCTGGATGGGCTACGCAACGCCGTTTACCGTTCTTCGCTACCTACCGTGGTTTTCCAGATCTTAGGGGGCGGGGGGCGGGTACCCGCCCCCTCATCAAAGCGAAGGCGGCTCAGATCCCCGTCAATGCACGTGTTAAGAACACTTCGACACATACGGTGGCTTTTCAAGCGCCGTCGTAATGGACGTGAAGTGATGAATACTACATTGTTTTCGTTGTGAGGTGTGCCTATCTACTGCAAAGCTATCTTTTCGCATTCGAGGCTGGAGTTTCGCTTGCTAGATTTCCGTAAATATTGTACTCTGCGTAAATAATGGAAAGAAATGTTCATGAATGGAAACTTGATGTTCAGTTCTCCTGTTGGATGGAGGCAGTTTGGTCCCATCAATAATCTAAAACTAAAACAATTGTTTCATCATATCTGAGATCGCCGGTCTTTCTGACCTCTGGAAGTTCCAGCCTTCTTTATAAAGTATGGAGGAATACATCAAACAACAGTGCGGAGGGGTGCTCGGGCGGGGCTAACTCTGCGCCAAGGTGAACAGTTGTTTCCACAGTCGCCGTGGGACTGGGCACCCACCCGGGACAGCGGAATTGTGGCGTCGAGCGCGTTCACATGGTCGGGCAGGGCGATGTTGGCTCACTGCCCAACTTTGACGCAACTACTGGAGACAACTGTGTTTTCGTTGCTGAATTATGGTCACTATTGTCTGCGCCCGTGGCCAGATCTAAGCCAAGACAAATTAGTGTTTATTAACCTCATTAGACTGTACGGGCTCTCCTAAACTTAATCAAGTTTGATCAGGCATTCGTATTCGACGTAAACATAAGCCGAGGAGGCTGCTAGGGCTGCTAGGCTGCTAGAGGTAAATAACACTTGGTTAATAAACACAGCTCTGTGTTTATTAACCATAACACTTGGTTAATAAACACAGAGCTGTGTTTATTAACCAAGTGTTATTTACCCCTATAGTGTTTGTTAACCTCATTAACATGTACGGGCTCTCCTAAACTTAAATGAGTTTGACCAGGCATTTGCATTCAACGTAAATATACGCCAAGGAGGTTGCTAGTTGACTGTGACATAATTCTCCAGCGTTTTACCGTTACCGTCAAGAGTGGGTTCGCCCTATCCCTTAGTTCACTCAGGCAATTGCTCTGTTCTGTAGTTTCCAGAGTCTACAGCTGAAAAACGTCTGAAAAACCGCTCACTGATGACTGGCCTAAAACTCACCTAAAATGACAAGGCATTTGAGTGATGTAGAAACAGCAGCACCACCTACCCTTTGAGAATAACGTGACATTCAACAAGATGACCAGATCAGGCCTAGAACAGTAGGTACTAGGTACACGACAGATCGAAACAGCCCCCGGCTCACTCACCTCTTCTGTCTGAAGTGACCAGCGAAGGTAGCGGCGTCCGCACCAGCTCCCGTAGCGCCGACTTATTCCTCTGCAACGAATAAACAGAAATGCTGCAATCGTCCGCCTCCAGAGTCTTACACAAGTACCCTAAACACACCTCATACCGCTCTCGTTTTCGTTTGGTCCGTCTGAACGTCCTTGGCGCCGGCAGCGGCTTCTGCAGGCTGACCTCCGACAGCTCCGTCTCCGAGTAGACGCCACTGTCAGCGCTGTTGAGACTGCCGCCCTCCGGAGGGGCGCCGCATCCGCTCTCGCACGAGCTCCTGCTGGTGACGGAGGCCTTGCCACGCAGGCTGGTGCGGGGCGCCGGCACCGGAGACGGCGCCACCACCTGGACGCCGCCTCCAGGGTCAGCCGGCAGCCGGCGGGCCAGCTCGGCCGGGTCCTGGAACACCGAGTCCGGCAGCGGCGTGTAGCTGCCGGCACTGGCACGCAGCGCCGGAGCAGCGTCTGCCAGCTCTCGCACCAGAGAGCGGGCGCGCAGGTGGCGCTGCACGCGGCGGGCCAGGTCCTCCAGCGACCTGCCGCGCCGCACTACCGCCACCCGCGCCTCGCTGCGGAAGCTGGAGAGCCGCTGCAGAGGACTGGGCCGTACCGGAAGTTCGGACTGGGCATGGGCGGAGGTTATGGACGGGGTACTCGGCTACCGGAAGCGGAGGTATGTTCAGAGTGTCCCGACACACCGGCACGTACCAGGTGGATCTCCTCTCTATCGGCATCACTAGGAGTGGTATACGGGCCTGGCGAAGTGGTTATTTGACGCCATCACAGAGACAAGCACACGTTGGACACGTGCCCAGCGCCCTTAACAGATCACTGAAGCACGTCAACCGGGTCGATTGACAATATCGTCGGATATTTCCGTCACACAGTCTCGTTTCAGTATCACATCGCGTCACTAAGCGGCCAGCTAGCTTGGCTGAGCCGTCAGCACCGAGACAGTAAAGACGTGCGGTGGGTATGGTGTGGCTGCGGCGCCGACTGAGGCGGGCGGGGTCGGCCCGGCCTTCGCGCGCCAGCGTTATCGCCGCGTTACGACACCGCACCGATTCTCACGGCAGCAGTGACTGACCAACACTGTCACGTGCCTGGTTACGTCACAGTCGAGCGTCACAATCGACGACAGGCGACGGTTAGAAGGCGTTTTAACGCCATATGCAGTCCATCCTAGTTTTCTGTCGGGCTGAGACCGGCTGTTTGTCGTAATGGTACCGGCAGTGCCGGCAGCGATGGTAATTGCTGTTCAACTTTCATCCGGCCGCAACCTGGCAAGGTCAATAAGCAACTGTCTGACCCAGCGCCGTCTGGAGGTGGGCTAGAACACGAATGTTCAACTTTTATATCTGCAAGACTGCAGTTTTGCCCGTCTCACTTCTTTGTTTTCGTCTATGGGTCAAGACCAGGGGAAAATTGTCACTGGAGAACTCCACTTCAAGCAATTATCCCCTTCTACTCGCGGCGCCACCGCGAGCAAACACACGGCGATTGCTCACCGAGTGCACTTTCACAATGGTTGTGTTGGTGCGCCTGAGGACAACGCGAAAAGATAACAGAACCGTCGATCACGCTGTTTCCTCTCTGGCTGGTTTGGGTCTGTCAACACGCTGGCTGTCGCGCTGGCACAGTTTTGGCAGGATCGGCGGCAGTTTACGGCAAAGCACACGCCAGCACTCCTCAACACTCGCGTGAAAACACCGGCACAACACCAGAGCGCGGAAACACCGCCGGCAGCGACACGACGTCACCGTGCGGCAGTGTGCGCGTCCTTAGCGGCGACAGTTACTTAACAGCCCACCACACCAGCGGCGTCACCCAGCACCGCTCCCCAGCCGTCGCGACGTGACGCTCGCCGTCGCGTGACGCGGCCCACTGTTGGTGAGGGGGTGACGGGCCTGCGGGCCGGCGGCACGTGCAGTGGCGCGCGGCAGCACGCTCCGCCGCGCCGGTGCGGCCCTGGACTGGCGCGGCGCCGCGCACCGTCACTGCCCGCTCACAGCACAGGTGAGCGGAAGGTCGCCGGACAGGTGAAACACGGCGGCCAGTGGCAGAGCCTGTGCTGACCTCTCCGTGGTATGGACGAGGCGGAAGGTCAGAGGGACAGGTGAAATACAACAACCAATGGCAGAGCCTGAGCTGACCTCTCCGTGGCATGGACGAGGCGGAAGGTCAGAAGGACAGGTAAAACGCAGCGGCCAGTGGCAGAGCCTGAGCTGACCTCTCCGTGGTATGGACGAGAGGGAGGGTCAGAAGGACAGGTAAAATACAACAGCCAATGGCAGAGCCTGAGCTGACCTCTCCGTGGTATGGACGAGAGGGAAGGTCAGAAGGACAGGTAAAACGCAGCGGCCAGTGGCAGAGCCTGAGCTGACCTCTCCGTGGTATGGACGAGGCGGAAGGTCAGAGGGAGAGGTGAAACACAGAACCAGTAGCAGAGCCTGAGCTGACCTCTCCGTGGTATGGACGAGAGGGAGGGTCAGAAGGACAGGTAAAATACAACAGCCAATGGCAGAGCCTGAGCTGACCTCTCCGTGGTATGGACAGAGGGAAGGTCAGAAGGACAGGTAAAACGCAGCGGCCAGTGGCAGAGCCTGACCTGACCTCTCCGTGGTATGGACGAGGCGGAAGGTCAGAGGGAGAGGTGAAACACAGCAGCCAGTGGCAGAGCCTGAGCTGACCTCTCCGGGAGAAAAGCACGAGGGAAGGTCAGAGGGAGGGGTGAAACACAGCAGCCAGTGGCAGAGCCTGAGCTGACCTCTCCGGGAGAAAAGCACGAGGGAACGTCGGCAGCACAGTGGCGAGCGCTGTTAAGTTAACCTTCGCTCCGACAAAAATCCAGACCAGTATGACGATATTAAATGCAAATGCACAGTAAAATTGCATCATATGAATAAGACACTAAGGAAGACAGTACATTACGATTAAGACGACAAATCCCTGGTGTTTCCACCCCTACGCAAGGAGCGTTTCCAGATGTGAATGCCCTGCTTTCCAGCTGGACTCGAGGCGCGGTCAGCTGGCGGCACGCGGTGGCGCAGCGCCGCACGTGCTGCGTGTGCGCGTCACACGTGGTCGGTGACTCGTGGCGTCACGGACGCGGTCGCCGATAGACAAGGCAGCTGCCGCGCCAGCGACGGACGTCGAACCAGACGCAACAGGTGACGCGCCCTCAGCCATTGGAGCGCGGCCTCGTCGGTCTGTTTCCGGACTCGGCTCGGAACTATAGCCTGAGGTTTCACTAGTATAGTGCCGTCGGGCAATTCCAAGGGAAACCTATATTAGTCAATGTTTACAATGCGCCGATGGCGATGGCGGGATAGGCTGTAGAATCCAAGGGGCATCACCCGATTTCTTATAAATATGCTCAGGGACGTAGCCACCGGGGAGTCTGTCGACCATCTTAGCGTTCGCCCGGGTGGGAGCCTCTTTAGACCCCTCTCGGGTTTTTCCAAAGTGACCGATAAACAACGAGGCGCAGCGCCGCAAAACTTAGTCTAGCAGTTCCTTCATTATTTTTACATCTTCTCTGAAAATTTTAGCTCAAGGTCATATCAGGTCAGGTCACTAGGCCAGATGAAGTGGCCTCACTTCAAGAAATACTTAGGAGGGAATAAATAAAAAGAGGGATAATCGATCAAGCTGAAACTCATACCACATATTGAACCCACCAGGCGCTACAACATATGCTCCTGGAGTTTTGATATTGGTGACCTAAGGTCATGTACAGAGCATGACCTCCCCATTGCAAATGCATGGGGAAAATCACGAAATGAGCTTTTCTCAGTAAGTATCGATGGAATCAACTGCAAACATCGTTTATGACTTGATCTTAGCCCATTTCTGAAGTTCATGCCAAAAATGTTGACCTGTTACTTTTATAAGATCACCTTGGGTCAAATAAGCATTTTTCGGTGTTTTAGTCCATAATTTTTGAATAAACAAAGATAAAACTCCATAATTTTTGAATAAACAAAGATAAAACTCTTATTTTGCTACCAAAGTGTTGTTATGGTCACTGCAAGTCAAATGATAAACATCATGACTATACCAAGTCAAGTTGGGTTAAACCGTTGACCTGGGTCAGGTCAAATTTTAAATTGGACCTGGCATCGCAATATCATACATCATTCTATTCGTATTGACAAGAGGAATGCAATGGTGCATCAACTATGGCTTTATCTGGCTTGGTTTAGAAGTTATTAGCGAAGAAGAAACGACCTTATGCAATGGGTGGCTATGGACATTTCCAAGCGCATTCCCAATGTTCAGTGACCTGCAGCTCCCTAGGCTTTGACCTGACCTGTAAATCATTGCCACTGGAATGAACGAGCAACTCAAGAGCTTTCGAATGGTGCTTATAAAATGTTTCTAGCTATCAAAGTTTCTGAGATATATGAGGTTTTCTTATTACACCTCATATTAGCGATTTTGACCTATTTTGACCTCTGGTGACCTTGATATTGACCTGACAAGAAAATGAATGAAGTAATTTCGATTGACATTTTTGCCTTTTTCTATCTCTCTTACTTTTTGAGATCGCGGGGGTCTTTTTTAGCCCCTCCCCCCACTAGCGCGAAGGCTCGTCCTCGCCACCGGAGCAAGGGTTAAAGCCCCCGAAAATGTTTAAGCTTTTCCCGGTAGCTCAGTTGATAGAGCGTTGGGCAAGGGCCGTTACCCAGAGAATCGTGCAGTGGCAGTGCACTGGTAAAAGTTTCGGATCGATTCCACTGAGACGCTCAGGTACTCGATATCTACCCGATGTAGGTCGGCTGGTATTCTAATGGTGAGGGGGTGACCGGAGGGGGACTGATAACTTCACTATAGTCAGTGATGACTTCAGTGAGGCCTCGATCCCAAAAGCTTATACCGAAATAACTCGCTTAAAGTTAATGAAAATTGGGAGGTTGCCCAATTTTTTACTGAGGATGTATTCCATTGTGACATTGTGTTGTGAAAGCATTGCGACACTGAAATTGTTGAAAATGACACATTTTACACCTAAAATGTTACCTTTTGATATTAAGACTAGACTACAGCTTTGTTTGCTAGAAGGATGGGGCAAATAGACGCCCACAAACAGACCACTCTTAACACGCGCATTGCAGGCGGGTACCCATTCCCCCCTTCGGGTTTTTCGGAAACATCATAAAAATGGCGGCGCGTTGCGCCGCCATACTTGGCATATGTTTTCTCTCATCCTTTGATAACTTCTATCCAATTTTTAAGGTCGGGTCATCCCAGGTCAGGTCAACAGTACAGGTCAAGTGACCTGACCTCAAAAAGGTTTAAGATAGCATCAGTCGGAACAGGGTGAATTATCTGATTGAAACTCATATACCATAATGGGCCCATCGATTTCTCTAAAATATGTTCCGGTATTTTTATATTGATGACCTAAGGTCGGTTACAAGCCATGACCTCTCCATTGGAAATACATGGGAAAATGGTTTTAATTGAATAACTTGGTAACAGATGGCGATAGAACCTTTATTTTAATTGCACTAGATTCGCATGGTCTTTGCGGCTCTAGTAATATGCATTTTACCTAATTTGAACTTGAGCTAACCTCAGGTCAGGTCAAATCCTTGATTTGACCTAGCAAGGTCATTTTATATATCCTTCGATTCGGCTTGCTCCGAGGATTCATATAATTCAAATTGTTTTGCTCCATCTCTACTTGTTCAGATGTAATGGACGAAATCCTTCATTTAGATGTCATCCCTATGACAGCTTGTTTTGACCCTTAATGACTTTAAATATGACCTGACAAAACAATGATGAAAATATTTTCGATGGAAAAGTGGGTGAGCTACCTAACGCCGTTTAACGTTTTTCGCTATCTAGCGCGGTTCTCGAGATCTTAGAGGGGGGCGGGTACCCACCACCCCCGTCAAAGCTAAGGTGGCTCAGACCCCCATCAATGCGCGTGTTAAAAGAACTGTCCCACTCAAATTGGTATAGCTATGACCAAGGTGTTTACAAGTTTCGAAAGAGAGCCAGAAGCGCGGAGTTGTTTGGAGGCAGTTTTTTCCCGTCAGCACGCAGTGCGACCAGCGACCCAGGACTTCTTCCACTTCCACGACCACCTGGGGAGAGCTCCAATTTGTTCCGTTTTATTTCTACCGGCGCACAGTGACACAAACAGTGGATGGGATGACTCTTCTAAGCCAGAGAGAGACCGGGCCTGAACTTAGTCATGCAGAGGCACGACGCGGCCGAAGTTCCATGCAGTTAACCCTTGCGGCGGTGGGAGAGAGGGGGTTTTGAACACCCCGTCGATGTTTTTCGGCGGTACCAAAAAAACAGTGTCACGAAGCATTGCCGTACTCGGCACACCTCATCCTTGATAGATTGTTGCAACTTATCCCACAATTTTAAGGTTGGGTCATCTCAGGTCAGGTCACCAGAGCGGGTCAAGTAACCTCGCCTCCCAAAGCGTTTACGATAGCATAAGTAAGAGCAGGGTGAACCTATCCAATTGATACTCTTACCACATAATAAGCCCACCGAGAACTACAAAATATATTCCGGGACTTTTCATATCGATGAATCGATGACCTGGCCTTACGTACCCCTCCTGGGAAAGGCATGGGAAAAACAGGAATTGGGCGGAAATGTCTCTATTTCTGTAGATACCGCTTAGAATACCTTCCTATTCTCAAAATCGTAGTATCCCAGACCCCTCTCCAGGTATGTACATGCTGCAAGCTTGGACCTGTGACCTCTGAGAGGTCATCTAGGACTAGTTAAGCAGGTTTTCAGACTTGGGTCAATAACTTCGCAGGAAATGATAATAACGATTTTATTTTGATACCATTACGTTTAGGTTATTATTGCAAGTCGATTTATATGAATGCTGACTATGCTAGGTCAGCTGGTGAACTTGGTCTAACCTAAGGTCAGGCCATTTTTGTTTTGACCTACTATAGTCATATCATACTATAGTCATATCATCATAATTCTGTAGTCATACCATTATACTACTATAGTCATATCATATTAGATTCGCCGTTGCTTTCCTACCAGCTTCACTACCACACTTGCACAGCAAACACACAAATGCCGATAGTAACGGTCATGACGTGCGACTATCTACAACTTATTGAAAAGGACATCGATGATTTTTTCCAAGTTTGCTAAAAAAGTAATTACTAGACTACACGAGAATCCACCAGCAATTCCATCCACTTGACATTCTGCAGAAGACTGTTATCCTGTTTTCAGGGAGCTTCCGCAAGAATTCCCAGAGAATGGCTTCCGGGTTCAAACTTTTAGAAGGATTCTGGTGCGCTGCCGCCACTACCAGGCTGCTGCAGCCTGCTCTGGCTCATCCTATTTCTCCGCGCGTACTGTACTCGGGAAAGGGTTGTAAAAGACCATTTCGCTGTTGTGCTGTTCGTGGACACTACGGTCACGAGAGCCGCCAGACGAGAGGCCTCGGACAGGATTGACCGGCACGTCCTACCCCGTCCGGCGATTTCAACGACGCCTCAGAGCCATGCAGGTATATTGGCTAGTGGTGAGGAGACAGGCACCCTCTCAGGTCAGCTGAGCGGTGAGGAGACAGGCACTCTCAGGTCAGCTGTGCAGCTAGGAGACAGGCACCCTTTCAGGTCAGCTGAGCGGGGAGAAGACAGACACTCTCAGGTCAGCTGAGCGGTGAGCAGACAGACATCCTCTCAGGTCAGCTGAGCAGCGAGGAGACAGGCACCCTCTCAGGGCAGCTGAGCAGCGAGGAGACAGGCACCCTCGCAGGTCAGCTGAGCAGCGAGGAGACAGGCACCCTCTCAGGGCAGCTGAGCAGCGAGGAGCCTCCTCGCTGCTGCACTTTGCAGTGTCACTAAGGTGGTCGGACCACCTTAGTGACACTGCAAAGTGCAGCCATTTCGGTGGTCTGGTAGGCTGCGGCTCGTGTAGCTGGTCGATACCAGTCTCGATCTTGATGATGAAATCATAAATGCGTAGGGTGAAGGGAAAATTAAGTTGGAATTGTTAGATTACTTTTCTGTAGTTAGATTACTTTAACCATAAGTAATCAGTAAGGTAATGTAATAAGTATAACGTGGTCTAGCCTTCACTTACGTGTTTGTTAATCTGTTCCATCCTACACTCAACTTGTTAACGAAATGTTGTCACTCTCTCCACAGTTTTTTTAAAAGCGCGCTCATGCAGGCGAAGAAGCTAACATAACTTGCAGGCTTGCAAGATTCGACCGGCAGACTCGACTCGCAGACCGACATAGCTTAGCCCCCTCCCCCTACCTTAACAAAATCCTAGATCCGCCCCTACATCTACGACCGATTTTCTCAGCTTTCTATGTCGCATTGTGCCATCATGCAACGTATCCTAGCTGCAACACTGTTGGCTATATGAGTTCTGGTTGGCGGCAGGTTAGACCTTGAAGAGTTTGGTCAAGGTCAATTAAGACTGGTTATAAAGGAAATAGTTTTGGCCTCTACAAAACCCCAGGTATTAACCCGCGCCCCACCGGGGGTCCGGCGCCACCTTCGCCCCACCGGGGGCCATCGATGGCCCCCCTCTAACTCCGAAAATATGGGCGTTAGCGCAAATCTGCAAAGTGCAATAGAAAGCTCGCGTGAATTCAGTAAGAAATTACTTCGCATGTTTTAGTGCTCAGGTCAATGGTTTGACCTCCAGAGGTCAAATTAGGTCAAGATCGGCTATTTTCACTCAAATATGCAATGATTAAGCAAACTGGGCATAACTCTTATGTCATTAGAGCTATTGAGGCCTGGTAAAGTACATTTGATAGCAAATTGCCAGTACTTTTTCCGCTATGTGGAACGTAAAGACCTCCCGCCAGTGGTTTGACCGCCAGAGGTCACCTCGTGACCTAATATGACCTGAGGTCACGAAAGGTCAAAAAGTAACCTTGCCGTATATCAAATGAAAGCCAGTGACAAGACAAACACTATGGTGTTTATTTCATCGCTCTAGCTCAATTAGGTCAAAAGTTATTGTCAAAATACTGTTTTTGACCTCCGGTGACCTTGGATGACCTTGGAAAAGTCAAAGGGCAAATATGACTCCTGGGATCCGTGAAAGGGTGTCCAAAAACGTTGTTCTGAGCAGTCTGAGTATTTGCAATCATTTTTGTGGCTTTTATATCATGAAATAGCTTTTCCCCATGCTTTTCCAATGGGAGAGGTCGCCTCGTGACCTGACCTCAGGGCACGAAATCGAAAAATCCCGGATATACACCTTGTAGACCATGGAGGGATCATGAAGTGTAGGAAGTTTCAAATCGATCGACTTTGAAATGTAGCTCTTACAGAGCTCTAAAGTGAAGCGAGGTGACCTTGGTTGACCTCGTCTGGTGACCTGACCTTGGGTGACCCGGGGTAAAAAATTTCAGGGATGATGGGAAAATGATGCAGTGAGAGGTAGAGCCCTCAACCGCGGTGCTGCGCCTCGTCGTTTTTCTGCTATCCCGGAAAAACCTTAGGGGGGCCATCGATGGCCCCCCGGTGGGGCGAGGGTTAATTTTCAGGGACACCTTAGAACCGAGGGAGGCGTTCACTCCAACCAATGTGAAGGTTACGAATCATTCCCTCTTCCTGAAACCATAAAAATGGATTCATCATGAAGACTGATTTAGGTAGGGATAGACTTTTGTAATCCAGAACGTCAAGTCCCAATATTTTTATGGAAAGTTCCGCAAAAGCAAGAGTCTGAGGCGCTGGCATATACACACCCTCGTCCGGCGTGCCTGTCATTCAGTGATTCAAAAACCAGCTTTATCAGTTCGACCGCAACCAAGACTGTATAAAAAATATGTCACGTTTGAAACTAGTCACTGAACCAAATTATACTCTTTTCCAATTTCCAGAACCAAAGGTCACGCTTAGCACAGAGGTTTTGAGGATGTCAAGAGGTTTTGTGTGCGCTGGGGGTCACCAACATTGCCTCAGTTCTACGTAACCAAGCAGGGCCGACGGGGTCGATAGGGGTGAACTTTGACCTTTTGTCTCCACAAACGGTGAGTTGTGGGACAAATGAAACTTCATTAAGACTTTTGGCATGCTCTTTCACAAGGCTACCTCAGTTGAAATATCATTATCGAAGTGCCACATTCCCTTTGATATAACCCTAGCCGAATCTGTGACTGCGAAGTTCGGTCACGACCACTCACAAAAGTATCTTCGGGTCAAGACCACATGTGGCGACGCCGCATCTTTCTTATAAGCTTACGTTGCGCCGACTGGGTGACCCAGTTGATAGTGAAGCTTGAAGATTACCTACAATGCAATGAAACAAAGGTACAGAATCTTTAGAATTAGGACAGATTGATAACGTAAATTGCACTTGAACTTTATCATTCGATAGAGAAACGACGTTCGTCCTTTCCCACTTTACCGGCCCGATTTCGAGAGCTTCAGGTGGATGGAAGAAGATATAGACAGAGAAAACAGGTCTAGGGATAGCCCTGCCATTCGTTGATGGATTCTGTACATTTAGTATTCCAGCGGGAGTGTAGTGCTGCAACAAGAAACAGGATTTTAAGGGTAGTGATGCAGTAAGGAGCATTATTATAAGTGCAGTGCTGCAAAGAGGAGCAATATTATAAGTAGTGCTGCAGCGAGGAACAGAATTACAAGTATAGTACTGCAGCGAAGAGCGGAATTATGCGTACCGTTCTGCAGCGAGGAGCCGGAGTAAAAGGGCAGTGCTGTGGTAGGGAGCAGGATTCTAATTGTAGTGTTGCGGCGATAAGTGGTATCATAATTGTAATGGTGCGGCGAGAAGTGTATTGCTGCAGCAAAGAGTAAGGTTATTAGTGTAGTGCTACGGCAAAGAGCAGGCCTGTAGGTGTAGTGCCCTGGCGAGGGTCACGATTATAACACAAGTATTGTCACCGATACTGTTCCTGAAACTTGGAAATTAGCTATAATTGAACCTATCTTCAAAGGATCAGGATTTCTCAGCGGCCCGTTAGCGTTCCGGTAAATTTCCCTCATACCTTGCCTTGCAAAAGTCAGCGAACGAATTGGTCATCAACAGTTAACAGCCCATTTAGATCGAACTATCTCCTTTCCGAAGATAAGCGTCGGTTGCCCAAATTGTATTTGACCAAAACGCGCCTTTGGCTGTAACAGACCATACCTTGCAGGCGATGGATAGCGGCAAAATTACTATTTTGGTGCTCCTAGATATCAGCAAGTGCTTTAACGTCATCGACCACGACCAAGGCTGGAGATCTCTTCTCGACGCAGGGGGTCCTGGACAGGGGCGTGGCCAGGATTACGCTCAGGGGGAGGCGGCGCCCCGAAAAGGTCCCCTGCGAAAGCGCCAAAAGGGCCCTGATGGGTAAAAATGGCCCTACTTGTTACAGAACGTGTCCTCAGGGATACCCTTCGGGCCCCCGGGAGGGGGCGGCTGTCCCTGCCGCCCCCCTCTTGGCTACGTCTCTGGTCCTGGATGGGTTAACGCTGGCACGGCAATACTAGCCCTGCACAAAGTCTATGGGAGATCTAGAATCTAGGGGGTCCTGACCCCCAACCCCCAGGATTTCCACCCATGACCACGACAAATTGATCCAAAACTAGAGCTGTACGGGGCAGAAAGCACTCGGTTCAGAAATTACCTTCACGGCCACCACCAACAAATTCGGCTATCACATGGGTAAAAACAACCGCTTAGGGCCCCCTCCACTGCAAGCGCTAACACGCCACAGAGCAAAAGGATTGCACATCGGGCCACCTTTCCACGACTCAGTTGTCATGTAGATCTGAGGTTATAAGTCACTGAGCTGCGGAGCGTTTCACATTAGATCCAGAGTACTATCCAAACTTTCACAACTGAGCCATGGGGCGGACGCGGCCGGCGTTCTGTCAGCTGAACAGTAAACACCCGGATGGTCCCAAGTCCAGACAGACAAGTTAACATTTATAGAGAAATCCAAGCAAATCAGACCGAACACGTTGGAAAATGCAGTGCTCAGTTGCTACGGCATTAATCTGTAAGCGCCGCCGTGCGAATTTGCGGTGGCATTAAGATTTCATCAGCCACTGCCGCAAGCTCACTTGCACCGTGTAACCAAGTGCTCTGTGCGCCCAGTTTGAGAACGGCGCCGGCAAAGTTATGGCCGAACAGTGGCGTAACCAGAAGTTTAGAGAACAGCGTTGTGGGAGCGCCAAACTGACATAAGCTGGCAACCTACGCTAACATACCATTTGTTGGGGCTGGGCGACTCGCCACTGTCCAAAATTGACAGTTTCGGAAACGATAGTCGGAGGTGGGCGCCGCTACCACGTTAATAGAACCACTACCGCTACTTCCACTTCCTTGATTAGCTGAAGCCGCTACCGCTGCTGGCGCTACCCGTTATTCTAAAGTTTCGCTATCGCTGCTTGCTTTCATAAAACGCTAAACTAAAACATGTTATATTCAAATAAATTGCAATGTAAGCTGCTGGTTATTTGTAAATTATATACAGAATAAGCAGCTTTATGTTAAGATATGTTAACAGATTGCCCAGTAAAAGCATTCCATAACACGCACAGAGGAGAAGGGTATGGCGTCAGCGTGCAATAGATGGGGGAGGTCTTAACACGGGCATTGACGGGGGAGTGCGGCTACCCGCCCCCCACCCCTCGGGTTTTTCGGAGAGATGATTAAATCGGCGGCGCTACGCGCCGCCGGACTTGGATTAACTTTTCTCTCATCATTTTTACAACTTTGTCAAAATTTTAAGGTTAGGTCATTTCAGGCCAGGTCACCAGTACAGATCAAGTGATCTGACCTCAAAAAAAAGTTTAAGACAGCATAAGTCGGAAGAGGGTTAACTTATCCAATTGAAACTCATATCACATAATGGGCCCACTAAGTTCTCTAAAATATTTTCCGCTATTTTTTATATCGATGACCTTAGGCCAGTTACGAGACATGACCTCTCCATTGGAAATACATGAGAAAAATTGTTTTTACTGAATAACTTAGTAACGGATGGCGAAAGGGCGTTTTTCTAACTGCATTAGACTTGCCTTGCCTTTGCAGTTCTAATGATATGTATTCTATCTAATCTGACCTTGACCTGACCTCAGGTCAGGTCAAATCCTTGATTTGACCTAGAAATGTCATATTATATATCATTCGATTCGGTTTGCTGCGAGGATTCATGTGGTTTAAGTTATTTTTCTGCATATTTACTTGTTCAGATGTAATGACCGAAAACCTTCATTTAAATGTTATCCCTATGAAGGCATATTTTACCTCTAGTGACCTTAAATCTGACCTTACAAAAAAATGGTACAAATATTTTTGATGGAGAAGTGAATGGGCTAACCAACGCGGTTTATCGTTTTTCGCCACCTAGCGTGGTACTTGAGATCTTAGGTGGGGGGCGGGGGCGGGTACCCGTCAGCCCCCGCCAAATTGAAGGTGGCTCAGACACCGTCAATGTGCGTGTTAAGTGCCCCCCCCCTGAGATCTCGGAAACCAAGAGGGTTAGAGAAACTTCCGTTGTGGGCTGTGCCAGAGCGATGGTGATCGATGTTATGACAAAACTTAATTGACCTGGGCCAAAATCTTTAAGGTCAAACAAGGTCTTAAAGGTCAAATCTGGGCCGTGCTGGAGACCTATAGGGAAATACCGTGATTATGCGGAAAAGGCCGGGATTACCCCGAAGGCGGACTAAGATCATAGAGTGAAAGTCCCACATAATGTTTTCCGAAAATTGTAGGTCAAGGTCACTCAAAGTGACAAACCTATGACCTATGACATAGTAATATTCCCAATAACGTATTATACAATGTACAGTATAACTGGCACTGAATAACCCTTTGGTCAGGAAATGAGGGTTTTATCTTGAAAAAAGACATTTAAACCTGACCTGTCACCTTGACATTGAGTAGTCCTAAATACGAAGCATTTTCTAGGTCAAATATAAGATCAGATCAAGATCAAATCGGGTCAAACCACGTACCATTAAAATTCCAGTAATAAGATAAACCTATGGCTTCAAATAAACGCTGGTCTTCATTTCCGACACGAAATTAAAGAACTTAAACCGTCTTACCAATGCATTTCCGATGGAGAGGTCATGGCTCGCACCTGACCTTAGGTCATTGATATCGAAAATCCCGAACAAAGTTTTGTAGTACTCAGCCTCTTATGTGATATGAATTTCAGATCGATAGATTAATCCTGTTCTTACTTATGCTAGCTTGTTTTCCTAATGGAGAAAACACTTGTCTCAATCTCCATCTCCTGACTTTTGTTTGGGTGCTGGTCCACTCCGTAGTTGCCGGTAGCGGTAGCGCTCTTGAACTCGTTTGAGTCCACCACCCACTACTTCGTTACTTGTTGGTTATTGAAACCACTTCTGTTACCCCGGTACCAGTTGGATGTTCCGCAAGTAGCGCAGTAGCGGAGTTGCGGAATAGCGTGGAGGACCGCCTGACTCTCAAAATGTTTAGCATGAAAAGCTATTACCTCCTCAAAAATTTGGGTATGGAGTGTGTTAACTTCAGCAGCACGACACGATTGAAAGATGGCTAGTTTAGATACACAGCTTCTTTAGTGCATGCTTTTCTCATTTATCACAGCACACCTGCGACCTTTCATATACTCCCATTGGCGTTATATCGTTTTTTGTCGGCGGTCTATGCATTTTCAAAAGGATATGTTATAGGCCTGTTACCATTCAAAGCTGAAAATATTGTTTAGACTTCGATACACCAACTGTGCTGGTCATATGGCGTCACTATTTCCTGTTAGCGAGGGTTTTCGGGGATCAAAAGTTCCATACTCACGAGAACCTGACCGGACTTGAAGAACCCAGGCTTGAAGTTCAGTGAAACCCAAAGTTGGTTCAAAAAGATTGCATAGCCATTTAAAGGGAATGTGGCACCTTGGTCGAATCCTGGAACTTAGTGTCATTAGGCGTACTTTTAGTAAAAAATAATGAAACCAGTCATGATTTCTCTGAAAAATGTACAATAAGCTCAATATTTGGTTTTTAAAAATACTCCTCTAGAAAAAGAAATAAATATCAGCCTGTGGATGATGTCACGATCTGGCAACCACTACCATACTTGAAACGCTTCAAGGGCTTCGATCGGCTGATGCTAATCGTGAAGTCAGCATATGTCGTCACACCAGTAGCTCACAACAATGGGCGCCGGCGACGGGGGCTGAGGGGGCTGGTGTCAGGTAGGTTTTAGCTTTTTTCTACGGAAATATCGAGTTCCAAGTCAAATTAAATATGGAGTACCGGGTTTTCCGACCTGCTTTACAACTTGGCTATCTCAGTTAAAATCACGTTGTGAAGGTGCCACATTTCCTTTAAGAGAAGTATCGATTAAAGAAGAGTTCTGGCCCGGAGGAGTCCCCTGGGCACGCCACTGCAGTGAGCGGTGTAGAGCAGCAGGAAGTGGGTCAGGGCCCCGGGTGTCCCGGCTGCTCGTTGTTCCGTGCTCACTAATTAGAGTGGCCACAGAGCAGTGAGGCGGGCGACTGCATGTTATCGCCGGTGCCACCCGCGGCAGGTTACGGCCAGACAGTGTCAGCCAACGTCCGCTCTGCTCTCAAACGGCTTATCTTCCAAATGATATGCCTGCGGAAATCATAGGCGGATCATACGAAATCAAGAAATACGGGGTACGGGGTAGGTGAACCCCTTGATTGAGCTCCCGGTCACCGACATGACCTTTGCTTGTTTGTTAACCTGCCCAGGGTAGTGAGTATAAGCCGTCTTGGACATGCAGTGGGAAGCAACATCCTGTATCTATGAGCAATATCCTGTACCCAATTTCCCAGGAAGACCACAGACCACTGACATTGAAGGTTATCCATAAATTACATAACACTTGGGAAGGGGATGCCATAGCGGTAAGACCATTGCAAGGGGAGGAGGAACTTGTCCCGATCGTTACGTAACGCCCGCAGTTTTTGGGAACTACGAAGGTAATATTGGCAAAATGGTGGTTTAGAATAGAATAGCTGCATGGGCGCCGAAACGGTGAAACGGGGAACACATCACCCCACTTTCCATAAAAATTCTGCTTTCACCCGTACCTATGATATACCACATACCTATGATATGCCCCCTCCACGATAACCAAAAAGCTCCCTCCAAATTCGGTATTCGCTTCTTCTTCTACCTGAAACAGGAATGCTGCCTTCCGATTTCAGGTCCTTAGATTTTGGTTCCTCATTCACTAGCTGCACCACCCAAGCATCAGGGGAGAGAATTGACAACTATACGAGGGCCGGCTCGACTGCAAGCAAAGGTAAAGTGGGGCAAAAGAAAATGGCTGCATGTATGTACCTAACGTTTCAGAGCTGAAACCTCCATGACAGGTTTTCTCGTGTCTTTCTTTTTATTCCAAGAGTCATGCAAGTCCCAGTTTTATGCTAGTTATATTTCATACCCGGACACAGTGCTAGGAATGTAGCAACAGTTCTGACCTCAATGCGCTATTTTCTCTGACTTGACGAAAGATTTCGATGAGATGATGGTAGAAATCCCGCTTAACCCGCGCCCCACCGGGGTTCTGATGCCACCTCCGTCCCACCGGGGGCCATCGATGGCCCCCTCTAACTTCAAAAATATGAGGGTTAGCGCAAATCTGCAAAGTGCATTGGAAAGCTCGTGTGAATTCAGTATGATTTCAACCGCATGTTTAAGCGCTCATGTCAATGATTTGACCTCCAGAGGTCAAGTTGGGTCACAATAGGCTATTTCCACCAAAATATGCGATGCTTAACAAACCTGGGCATAGATCTCATGTCATTAAAGCTTTTGAGATCTGGTAAAATAAATTTGATAGAAAAATGTCAGGGCTTTCTTCGCTATGTGAAACATAATGACCTCCCCGTAGTGTTTTGACCTCCAGAGAGTATCTCTTGTCCTAACATGACCTGAGGTAAAAAAATTCAGAAAGTACCCTTGCCGTATATAAAATGAAAAGCTAGTGACGAGACATACATGATGACGCATAATTCAGCGCTCTGGCTTGAGCAGGTCAAAATATCGACAAAATACTGTTTTTGACTCCTGGTGACCTGTGATAACCTCAGACAGGTCAAAGGGCAAATATCGTCCCTAGAATCCTGGAAAGGGGTGTCCAATAATGTTTTTCCGAGAAATTTGAGCGTTGGCGATCATTTTTGTGACTTTTACATCATGAGACAACTTTTCCCATGCTTTTACTATGGAAGAGGTCACCTCGTGACCTGACCTCAGGTCACTAAATCGAAAAAATCCCGGACAAACATTTAGAAGACCCTGGAGGGGTCATCAAGTGTAGAAAGGGTCAAATCCATCAACCTAGAAATAAGCTATTATAGAGCTCAAAAGTTGAAGTGTGGTGACCTTGTCTGGCCTCAACTGGATGACCTGACCTAGTGTGACCTAGGGTAAAAATTTCTGGGATGGTAGGAAAATCATGGGGTGAGAGGTAGACCCCTCAAACGTGGTGCTGCGCATGGTCGTTTTTCTGTTTTTTTTTCTGAAAAAAAATTAGGAGCATCAATGCCCCCTCGCGGTGGAGCGAGTTAAAGGGAATTCTACTTTAACAAAATTCTAGAGAAGACTTTTTGTGAACGAACTAGGTCTGAAAAACAATAAACCATAATTTTCTACTTTCAATCGCTCAGAACAAAATATTGCCTAAATCCTTACTACCATGGGTTGACGCGGGTGTAATTACGAAGATCAGCTGGTTGCTTGTGGCACGTAACGTGGCAAAAGCCGCGCCGTTTGCTAACATTCAGCACGTGACATGCGTAACCAGATAACAAGGTATTCCTTCATGGCTTGAAATCCGGACATAGCGCTCCCTTATTTTGCACTTTGACCTAGGCCGATATCTTCAAGGTATATTCGTATCCTATCAGCCAATCATAGAGGTCAAAAATCATAAGGTCGTAAAAATCATTGTAAAGGTAAGATTTTGGCGTTGCTGGAAACCTTTTGGGAGATACCGAGATTACACGAAAAAGCCCAGCATAGGCTCAAAGTGGACTAGGATCATAAAAGGCCGGACTCGCACAATGTTTTCCAAAATGTTTGGGTCGAAGTCATTCAAGTTCACTGATCTATAACGTAACAATATGACATATTCCCAATAATGTATGTATGTACATACATTACAACTGGCTCTATAGGAGCCGTTGGGCGGTAAACTGGGGTTTGAACTTGACCAATGACCTTTTACCAATGACTTTGACCTTGACTTTCACACTCAGTAACCTCAACTATGGCATCATACGACACAACATACAACATTCTGAGTAATGCCATCTGACCGAAAGCAATGGGGTCAGTGACTTTGAAAATGATGGTATGACCTCAACCTGTGACCTTTGACCTTGATTCTGGCATTCAGGTGAGGTGACTTTGACATGTCATCCCGATTGTATGGTGCTACTACGTTACCACTTGGTCTACAGTGCAGGCGAACTGGTGCGACCAAGTGATTGTGGCGATTCAAAATATAGGTATGACTTTGAAAGCCTGTAAATAAACAAATTATCAGCCAATGCTCAAAACTGATTTATCAATCGATGACCTATGAATTTTCTGGATACTATACCCAAAGTGTTAGCTCATAAGGTGACACAGCACCGCTGTACACTAAACCCGGAGTGTAAGCTTACATCGCGACACAACACCGCCGAACACTAAACCCGGAGTGTAAGCTTACATCGCACCAATGTACAGCAATGCAGTGTCCTAACCGAATGCGTCAGGTATGTCGCCGACGGCCGGCAGCGGTTGCAGAGCGGTTATTGACCTGTCTCCGGAAGTTCTTGACCGACAGAGGAGAAATTGAGCTTTGGCAGCAATCTGGCAGCTCAAGTTGCGACAAACTGTTGTTCATCAACTATTTGAAGGGCAGTTTTAGAGAAAAAAGTAATCATGTCTAATTCCCATTGATTTTATTTAGCTTTAGTTTCAATTTTAAATATTATTAAAAAGCATATAACATTTATTGAAGAAAAAAGCTAATAACACGGAGATGGCCTGCTGACACAGACCGTCGGGGTCATAAGTTGGATAGTGTTAAACCTCTGCTGCAACACGTTGCAACGTCCTGCGACGTGTTGCAGCTGTACGTTTGGTGTCCTAACCAAGCACGCAGGTCGCAGCGACAAGTCAGCGACCTGCGACGCGTTGCACCTGCGTGCGTTTTGCGTAGAACTCCGTATAAGCGCGGAGTGGTAAGCTTGCTTACAGCGCGACACTGTTATACCCTGCGCACCTAACCCGGAGTCACATAACTCACACAGCGACACCGCACCGCCGCACACCCGCGGCGACTGCTACCATCGCGAGACTGCTGACATCCAGCCACGTGTTATTTTCCGCCCGGTGTTTGATCAGAGGGCTATCTGTGTGGCTCGGCGTTGAATCTGTGTGACCACTCCGCGCTGGCGGGTGACCGGCGCTGCAGACCAATCGCCCGGCTCTGCGGCGATCTCCTCGGACACTTCTGTCCGAGGGATGTGCCGGCACGCGCCGAGGATACTCCGGCAATATTTGAGATAAGTCATCCCGCACCACCCGCGAGTTTTCTTTACCTTCGCGACGGATCACCGCCGGAGGGCACTGGCCTCATAGGGAAGTTAAATATCCCTATGGGAAATCGCATGTCTGGCGAACTGCCGCCACTTGTCGTGCATAATGGGGCTCGGTAATTGACCAGTGTATTGATGTCAGCTTGCACGCCATTCCAACACACCAACTCTTTTACACTAGGCCGCACTCCGTGTAGCCTGTCCAGAATCAGGATTGACAAAACATTGATCGTGACGGTTTGAAAGTGAAAGTAGCAATATCCTTCGGAAATATAACTATCAGAACAGAGGGGGCACGGGGTTATGACCTCAAATTTTCGCCGGCAAAGTTCGCGATTTCTGGATCGCAAACTCAGTTCAGTCAGTTCAGATTCGCGATTTCAGTCGAATTGGGAAGAAATTGGAAACATTCTAAAAAGCAGTCCCGAAACCAGCAATGAGCATACATTCGATGAGCTTTTGGTTCTAGAGGGGAACGTTTCTTGTTATCAACAGGTTGAAGATTGACTGGTCCCATCACCTTTTGCTGGTGGCGACTATTATATTTAATTATTAGCCTGTAAGATTGAAATCTATATTGCATTCCGTCTAACTGCTTCCTAAAAAGCCCCGACGAGGAACATCTGCTAAAGGAGCATCTGCCAAAGGAACATCCGCTAACCGACCATTTCCAAACTTCATAACGTAATGAGGTGATTAAGGTCTACAAATATATTATGTAGGAGTTTTCATATTGCCCGCCTACGATGGGATCAATTTTCTACCATCCCATTATAAGTTAACGGTGACAAATGTTGTTTTTTTTAAATAAATATTCAATAGATCAACTTGAAAGTCTTCATACCATATATCCTTACCTCAATCTGGACTAATAATTTGAGTATTTGGGTATCTTACCTCTCAAAGATCATGTTAGGTCTCATGAGCATACAGTTTTATAACTTTGCACTGAATTGAGATAGAGCTTCATTTTGCTTACAGTCTTCATATCTTGTCGTGGGAGTCGATTGATATGCATGGCATGACCATACCAGGCCACGATGTGACCCTAACTTAGCTTGAGGTCAGCTCACTCTCCCCATTTGACCTAGTATGATCAATGCTAGGTCATCCTTCGATCATTCTCTTTTTGCGGGGGCGGTCTTCTCGGAATCCCTCGCAGTCTTAGCTCTACTGACATTAGTGCAGGGCGCTTCAGCAGGCCCATTGAGATGACACAGAGTCTGGGTCGAGCGCGGCGGTCTGGCGCAGGGGCGGATCCGGGAGGAAGGGGAAATTCAGCCGTGCTCCCCAGAGACCAAATTGTACCCACTTTTAGCCGATCTAGACCGATTTCTTAGAAAATCAACACTGCTCTTCTTCACGATTTTACCTGGGTTGCGCCCCTCCCCCTTCAACGTTCGGCCTAGACCTGCTCCTGGTCCAGGGGCTGGGAACTGTTCAGCGCAATGGCCTGACGTCAGTGGAGTCACACGACCAGGTCTGGAGCACTTCCTGCAACAGCGAGCTCGCGTCGGCTGATGTATGAACTCGAGACAGAGCTGGCCCATTTGTGTGAACGCTACCGGCGTTCAATTTTCCGCCCATGAATAAATCCTCGATATGAGCGCCAGGCCAGGTGTGCGAGGCTCGTTTCTAGCGTCGGAGCGGCTCTGCCAGCTACTCAGTCGCTCTCAGAGGTGATCAGTCTCACTTGCAGCAGTCGTCCGCCGCAGGCAGCTCGGCAGCCACACGGCGATCTAACTGGGCAATATATCGATGAACACCACCACCCGGAATGGATTAGGAAACTCGAGATAATGGTTTAATTCCCTCGGACACTGTGCCCAAGTTGTCAGCTAGTTTTTTGTGAATGTGTGAACAATTCTGAATAACCTCTGACTCTGATTAGTGTGTGTTGATTACCTGAAGCCAGTGAAGCTACAGTCAGCTTACAGTCTTCAACCCTAACTTAACCCTAACTTAACCCTAACCCCCTAACTTAACCCTAACCTAACCCGACTTCACCCTAACTTAACACGCGCATTGACGGGGGTCTGAGCCACCTACGGATTGACGAGGGGGCGGGTACCCGCCCCGCCCTAAGATCTCGAGAACCACGGTAGGTAGCAAAAAACGGTAAAAGGTGTTGGGTAGCCCATCCGCTTCTCCATCGAAAATATTAGAACCATTTTTTTGTCAGGTCACATTTAAGGTCACCAGAGGTAAAAAACATGCCGTCACAGCGGATAACATGTAAATTAAGTTTTTCGGCCATTACATCTCAACAAGTAAAGATAGAGCAAAACGACTTGAACTCTATGAATCCTCGCAGCAAGCCAAATCGAATGATATATGATTTGACCTTGCTAGGTCAAATCAAAGATTTGACCTGACCTGAGGTCAGGTCAGGGTCAAATTATATAAAATGCATATCATTAGAACTGCAAAGCCAAGGCCAGTCTAATGAAGCTAAAATAAACGCTCTATCACCATCTGTTACTGAGTTATTCAGTAAAAACCATATTTCCCATGTATTAGCAATGGAGAGGTCATGCTTCGTACCTGACCTTAGGTCATCGATATCAAAAATACCGGAACATATTTTAGGGAACTCGGTGAGCCCATTATGTGATAGGAGTTTCAATAGAATAAGTTCACCCTGCTCCGACTTATGCTATCTTAAACTTTTCTTGAGGTCGGGTCACTTGACCTGTACTGGTGACCTGACCTGAGATGACCTATCCTTAAAATTTTCACATAAGTTGCAAAAATGATGAGGGAAAAGGTATACCAAGTACGGTGGCGCTGCGCGCCGCCGTTTTTCTGCTGTCTCCGAAAAACCCGAGGGGGGCGGGTACCCGCCCCCCGTCAATGCGCGTGTTAACCCGCCTTAACCCATCAGCGGAAGGGGGAGTGGTAGCTAAATCCAATGTGGGATCCAGGATTTCGTAAGTGGGGGTCAAGGCTCATGGGGTGTGGTCCCCATCTCCTGCGGGGGTGTCTCCAGGCTGATACTTAGTCGATTATTATCTAATTTTTTATTTCTCATAAGATTTTTCGCTTTACGGACAATTTAATATGTCAATCTGACCATACAAGGTCAACCTGTAAAAATAAATCTGACCCAGGGTCAGCTAACATAATTATTTGACCTAATATAGTTCTTATGCATATAAATTGATTGGCAATGGCAATAAATACCAAATAGCGTCCAAACAAAAGCTATGTCCCCAGTCCTAGCGAAGTTATGACCTAACCCGAGTCTGAAAACTTGGGAGTGGGTGGCTTAGTGGATAGCATGAAAATATCCTAAGTCATCGGTACCGAGTTCAAGTCCCTGCGGAGGCTCTGAATAAGTGGATCTGATCCCTCAAATCCCTCGCAACAGGGTGAGACTTGGCACCGCCGTATAACTTTGGCAGTTGGTACGCCGTTTAACCCCAACAATTCAAATTAAGTCTGAAAACTTGCTCAGTAGTTCCAGAGTACCTCTGATAGTTCAGAGATCAAAACGTTCAACTTGACCCTAGAGAGCTGCTTAAGATACCACGATTTTGAGAAACATAATTATAACCCGCATCTACAGAAATAGAGCTAATCTTCAGTCTTAATCTTAGAAAACTATATTTTGCCCTCCCCAAACGCCGGAAATTTTTTTGAAAAAGGTGTTTACACTAGGTCCGTAGAGCAAAAAAATCGCACCCCCCACCCCCCCCGACCCCGAGGGCGACCATGTACTTGAAGAGGTAGCTTATACTAGGTCTGTCGAGCACCGAAAAAAACTGTTTACACTAGGTCTGTAGAGCAAACAAATCTTCGCTCCCCCTCCCCCAGGAAGAGGCAGACATGGGTTTGGCCCTCCCCCAAAACTTGGGTCTGCGTCCGCCCCTGCCTCACCCAAGATCACAGATATCGAAACTTCCATTACACCTCGTGACACTCGGCGAACCTTTTATGTCATATCAATATCAGATCAACAGAGTAAACGTATTCTTACTGGCACCATTTGATGGAAAGTAAGTTTAAGAACAGTCTGAGCACCCTCGGCCACGACATGGGGAACAGACGTCTAATACGGGAGGCGAAGCCATGACCTAAGGGGGTCGACTGCCCCTCCCCTGAATCCATCCAGGGGCGTAGCCAGGATTTCGCTCAGGGGGGCGGCGCCCCGAAAAGGGCCCTGCGACAGCGCCAAAAGGGCCCTGATCGGTAAAAAGGGCCCTGCTCGTTACAGAATAGAGTGCTGAAGAGGGCTTAAGAGGACCCTGTCTGGTATGAAATTTCAAATTTGGCCACAGAGAATAGTGCGGGCGAGCCGCGCTTCGCGCGGCCCGTGTCCTCAGGGGCCCTTCGGGCCCTCAGGGGGCGGGGGGGCGGATGTTCCTGTTGCTCCCCTTGGCTACGCCCCTGAATCCATCCCTGTCGGAATCGGCTCTACTTTGTTCCAGCAAGCAAAACTTTTCGGGTTTACTGCTGTGACTGTAGAAGGAGTGAACTAGAGATCACAAGTCGTTCATCATCACAATGGCATTCACAAGTTGTATCTATTTATTGGTATTTTTGGATATTGGATAAGTGTAAAGTTTCCACCTGCACGTAATCGGCATCTCATTGTTGACAGGTTGACATTGTTGACAGTTATCGCGGTTATCACCAGGGTTGACACAACGAAATTGAAACTTATCAACACTGAGTCACCAGTCGGTCCCAAAAGAACGCCAGAGCAATATCAAGCATGACATATGCGCTGCTTATAGCAAACCTCCTGGCTCCCTGTCGCGCCCTGGACCGCAGTCTCCGGTGGTATAAGCTGATACCACTGACCTCTCAAAGGACAGCGGTGTGATATGTACCACTGGACGGCGGTGTGAGCTGTACCACTGGACAGCGGTGTGAGCTGTACCACTGGACGGCGGTGTGAGCTGTACCACTGACCTGCCAGATGTGGCGGAAGTCGCACTGCTCCACCCTGATCAGCTGGCACGGCTCCCGCGTCACCACCGTGGAGTGGCGAGGTGCGTCCGTCAGCACCGACTCGCCGAAGGCGGCTCCCGACGGCAAACACGACGGCTCAGAGCCCTGTATCGAACAGCGGACACGATGGCTCAGAGCCCTGCCGGACAGCGGACACGATGGCTCAGAGCCCTGCTAATACGCGCATTGGCGGGGGTCTGAGCCACCTTCGCTTTGACGGGGGCGGGTACCCGCCCCTCCTAAGAACTCGAGAACCGCGCTAGGTAGCAAAAAACGGTAAACGGCGTCGGGTAGCCCATCCACTTCTCCATGGAAAATATTTGAACCTTTTTTTCCAGGCCACATTTAACATCACTAGAGGTCAAAACATGCCGTCATAGGGATACCTTGTAAATGAAGGCTTTCGGTCATTACATCTGAACAAGTAAAGATAGAGCAAAACAATTTGAACCTTTCGAATCCTCGCAGAAAGCCACATCGAATGATACATAATGTGACCTTGCTAGGTCAAATATATTATTTGACCTGACCTGGGGTCAGGTCAAGGTCAAATTGGGTTAAATGTATATCATTACAACCGCAAAGACAAGGCAAATCTAATGAAATAAAAAAACGCTCAATCACCATCCGTTACTAAGTTATTCAGCTGAAACAATTTTTCCCATCTATTTCCAATGGAGAGGTCATGGCTCGTACCTGACCTTAGGGCCATCGATATAAAAAATACCGGATCATATTTTAGAGAACTCGGTGGGCCCATTAGGTGATATGAGTTTCAATCAGATAAGTTCACCCTGTTCCGAGTTATGCTATCCTAAACATTTTTGAGGTCAGGTCACTTGACCTGTACTGGTGACCTGACCTGAGAGGACGTAACCTTAAAGTTTTGAAAGTTGTAAAAATGAAGAGAGAAAAGGTATGCGAAGTAAGGCGGCGCTACGCGCCGACGTACTCGGAAAACTCGGGGGTCAACGCAAAAACTCCGTCAATGCACGGGTTAAACTGCGGACACGATGGGTCAGAGACCTGCCAAACAGCGGACATGAGTCCTCAGAGTCCTGTTAAACAGCGGAAATGACGACGCACAACCCCAACGAACAGCGAAGATCAGGGTTTGGCCACAAACTGATCCAGGGTAATGGCCACGTACCCCGCGCTCCGCCCAGAATAATAATTGTTGGGGTTTAACGACGCACCAACTGCCAGGTCATACGGCGTCGCCAACTCTCACCCTGTTGGAAGGGATTTTGGGGATCAGATCGACTTATTCAGAGGCTCCGCCGGGACTTGAACCCGGGACCGGTGGCTTAGAAGACAAGGGTGCTATTCACTAAGCGACCTCATCCCCGTGCTCCGCCCAGCGGCTGCCTTCAACTTAGCTTTCCACTTCTCCCCCTCGGCACCCCCATGATGCATGTATTGTCACCCCGCGATGCAATTTGACGTCTATGTGATATATTACGCATTTAATAGGTGCACCAGGCCCAAATACCAGCCGTTCGAAGCCCAAACAGCACCCCTCTGGATCCAAATGGCGCCCCCTGACCGAAGTGCCTCCCTTTCAGATATGCCAGATTCACCGATGAGTCCATCTGAAGACAGACGAGGTTGAGGACCAGGCCCTCGCGGATTACTGGGTGTGTGAGCGGCACAAAACCATACCCAATAGGTACACCGCTTGAGCGAATACATAAAAAACTAGGAGCCCAACTAATTGGGTTTTCTATTGTTTCTTTGATACTTATATGCGTAGATTCTTAAGGTGTAATGCGCAAAATCATGGCTTGGCCTCTATTTTGTAATTATAGCTTACTTAGCATAAACGATTTGACCACACAATTTATAAACTGTACACCGTTGGTGCAAGAAGTTATTTATCATCGAGAAATTATAACTGGCTCATCTTCTTGGGAGATAGTGCGGCAAGTGGTATGCTTGGTGCGAGAGAGAGAGAGAGAGATTTTATTTTTTTCACCAGTCGAAAAGCGCATAAATTCTCTCGAATGTAACCAAGCAGCGTTCTTCGACGGCGAACGGTTCTCCCACCACCTTAGGAAAATGGGTCGAGGGGAGGGACCTTAGGACTCCCCCTCCACTGCGCGTGTTAGTATGACTCGCAAACCATATATTTTCTATCTAACCTTATCAAACCTTCCCGTACCTACCTCAGCCACAATTTGAACACAGTAGCGCCCTCTTCGCCGCCGCCACATCTGAGGTTCAGTATCTGAATGTA